>VZRN01001099.1:104895-244218 GCA_013397935.1 Dasyornis broadbenti | reverse complement strand
CTCGGCTCGGCTCGGCGCAGCTCGACTCGACTCGGCCGAGCGCGGCTGCGGCGTCCCGTCCGGGCGGGCACGAAGGCTGCTGTGGCGCTCCGAGGTAAGCTCCTCTGCGCGGGTAACTTTCCGGGGCGGCCGAGGCTTTTGCAGCTATGGTAGCTGGTCATTGCCCTCCGTCTGCAATGGAAATCGCCTTGGCTCCATTTTATTATTGAGATTATTTATACCCATAAGGACTAGTCGTTGTTTAAAGGGCCATTCTGGTGTGGGATATTAGCGCCTCTCTGATTTTCCTAGTATTCAGAGACGGTGTCGATGTTACACCATAATTTTTGCAAGCCTTTATTCGAGCCTTATTATTTGCAGGTAGAATAGATTGCAGATGCAGAGAAGTAGGTTTGGGAATGAGCTTCTAGTGCTTGTAAATAGAAGTGCTGTATTTCTGTCAGGGCGAAGGGGGAGCAGATTACAACATTACTTTTAAAATGAGAGGGAATGCCCACGGGCATTTTCTGTATACCTTCGGACTCAGCAAACTGAGTGACTCTGGTGTGGGGAGTCTGTGTCTGCTTGTCCCGAGAGAGCTAAAGCCAGGATGTATGCATTACGGTTGTTCATTCATCAGCGGCTGCAGATAATGCAATTACCAAGTCAGCGGCGCATGGATGCTGCCCTGCGTGCGACATGCTGAGAATACTGTACTTTAGGAAGCCAACACTTGCTGTAGTTTGGATAAAACCGAGGCTGGGAATGGCAGGGTATGAAACCATTGTGTCTTTAAGTGGAAAGGAGGCTACTGGTTAGTCTCATTCTATTGTTTCTGAAGATTTATATCTTGTGTGCTTCTCTGCAGAGGTGTAGATACCTTCTGCAAGCAGTTCATAAGGAATTCAGGAGTGAAAAATAATTAGCAGCAGCTTCAGGTATCACCTGAAGTGCCTGATGAATGGTAGGTAATTTAAATATCTGAGAATACGCAATAGTTTTAGTTAAATCCTATCATAAAAAGGGCTTCATTTAGCTCTCAGTTTTTTATTTACAGATCAGATTCTGCAGCTGGGGTATGGCTGCCTCACTCCTGAGGTGTCTTGGAAAGGAAGGAAAAAAAAATCACCAGCGTGATTACCATGGACACAACTATTCCTTATTTATTTATTAGACTATTAGGGTAATGAAGAAAAGCCATGCCTGCCCTGCTGTGCTGATCTCATTTCAGCAAAACTGCCTGGGCTCCTGCTGTTACCCTTGTTTGATTTTTAACCAGTAAGTACCCTGTGCTCGTGTCAGTGCTGTGGTTGTTACTCCTTTATGTATGGGTTCAATAAAGGAACCCCCAAATCAAGGGCACCAGAGCGGAACCCAGATGGTTGACAGTGGGATTTGTTCTAAGCAGAATCTATTCTTCACTCCTCTGCCCAAGGATCAGTGTTACCTTACTTGTAGTTGTTGCTTTTTTATTCTGCACGATATTGCTGTTACTGGTGCAGTTGGAAATACTTGGAATATTAGTATTTCATTTTTATAGATTATCCTCCTTGAAGATTGTTCTCGCTTGTATGTATTGCTGCCTTGTCATAAAAAGAAACTGAATCTGTCCCAAACACTTCTTTACCTAGGACATTTAGCAAGGCAAGGGGTGGTTTAGCTTGCTCCAGGTTAGTAGCAGATTGCCATCTCTTGACTTCTAAAGGCTGGACCACATTGGTTCTGCTGCATGCATAGACATACAAAACACATGTTTGTATTACGTTGGTGTTCCTAATGAATTCTATTTCTGTTGCACTCCCCTTTTCTTGTTCAGTAGGCATACTTATAATCTTTAAATACAAGTAGTTATTTCTAAAGATAATCCTGTTCTGTAAAGCCGATATAGATTCATAATGATATAAAAATATATAAGTAATGATATTTATAGAGTTAAAACACAGCAGGTGTGCCTTTTTTGGAATACATCATATGTTTTGTAAACAGACACAGAAACACACACATACACACAAGTTCACACCTAAGCTATCTGGAAGAAGGAAGAGACAATGCCTAATAAATTTCACATGCCCGGGAGGCTAATCTAAAAGTCAGGAAGGTAAGAATTATGTGCTCCATGTGAATATTATTTGCAGCTTCCTTTTTCTCTGATACGTAAGTGATTGAAAGAGTACAAACCTAAGGATTCTTCCAAAGGAAGGTCATGTGATAAACAGGTCTCTTCTTGTGTTTTCTGTTTGTAGGGGAGGGAAGATATTTGGAGTAGGGGGGAAAAGGAGAATTCAGAGAAACTCTGAAGCACTCTGCAAATGTTGAATTACAAGTTTACTGTTTTTGAAAAGGTTGACTCTGGGGAAAAAACAAGAATGTTAAACCTTTGTGAAAATTACATGTCATTTTTTGAAGAATGTGCTCTGTGTACATGGGTGCAGCACACTCGGGTCACTATTAAGACATGACAGCAGATGTTCACAGAATTTATATATACTGATGTGTATATATACTGTATACAATGTGCTAATTAATTGATGAACCTACTGCAGTACACTTTATCTCAATGGTATTCTGCAGGAGAGAGCTACACTGGTTAATTCTCTGTTCCTCTGTTTCTTTGGTATTATTTTTCAGTTTTCTGTACCTTCACTTTGCTAAATGCCCCTTTGGTCTTGTAACAGCACAGTGCAGATGGAGAGACCAAAACAGTGCTCTTGCTGGTTTTGTTTGCTTTAAGCAAAAACTGTAATTTATATCTCCTAAGATGGATGAACAATCATGATGTTTTCTCTCTCTGCTGAGTCCTTTGCAATGAGCAAGATGTTCTATTGGTCTGATCCTGAAGTCTTCAATCTCTTCCATAATCCCATTATCTTCTGTGGTGCTATAAATGTGAATGAGCATTAAAGAATTAGGTTGTACAGTGTGTGTTGTTTGTGGTGCAAGTTAAGACAGGGTCAGCACTTTCATTGCTTAGTGTAATTTATATCAGAGCAGAGGCCACCTATAGGATTATGGAAACTGTTCTGCCTTTAAGAGCAGGTAAGTTTTCAGCTGAGAAGCTTTTATTTATTTATTTATTTTTTTTTTTTTTTGGTGAGATATTTGATTTAGATTTATGCAGCATTGGGAAATGCACTGGCAGCATGGATAAAGTTCAGGGTTCTTTGAAAACTGTTTTTTCTCCAGGCCTTTGAAGTTCTCAGTCATGGGTAGGTTGTTTTAGTCTTTGCTCTTATTGTATAAAAGGCTATGCTAGGGCTTTTACTTGCTGCTTAGGATCTCTGAAGTAGGAGCATAACAAAAGCCTGAGTTTTCAACAGTGCTGGATATCCAGATGCTTTTCTTCACTTTTTCCTTTTCCTTGGGTGATTGACACTTAGTCTGTATATCTAAATAGGGTTTTATGAACCTGACCTTTCCCTTTAGTATGATTTCAGCCTCTCCTCCTTTTCAGACTGTACTGTGACCCTTCTGCATGTCACAGTATAAGCAAGTTTTGGACTTAGCATTTGGATCAGTCAGAGGAGAGGGTTTGGGAAGTGATGATGTCATGTCTTCACACTCGGCCAAGAGAGTGCTTACCCAAGCATGACAGTAAAGGCAAAGGTGCTACTGTAGATTTCTTTCAAAGAAGGTGTCATACTGATGCCACATGAGCTTGGGTTCATCAGCACTTCAGAGTTCTTTTTGCATGAAAATTGATCCATGTCAAACTGTTTGAATAGTGGTGGTCAGCCACTTTGTGATAGCTCTGCCAACTAGATACAGTCATGCCTCATTCTCACTAGGGTTGCTAAAACAGACGCTGCATGCCATCCCAGAGAGAAATGCTATTTAAATACTGGAAGGAATAGCACTTCTGTATATGCTTTTTCATGATTTTACTAAGATATGGTGAAGCATGATTAAGTAATTTTGGATTCCTGTGCCATGGATTCTGGTAATTGGAATGTGTTTAGGAAAACAAATAGTATTAGATGAGAATAATGAGGTAGAAAAACTGGTTTGTGATGTGCTACTCAGATCAGACACTTCGTATTGGAATTTGGGTGTGTGAATGCCCGTATATCAGTAGGTATTTTATTCTCTTTTACTTCCTTCACATCTTGACATCTGTCTAATGTGTACAATGTAAGCCTGGGTTTCTTACCTGTTCACAGTAAGAGGAGATGATCTGGATTGATTTTGGGGCAAGTTTGTTCCATATCCTGGTTCCATATCCTGTGTCAAGTCTTTCTAGCCAGAGAATTACATTGTAGCACTAAATCTGTTTCTTATCTACAAATGCCAGCATAGGCAGGCAACTCTGCTATCACTTTCCAGTTGAAGGAAATGAGATGTGGAGACGTAAAATAATTTCTAAAAAAAATTATCTTTTATATCCATAGCCAACCTTGTAACAATTTATTGATGTTTGCTCTCTTCATAAACAATAAAAACTTTGAAGTGAGTGACCTTATCTTAGAAAGCAAACTGTTACTAAAATTATCTTTTACTAGGAAAACTTCTGAAATAATTCTACTTCCTCTTATCCTGAGAACTAAGAGAAGAGTATTTGGTACTGTATGAGCTGGATGTTTTCAATGCCTCCATCAAAATTAGGTAAACAGGAAACGGTAGCATGCATGAAAATTTAGTTTGTCTACAGATTTGATTTATAGTTATAATAGTCTTTCAAAGAATCGATTATTTGCATATGGTAACAATATGAATGAAATCTGCCCCAAGACCAGAAAGTTATTCTGGTTTTGAATAAACACTGCAACACTCATTCACATAAGGAACAGAAATTATCTTTTTCGTGGAGCAGAATGAACATAATTTGAATGAAAATGAATGTTTGGGAAAGGAGGCTGATACCAGAGTATGAGTTCATTTTCCTTTGTTTCTATGTCTGTATTGATCCTAGCATTTAAGAGTCAAAAGTAGTGGTTGGTGAGTTATTGTTATGAGCTTTGTGTGTTTCAGAGCACTCTCCAGAGTCTGCAGTGTTGCAATTATAAGAGACACACCAGTGGTGCCAGGAAGGCCAAGTCTAATGGTCCTTGCAGTCAAATGTCTTTTTATAATCACGGGCAGGGTTTTTGCAAGTCAGGTAGGGTGAGTTAGTCGTATGAGGCCCGAAGAGAGAAAGGCCAGATTTAGGGACTGTGAATTTAGGTTTTTGCCCAGCTGCATCAATGGCAATAATGACATGTGAGGTAGTGTTAGCCCTCCCTTAGATCAAACCCACTATTTACAAGAGCTAAGAAAAAGCAATGAGCCCTGCATCAGCACAGAATCTTCTTTGACATAATCTGGAGTTACAGTTGGTGTTATCTTAAAAATACATCCATTCATGTGAAAGTTTGTACAGCATATATGATAGTTAATGATATAGTTACAAAAACAGTCTAGGTGAATTTATAGATATTTATCCTTCTGTCATTGGTGTAAGCGCCATAAGCAAGAGACAGTATGAGGTTGAACTAGGTCTGTTTCCTACTCTGTCTATTCTGTTGTGATGTGCTCTGACTGAGCTCTTGAAATACCAGGAAAAACTGTTTGTTCAAATAAGACATGTCTTTGCACTGGTGGTACTCGTAACTTCCTTCTATTGGCCAATTTTGTAGAATTTTATGGAATAAAGTATTTGTTTTACAAATGGTTATTTTTCTGAAAACCTGGCTGAAATTTATTTGCATGTGAAGTACCTCTGATCCTCATGGAAAGCCATTCTTGTGTTTTGGGAATAAGCCAGTCACAAAATATAAGCTGTACTGAGAGAGTAGCCAGTCGTGCAGCACTGAGCTACACAGACACTTGTTGGATACTAAAGTGTGGTGAGCAGTCTTTTGCTTAATTCCAAATTGAGTTTTATGTGGTCGTGACAGCATGTAGCTGAGCCAGTGCTTGGCAGGAGAGAAAACTCCAGGAAGATTAATGTGACCTGTGGGTGTCTACATTGTGCCTTGGAGGATTACCCAGGTCCTAAATGCTGGGTAATGCACTGGCACCCGGGGTCTGTCATCATACTGTCCCTAGCAGAGTTTGAACTGAATCAAGGCTGCCTAAAAAGGCTACAAGTCCTTGCAGCAGATATTGTGAGACTGTGGGCTATTTTCAAATTATTCCCACCTCATCTTGCCCATCTGAAATTATCAGTGCAAAGATAGAATGTTTGACTAGAGGCTGTACCATGTAGAGTCTCCTCACAGTGCTGGCTGTGTCTAAGCTTTTCTCTGGCAATACCAGCGGGTCACTGAATGCTCATCCTGAGGTTCCTTCCAGGAAGTAAGTCAATTCAGTGCTCTATACAGTTATGAGGGTACAACCTCTGTCTCCAGAAGTCTTGGAGAAGATCTTTGTGTGGAGTTCCCTCCGTCATGTAGTGTGAGAGATATGGCATGTGATATTCAGTATATCAATTTAGAATTACCAGTCAAGTCTTTTGTTGCAAAAAAAATTGCAATGAATTGCTGCTCAGTGCCCTGTGCCAGTATAATGTGTTTCAAGAAGGTATCTTCTCAGAAACTTGTTGGGGACAAGTCTGCAAAATTGGAAAACGTATATCATATACACAGACATGTTGGGGAACAGTTAAAAGCTAAATTTAAAGTTAAAAGTTAAAATGCTCCAGAGTTACAGCGTCCGGAAAAAATCATGAAGTATTGCAGTTTCTCCTGGTGCAGTGTGACATTTGAAGAGCTAGAAATAGTACTCTTATAACACATTTTAATAGGTTACTAGATATTTAGCTTTGTTTCTTGTCTTGAAAAGTCTGGCTGTGCTGTCAGTACAACTAGATTGAAAGCTCTTAGGCTGATTAATTATTAAAACAACCTACTAAATATTTTACACATTTTTATTTTTTTAATCTTATCTTTTGATACTTTTCTTCTAAGAGATTACAATATCTGAGGGAAAACTTAAAATATATGCTAAGAATTTATATTACTTCCTATAAAAGATTAAGAAGTGTGAAGGTTGTGTAAATATTCATTTCCTTACTCTATCTTTGCTTCAGTTTCTTTTCTCTTTGTCTATAATACCTCTCCGAATCTTTTTTGTTGGGTAAGTAACGAAATTACTTTTTCTTTTTTGACAACTTACATGTCCAGCAGATGTGTGCTCCCCTCGCATAAGATGATATGATAATGTACAATAAATGCAAATCCATGTGGCAGAAAGTTTGCTTTCTAGAAGGTACAAGCAACTGTAGTGTGGTGCTGTAAGACTGGGGTAGACACATAGTCATGAAGAGCACATGGTTTTTGTCCTACCTTGCCATATTGTTAGGCACTATCCCTTGGCATATCTGTGAGCTGTGAGTCTTCACAGCCAACTATACAAGTGTACAAAAATCATAGAATCAGAGACTCCAAACCTGGAAATCACATTTCCTCAGACACTGAAGGCACTTGGATTTGAATTTAATGTCTTGAGAAAGGCAACAAAATACTTTGCTTGCTATTCTAACACCTAGATATTTCAAAGACCTGTACAAACTGTGTTGTGATTCTCCTAAAAGTGATTCTTAGTTACATATATGACAGTGCATAAGTGTGCACACGAACAGTGTATTATCGTTCTTGACCTTTTTTCTGTTTTATTGCCTGGATTCAAAGAGCACTGGCATCAGGTAAGATCAAAGTCCTCATAAGAACATACTTGTGCAAATACACCAGAGACAGCATTGACTTAGAATGCTCTTGGGCTAAGCAAGTGAGAAGACTGGGATAGGGAGGACTGAGAGGAGGATGAAAAGGCAATGGGGCATAGTGCTGTTGACATGGACTCTTGCATGAGGAATGAGATGGGGCCTGGTGGGCTCCATCTTTTCGTTTCCTTTATAGTTTGCCTTTGGCCTGTGATCCGGCATTACTGGGGAGTTTGCATATTTGGTAGTGAGTCCTTTCCTGTGTCAGACAGGTATGAGATAAAGCTAGACAGACGTTCTAATCTCTGTTTCCTAGCAGTCCATATAATTTTGTGAGGACTTTCGTAAGTAATACGCTGCTTACTCAATCATGAGATATGTTATCCAAAGAAAAATTCCTGAAAGTACTTGGAAGGAAAAGGAACTTCACAACATCTTCATGGAGAGATTGCTGTCTTACTTGATGTATGACTGATACTAATGAAAGAACAGATCTTCAAGCCTGGGTATACTTACTAGCAGTAAGTTTTTAATGACAGTGTTCTTAAAATACGTATCATTTATTGCTTTGGTTTGCTACGTGGTCTCTAGAACACTTCTAAAAATATCTGTGTTTTAATCACAAGGCTGTGCTTGTTCTCTTAAAAATTATTTATACTTAAAAAAAGGAAACAAAGCCCTCAAAGACCATTTCCTATTACGATTTCTGGGTCACTGCATCCCATTGTATAACAAATGGGTATGAATAGGGCAAGTGACTGGCCATTAGTCTTTGTGTTTCTGGTATTGAATGAGTTATTATTAGACTTAAATAATGTTACTCATGTTTTATTTCTAATTAGCTGAGAAATGTGACGTATGTATCTTTACATGATTGTTGTGATTTTCTGTAAAAACCCTAGTCTGTATCTGTATTGGTGCTAAAACCAAACAGTAAAAAAACTCTTTCTCCAAGAGAAAGGGTTTATCAAGAAAATAAATTAGGTGGAGATCCTTGGGTTAGAAGCCATAGAGGGACAGAAGGGAATATGGTTACTTAGCTCTAAAGGGCGGAAAGTGGGATAGACTTAGCAGTCAGACGTTCCACATAAAATCACTCTGTTCAGTGCAGAGGTGTTCCTTCTCCTTTGCAGCTGGCTTTAACTCATGGCACTCCTGACAATAAGTCTTTTTCCTCAATGTACATGTTTTGTGTGGCTTTTTCTCTGTGGGTGAAATTTTGATTAAAAATAATCCAAGTCTCTTGTTCTGCAATCAGATTGCTGGCAGTAGTAGAAGCACCTCAACATCTCACCTTGGCTCCTTCAACTTCTCCCTTTGGAGGGGGTTTTACAGGGTCCTAATGTGTGCATTTGTAAGACTGGGAGGTGGCATTTGGAGAATCACCTGCTATATTGAGGCCTCATTAAAGAGAGAAAAACAACCCTTTGCCATCTCACAGCCTTCACTTTTGTTCTTTCTTGCTGTCTCGCATTGTTTTTTACTAGAACAAATAAGCTATGAGCGCACTCAGATGTGCGTTATTTGTGCCCAGTGAAAACCATCATGTCAGGCATGCGCTCATTGTGTTGATCTGAACAAATGTTCTGCTGCTGATACTGCACTCACTAGAGCTCAGACACAGAGTGAGCTGTGGTATTTTGTGACTCATGCTTCATCAAGCTGTAACTGTTAGCTGTGTTCCAGCCTTTACCAGTGCAAGGGACCCAATATCTGATCCAAGCTTATTTGGCTTGATGGACACAATCTCATTGCCTTCAATCAGCTAGATTCATCCACAAAGTATTGGGCTGAGTTGTAAGGCTAGGATGTAAAATAATTTCTTCCTTTTGATTTTTAAACTTCAGTATGTTGGTCTGGAATTAATAGAGTAGGGGAGTCTGTGGAAATACTGCAGTGGCATTGTAGTTACTTTTGAGCAACACTTGAGGCTCCGTGGATGGAATAGTCCATTACTGTCGTATCAAAGTTGGTATGTTTCTCAGCAGATGCCTAAAGCTCCTCTTGAACACTCCGTTGTTTGCTCTGTGATTCTACCTACCACTGCAGAGATTCCCTGCCGTGAAGAGATGTTTGCAATTTCCAGAGGCCAGCCTAAGGTGAAGGTGCAGTCATGAGACGTTCAGTGTTCCCTGTGGGTCTAGGGCTTGTACAGATTTCTCAAAGAGAATTGATAGAGGAGCTCTGGAGAGTGCCATAGATACTACCAGCTCACAGTACAGTAAGAAAAGACAATGTGGGCATCTCTATCTCTCCCTCCAAACACAAAAAAGTTCCTCAATCTTAATGTGTTGAAATGAACATTTTAATTTACTTGTTGGTTGTCACTGGAGCTGGGTATGTTTTCTTTCTTTATTAAATGTGACATTTCTTCTCCTTTTTCTCAAACATTGTCCTCCTGCCTTTTTTAGGTGACGTATGGTGTTGTATTGTTTGTTGTTTGTTTTTTGTTTTTAAAAACAATCTAATTTATAGAGTCTAGTATTCATAAAGGTTTGTATTTCAGCCCTGTGAAATCCTGTGGCTAATTCATGGTGTGTCCCTGTTCTATAATAAAAGTTTACAAGCCTTTAGCTAAGATATATGATGAATATTTCATAAATAGTTTCATTTCTTTTACAGGAAAACTAAGATTTTATGATAAATGATTTCATGCCTGTGATTACTTTTATGCCTCTACTAGTATTTTGCAGTACAGTAGCAGCACAAAGACCACAAGGTCTCCCACCTTTCTGATGAAGATTGGAGAAGTCTATAGGAATTTCACGTTGATTACGGGCTTCAAGACCCATGTGCTCTAGTACATTCCCTGCTTCATGAGCTAAACCAAAATCCCTGTTGGTGGATACTAGCTCAGTGCTCAGCAATTGGATCCCATCCAGGTTATACACTCATGTAAGTCAATTCGGTGAGGCTTTTTGAAGTGAAATCTGCTGTTGAATTAAAAAAAAATGAAAATCAACCATAATAATTATATATAGACTCATGACCTTCCAAAATATCATGCTGCTTCTCTGGTACATCGGCTAAGATAAGAATTCAGTCACCTGGCAACAGCAGTAATTCATGAGTCCTGAGTACGAGGACAGCTCAAAGCCTCTCTTTGCTTGGTAGCATTGAGTGACAAGAAATTCTTGCTGCTTGAGCTGCTGGATGTCACAGACCTTCTTGTCTTGGGCGACTCCTTCATACCGAACTAGCCTTTGGCTGACAGTTAACTCCTCAGACAGAGCTTAGTCCTGTGAAAAGTCTGCTTTACATGGCATCTTGCCAAGCCATGGTCTGTTCTTGTATTAATTCAGATTTAATTAAGTTACTCTGTTTCTAATGGCTTAACAAACTAAGGCCAAGTCTGAGAATGCAATTAATTTTGAATTTGGGAAGGCTACCATTGGCATGAAGACCATTTTGCTTGAATAAGGAGCGTTAGGATCATTGCCTTTCATTATTAAGGCTCTATTAGAAGTGAGTTACTGTCATGTTACCTCCTCTTGTCATTACATGTGTGCGCAGGTGATAAAAGTTCAGCTCCTGCAAGCTGGTGACTGAATACAGGGTAGATGCAGGGGAAAGTGTTCACCAGCAAGCTCAACTGAGCCTGTCTCAGCACCCATCCTGGCCTCCCTGCGATGTTATGCCCACATTCAAGTTGACACATGCTTTGGAACAGGGCTCTGTGAAGCACCTGTCACGCCTCTTGAAGTGGTGTCTAAGAGGGGAGGTTTCTATTTCCAGCTCTGTAACTGCAACAGTGCAGGGTGATGGGTAAATTACACAACGTTCTTTTATGCTTCCACTGTCTCATCTCTGACGTAGCTGAAGGATCCAGCCCAGTCAGAGTAGCCTTTTACTGTACAGTAGGAAGCCTGGTTTATTTGTGCTAGTGTCCAAGATGATTTTGTGACAGGAGAGGGATGTTCTGCCCACAGCTAATATGTGAATTTACATGAAAAGATAAATTCTGCAGGAAGCAAATGCTGATGGGTTCAGTGCAAGGCAGTACCTGCTAGGTCTATGCTCGTTGTGGTGCCATCCATGGCAAGTAGTTGGTTAACTGATAAGAGAAAATGTGAGCAAGAAATCTGGTTGACTTTACATGGCATTTTTAAATGTAGAGAGATATTAACTCTGGCAATATCCACTAATTTTGGATATGCCACAGAGTCACAGTTCCAAGCATCTGTTGTAATCTACCCCAGAAGCATCTGTGCTCCCTGTACTGAGTACAGGAATTTTCAGCACGTGGGGTTTATGGGAGTGACTTTTGAGTCATTGTCATTGGAAAGTACAATAGAACTGTGAGATGCTATCTTTGGGGGAAAAAAAGAAGTCATTGCTGGAATTGATTTAATCATCTTCGCTTCCATAAGCTTCCACTCTAAATGCTGCAATTTTATACATTTTCTTTTGTTTGGTCAGTGTTTTGTGCAATTCTAGTCACAAAATTTTCAGAAGTAGTTTTTTTATTATCCTTGTATTTTGCTTTCCCCTCTATGAAATGTTGACATAAACACTTTTCTAGACACTGAGTGGTTGTGGGCCATATGTTCCTGTAAAAGCTGTAATTTCCCACTAAGATCTTCTGCTTCCATTAAGCCATTCTGTGTGTATGCTATGTGCTGTAACACACACTGACTTGAAAACTGCATTGTGTAACCCAGCTGGGTACAGTGCTGATGCCTGATGCTGAGACTTGAACCCAAAGCATAGCTCGAGTATTTGGAGCTTAACCTGATGCCAGATCTGAGTGCAAGTGAGAAAAATTTCTTTTTCAGTTGTATGCAACAGAGAACACGTGCAAAAAATGTCCTGGTATGGTCAAGAGTATAAGACTGTTGTTCGTGCTCACAGAACAGTGATAGCACAGGGAGACTAAGCCAGACAGACAGTGTAAAGAGGAGCAGCTATTCATTCACTAATCACACGTAATTCAATTCACTGTATAACCCAGGCAATAAAATCACTAAAATAAGACTGTCACTTTCCCCCAACCATTCTATACCTCAAACACTCACCTTACATATGAAAGTAAAGTTAACAAGGGCCATGGATCTTCCCATGGTTCCTATAGAAGAGCCACTGTTGCCTGGATTTCAGACAGGATGATGCTGAATTCACTCAGTATGCCACAGTATTCACATCCTTGGGTGTGAATTACATGCTTAAGCCCTCTTAAAATAGTTCTATAAGTTTACTCCATTTTTATTAGCATTATTAAGGATGACCAGCCTGTGACTTAGAGGGTGTTTGGGTCCGTCAGTTTGCATCTAGATACTTTTTTCTCTTTTTTTTCTTTTTTATAAAGGCCAACTCCAAATCAAGCAGGGATGTGAATGTGGCAGAATTAGCTTTTTTGTTGTGACAGCTGGCCTAGCACATATCACACATGTAGGCTTCTGTTGAAAGAAGGGTTGTGCACAAAGTTCACTGCAACTATAAAAATAA
This sequence comes from Dasyornis broadbenti, assembly GCA_013397935.1. Taxonomy (NCBI): domain Eukaryota; kingdom Metazoa; phylum Chordata; class Aves; order Passeriformes; family Dasyornithidae; genus Dasyornis; species Dasyornis broadbenti. The sequence goes on along the minus strand of VZRN01001099.1, from coordinate 231,158 downwards.
GGTGTCCAGTCACCCTGCTGGGAGTTGGGCTCTTGTGCCTTGGGCTCCCAAGTGCTGACCAGGAGACTCTTGTGCTCTGTGCTGTCCCAGACAGAATAAGAGGGCATGGACAAGGAACTGCAGAATGATAAATTGTGCGAGTTTCTTCTTATTTCATTGTAGCCTTCTCTAGTTACTCTGAACCAGTAGTTATAACTCCAATTACTATAGAAAGCATCTACATGATTAGTCCTTGGTTAAGTTTTGCAATTCCAAATTAGGAAAGATGGAAGCACAAAAGCAAAGGAGCATAAGGAAACAGAAAACAAATACAGTTAGCCAAAGGAAGAAGAGATTCAGCACACATACTTTGATCAGCTGGACTCTTATGAGCAATTGTTTTCTTGCCTTTATCTTAAAAATCCTTTTTAGATTTTTTTTTTAATCCAAAGAAATTCTGTTTATTATGCAAATCTTATTATAACTTCCCTTTCTGACACTGTAATATTTCATAAGAAAATATCATTTTGAATGTAAAAATTGTGTTTATGGTATGCTTGCAGAGCAGCTAGCTGCCTGCTAGATGGTTATCCACTACCACAGGGTTGTTAATTTCCATAACCTCCCAATATTTAGTGGATGCACTAAATGTATGAAATATTTAATGGCCTTCTGGGGAGTTCTGCAAACTATCATTAAGTAACCCATGAAAGATAAAAAGTATGCTTGTGATTTAGTGTGGGGTTTTTTTCCTGTTTTATATTAAAAAGGCTCAAAGGATCCCCTGTTTTGAACCTCTGTTTTTCTTCTAGAGAAAAGCATGTGTTGTTTCTTTTTATTTTCCTTTTTTCAGAAAATACTGTCTTCCAAAATATATGCATAATTGACGATCTGGTAGAATTATTTCAGGGATATTATGAGAATGGAAGCTGACTAAATGTCCAGGGAAGAAATATTTTTATTTTGATGGCTTAAAAGTTTAAAACAAACAAATAAGATCTCCAAGCTTTTGAACACCTGAATAAATATTTGGGAGAAAAGTTGCTGTTTGCCAGAGTATAAGAGCTTGCTCAGAGAGATGGCTGAAGGAGCCTCAAGTCTATGTCTAAGGAGACCACAGAATAAGAAAAGTGATACTTTAAATGTAAAGAGCATTTAAAATGTAGAAAAAAGAGTGAAAAAAAAAAAAAAGAATTCTAAATACCTCTCCCTCTCATTTTAAAATTTTCAGGCCTTTAGGCATTAAAAGAAAAAAGAGGGGGCACAGAAAAGGTCATTTTTTAATGTATTGTGTTATATATATTAAACTGATAAGCAAAATAGAATTTATGGTAGTAAATATTGACTAATTTGTTGAACACATCTTTGTGTATGAAATTGGCCAGGCACCCACTCTTTGCTAGAAGTAAAAAATCTCTGAGTTACAATGTTTTTTCCCTCACCGGTTGTACTGATATCTTCATAATTTCTGTTCCACAGAACATGGAAGAGTTCAGAAAACATATTTTTTTGCTGTTATTGATGATTAGTAATTAGTCTGGCTTTAGGGAATAATTCCATTTCTTTCTGCCAGAGGATTTTGATTTTCATTTTATCAGGCCCTAATCATGCCACTGTGTCTTGCTGTATAAAAGCTGACTTTGCTAAAGGGTCGGTGTTTATATGAGTGTGTGACTGGGGGTGATGTAGATACATAGTGCTGAAGTGGAGGGAAGGGCTGAGAATGCTGCTTAGTGGAATCTGTCCGGCAGTACAGACCAGGATTGTTCTCCTTTCCTAGGAACAAAGGTAACTCATAAAGTCACACCCTGTCCTTCAGTTCCAGACAGAAAACAAACTCTAGACTCCTGCTTCTGTCTTCCTTAACTCTATGTATCCGGTTGATTCTATGTGTGTAGGTATGTAATATCTTCTGGGAATTGTTTCTCAATTACCTCAACATAGCTAGCCAATTTAATTGATTGATTCCCCGAGGAGCTTAGAGCAGTATAAAAATTAGATCTTTTTTTTTCTTAAACTAATTTATAGATCAGAAAGCACTTTCCATTGGATATTTTTGGGGATTATGAAGTATTCTACTAGTGCTTTGTGATGAACAGGTTTTTGGTTTATTTGTATGTCAATGTACTCAATGCTCTGCAGGATAAATGGTTACTGTTTAAACTGTGAGCATTATCCTAAGGCTGCCTTTGGAGTAGCTATTGGAGAGTATTGGAAATCATTATCTCCATGTTAAGGGATTTTTGCTTCTAGAGCAAGAGCATGTGCCTACTGTCCTTGCTGAGGAACTGCGAATGACTTGAGTACTGTGTCATCACATGTCACTGTGTCATGTGTTACCTGTGAAGCCACAGGTAGCTCACATGTTGTTTCCGTAGTTAAGAACTTTGCACAACCTTAGTGCAATAAGGTGCTCCTTTGCACAAGCTGGTGGTTTATAAATATCATATAAATACCATGGGGAACATATCTCTCAAGTGCTGCTTTATGACAGAGAGAACAACCATGAGAAGACATTGAGGAGAATGAAAGAATACAAGAGGAGAGGTGCAAATCTTTGTAGCCTCAGCTCTTCCTCACATTGTTGCTATCTTTAGGAAATGGATGAGTGGGTGACACCTTTTTTATGTACTGGTTTACTTTTTTCAGCCTTAAGTTCAGGCAAGATTAGAAGTAGAGTTTTGATCTAGATTTCAGCAAACTTCTAGAGCTGTTTGATTATTCCAGTGCAACCTTTCAAATCTGTGGTTCGAGTGGACATTGTCACTAAATCGGGGTAAGCAACCGTACAAAGTTAAAGGACTGTAATGCCTTCTCTGTGAAATTCATCGTACCAGCATGCCCTGAAGAAAGCCCTGTGGTGTGTACCATGTTTTTGGGTGCTGTTAAGGCTGGTAACTAGAAAACTGTCTTTCTAGGTACTTCAAGATAGCCCAGAATTCCAGATCCCTCTTTTTAAAAAGCACAGGAACAACTGTTGAATACTATAGGTTTGGTCCTTTTTAGCCTTAAGGGCCATCATCATCATGAATTTGGAATGCTCACTGAAGTGTATTTTCCGTAGAGTACAGTGAGTACTGTCCATTTTCTCTGAGGGAAAATGCCTTCGCTTACTTTAACTCCTGCTTCAAAGAACCTTACTATTCTACATAGAAATTAAATTTTGTTCTTTCTATTTTTGAGCCAACTCAGAGCAGCAAAAGCCCCATCCTTGTGCCTGGACATAGTTCACATTCTGATCCTTGTTACTGTCTACAAGTTCAGGTGATGCTGCATGAAGCTCCCATGAAAACACCTGCATGGAGCATGGAGAAGCTCAGTCACGGTAATTACATCCCAGTAGCAGTGCTAATGTAATTGTAAATGCAATATGTAATTGAAGTGATATGGAGCTGTATTACTCACATGGGCCATTTTTTCATTAGAAATGTGTGACTGTATTTAAATTCTCAGGTGACCTGATCCACTATAATCACTGATGCCTCCAACTGAGGCAAAAATGCCAATGTAGTCATAAAGACCTTTACACTTGGTTCACTGAACCTGAGACCATTTCACTCTAACATGTCTTTCAATCTATTCAGTCTGCACTAGAATTTAAATTCAGCATTTTAAAAATATATTGTCATTTGTTTAATATATTGGTTTCTGTCTGGAACATTAGACGCTGGTCTTTTTATTTCCTCTCCTGAGCAGCATGATGGTAACCAGTAAAGAAGTCAGTGGCAATAAGAGATTGTTTAATGATAGACAAAAACACCTACAAAAATTCTATGACTTTCATATGTGTGTGTCTTTACAGCTGATCCCTCCTCTCCCCCAAAATAGTATCTGAGTAATGTGAGTGCTCTCAGAATTCCTTTTTGTTGTCCTCTTCTTTCACTAGTAAGGTCTGAACCCAGAACTCCTCATCTGAGCATCCTTTAAGATTATATATATGTGGTATTTTAAAATTGAGATGAAAGCTGGATGGCTCAGGCTCAGATTTAAATTAGTTAATTAGTTATTGATGCTTTTCAGGCACTTAACATTATTTATGAAGTACTTCAGATGATTAAATATGAGCTCTTCTCTCCTTTCCAACCTCATTCTTAACATGCTTGGAAAAGGAAAAATAAAGAATTATTTTCATTACAATACCAGGGTGTCCTAGTGCAGGATTATTGTTTCTTTGGAAAACAACAGAAGAAATTTTCAGAGGAAAGCATCAAAATGTGATTTCTAAAAGTTCTGAACTGAACAAGAAAAAACAAAATATAATAAAGATTCAAAATGTCTAATGAGAAACAAAGCAAAACATTGATTAAAACAAAATTCTCGAGAGGAGGAAGGCAGCTGTCCTGATTTGTGAATGTTTAGCCATAGGCCTGATTTCAAACTGGTCATATTCTAAGATAGCCAAATTCTGCAATTTGAAGCCCAGAATGACTTGTGCCGCAAAAACCTTAATTCAGAGCTCATTGATGCAAATCTTGTATCTCTAATGAGCTCTAGTGCAAGTCCTGAAAGCAAGTAGTACTCTGAGTGGCTGTTATGAGGTGCAACAACCATCCATTAAAGTTGTCCAATGAAAATGATAAAAATGTGTGTCAGACCCAGGCTGACTGCGATTTCTATCTCCAGATGTTCCGTGTGAAATTTCTCCTTTAAACTATTACAGTTGTATCTCCTTGTCCACGGACTCAGAGTGAAAATTCCCTGCTTCTGTAATTCTTTGCTGGTGGTGTTGCTTTTCTGAAATTTTATCTGAAGTAATATTTAGCAACTATTTATTGCTGGTTTTGGTATTGTCCTGGCAAAACCTAGGAATTCCATTTTTCCTAAACATCCCTCTATCCTAGTTTAACATATAGCAATCTGATTATTTTTCTCTTTCGTCATTATTTCTTTTTCAGTCAGGCTTTTCATTCTCTTAGCAATTATTCTGATGCATCTGAGATTCAGTTTATTGAATAGCATCTCCCCATCTTGTCTGGGCTGGCTGTCACCCCTTCCTAACCCCGTGCTCCTGCAGATGTCTGTCCACCACTTTACACCTTCATTAATTCACGTGTGAAATGGGGAGGAGTGGTTATCACACCGAATCCACCCCTGCACATGTATCATGGATTGAAACGTGCTTTGGCAAATGTTTCTGATGTGCTGCAGAGTCTTCAGCTAGGAGATGCTGCACCAGGACGCCATGGGGAGAGAGATGTGTATGGGTCCTGGGAAGGGAGTCAGGTGTAGGTAACAGGCCCTGCCAAGGGCTGCTTTTCAGGTGGCTTTGTAACACTTTCCTATTAGTAATTTTTGTCCTTCTGTTTCTGTGTAAATCCACATTAACCTTTATTTACAAACATTCAGAACGGTTTGTGAAGTGGAACTAAAAGATTGAAGTCTTATTTACAATTTGTCATAATGCTGTGTGCTGCTACTGAACATTTTTCTCTTGTTTTTCCTGTGTTCCCAGATAAAATGAGAATGGTTGTACAGAGTGTACCAGGAAGTTGTGAGGGTTAATGACTCATCCCACCATGCTCTGAACATGACAGAGTGCTTGGAAGGGATTTTTGTCTTTACATAAAGATTCTGCATTTCTGATATAAGTTGAAGGGTTCAAGCAGGCAGGTATTTTGAAAAACATCTCTTTGTATCAAAGTCATGTATTCCAAGAGTTTTACGTGACTATTGTTGAAAGTTTTTTGGAAAAGTAGTGGGAGGACTCCTGCCCCCATTTAAGTTGTGTGAGTGGTGGAAAGGGCAAAGCTTACAGTGTTTTCAGATGAGTACAGCTAAAATTCTGCCACTTGACTTGGGCCTGCTTTTGTTTGGTGAAATTGCAAATAGAATATGAAAATGTTTGTTGTGAAAGATAGATTTGTAGGATTGTTGAATTTGATACTTTTCCTTTTTAAGTAGAAACAATGTAAAGAGCTTAATTCAGCATGGAATAAATCTCAATTTTGTTGCTGTGATTGTATAAAACTACACTGCTCTGCTCTACATTTGCCTTAAACTGTTTATATTACTTCAAATGTCATTCCAGAGGAGAGTTTGGCTTAGGACTGCAGAGAAAGCCATTTTATTCCATGTATGGACCTGGTCTCTCAAAGCTATTTTAGTGAGTAGCTAGAAAATATTTTTTAGTGAGGCATGATTTCATTTGTGTTTACATGCATGGGCCAATTTAATGAAGGAGGTACACTGTTCTGCAATTCTGGTCTGCATTGTTTCAGGGAAAAGACAGGAATTTTCAGGTGCAGGCTGGAGTTATGTGTTTTTTAAACACTTTATTTAAAACCAGACCTTGAAACCACTGTATTCTCAGTGTGACTACTGAAGAATAAAACCCTTCTCTGCCTAGAAGAGGCTCTTAAACAAATTACATCCCCAGTTGGTGTTAATTAACATTGCCTTTAACAGAACCAAGTAGTTTTTAAACTATTGCAGGCACTGATTCCAGCTTTCACATCTCAGCCTTCAGAAAACATTAATTTCTCTTGTTAGAGCACAGTGACAGGCAGGTGAAGATCCATTGGTTCTACAGTGGAATCAAAAACCTTTCCTTAAGCTTTCATCCTTTGGACTATACTGTGGCAGTTCTGCAAAAATCTGATGTAAGGATATGTGATAGAACTGTGCTACTCTGGGCGTGGCAGCTGGGTATTTGCTCATAAGACAGCTTCCCAAAGGGAAGGATCCCCAAAGGGTGGTAAGGAAACGATGTATGTTTGACTATATCCATATTTTGGCACTATTCAATGCTTAAGAAATAATTTTGGGTCTTCTTCTGTTTGAGACACCATTTGGTGTTTGTTTAGAATCCTCCTTAGTAATAATTGATATGATATTGTCTTTTAACTTGGAGGAAATGTTATAAAAGGGGTGTTTTTATAGGTTAATACTAGATATAAGTAGAAATAGTAGTCTTTTATGCCACTGAATACTCCTTTGAAAGTGCAGAATCTGTAAGTAGCAAATGGTCATGCTAATAAGGCTGCCTGGTCTCCTCCATATATATATTCTATATATGGCCTCCTCCATATATATATTCTAGAAAGTCCATTGTTCTTCTTCCAGGGGATTTGTCTCTGGAATTAAAGGGCAAATTGCACCTCTCACAAGACATACAGCCTTTGTGTTGAGACTACTGACTGCTGACATCCATTGTTATAATCTTTATACTTTAAGTGACCTGGAGTCAGATTTTCAAGGTATTTATTTGCTTAAGAGCCATTAGACTCTAAATGGGATTTCAGAACTGCCTAAGTAAATTAGAATCCTAATTCACACTGTAGATCTTATTAGGAGACTTCATGTATCTCCAGGTGCCTAAACACCTTTGTATAGGTCCCTGCTGGATACTGGGAACTAGCCTGAAAGCGTCCCTCAAGGCCACAAAACAGTAGCCAAAGCACAACAGTTTTTGGCAGACTTTTGAAATTAGTAATTCAATTCAAATTACTGAAGAAGAGGTGAAAGGCTGAATTTGTTATTGATGTTTGTTTTTCAAAGTGCTATGAGTCACCAGTTTGAGTGAGCCTGTGTTTCAGTGCTGGGCTGGAGTGGATGTGGGACTTATAGGACACAGATGTAGCCTGTGCCACTTCCAGCACCAGCTGGACTCAGTCTGGAGCCATTTCATACTACTTCTATTAATATGAATAAAGACTTACCGGAGACATTAGCAACTGTCAGAGAAATCCATGGTTGATATCTCATCAGCTTGAACCTCAGTATCTCCTTAAAATACTGCCATTCCTTGGATTACTTTTGTTCAGCTTGGTGTTCTTGCAAGTTTGTTTTTTGGCCATGTGTTCAGTAGACAGTCCTTTAGGAGCTTGTGTTTGTTTCCACTGAAATGTCTTGAAATTTTTTAAGACTATTCTTTAAACGTGCTACTTAGCTTCATCTTTCTCCTAACAGAGAAAACAGGCAAAAACTTCAGAAGCTGCAGAATTGAGTCCTGTAAATCCTCGATAAGTCTTTAAAAATTCAGCTGTGCTGCACTGTGACTTTTAGACATTTTGATATTTAGATCTTTGGAGACATTTAGATATATGGTGATTATTGATTTTATATATCTCCGAGAATTGGCACCAAGTTCTTAACAATCAGTTGAGAGGGTTCTTGCTGAAGGGAAAAGTTTGTTTTCAAGCATGTGGCTAAATTCAGCTAAATTTTAAGTTCGTCTGTCCTTGACTTTGGTGCTATGTCCACTTATATCAGAATTAAAAATTGTACAGATTATGTGGGTTGAGAATCTTATGACCTATTGTGATATCACTTTGGGCTATATTCAAATGTCAGTGATAGGTATGCAATATAGACATTATGTTTACTATCATCCATTGGTGGTGTAAGGAGCCAGGCTTTTCTTGACTATTAGGTAGTCTAAAGTGCTTTTTATGATATTGAACTAAAATGCACAGTAGTCACAACACCAAGTTGGGCACATAGAAGGGACAGTCTGGGCAATGCTTCTGAGCAAGTTTGAGAGAGACTGATCTGTCTCTGATTTGTGTGTTGGCCTGATTTGTGTATTGAACCTTGTTCAATAAGGTTGTTCAAAGTGAGCAGTGAATTCCAAGGGGAAAATGTTGGGTGGTCTGTCTGGGTCTTACACCTTCTAGCATCACAGTGGCTGTTTTTTCATTCTCTCTTCAGACTTCTTTGAGAATGAATGCAAAATGATTCCTCAGAAACAATGTTGAGAAATGGTTTTCTTTATTGACTTTTAAATATCAAATATTTGGATTTCTCTGTAACCCTGGGAAATTATTACATTGTAAAATACACCTGGAATTTACTGGACGCTGAAGAACACTTATCATTAAAAGTGGTAAAGGTAGAGCAGTCAGAGAAACTTTTACATAACATACAACAGTGTCATGGTAGAGTAGCACTCAGCAATAAAGGGTAGCTCTATATACCCAGGGCTGGACCATATGGTAGACCTTTCTGTATTTGTTGTGTTCTTTGAGCTGATGGACAAAATCTTTTAATCTGAAGCAACAGAGGTTCATATTTCTAAGTTAAAGTGTTTTGTCTGAGAATGATATTCCTAGCACATTCTTTTCTTGGGACAAAGGAGGATAATCCATAACAAAACACAACAAAATGTTATTGGTTAGGGACAATGGTGTTGAGAAAAGCACATCATGTCATAAAATGTAAGCCCCAAATTTCAAAGACCTATTTTGTCTCAAAAGCTATGTTTGAAATTACAAGACAAACTCCCTTGTTTATTTAACTGGGAATTTCACAAGTGCTGAAAAGCATGAGATTCTTAGTAACAGTTGGGTTCCCAAATATCTTGGACCAATCTGAATATCCTGAGTAGAAAAAGGCAGTAACACTCTTCTGAGAATGTACCACATGGAGAGGACAAAACACCTGTTTTTGAGCAGTGGTTAGCAAAGGCTGTAAATACAGCTGGGAAAATATTACTGTATTCATAATTGTAATGGCATGCAACTGTCACTTGAAGATGCTGAAGATCTGTGGTACAGCTGAAGATCAGCTGTAAGCTGTTAAATGGAAGTCCATTAATATCGCCTTTAAAGTTTTTCATTCCAGGTTCTTGAATATATCTGCCTCCTTTTTTGCTACAATAGGCAGTTTTGTTTTGTGCTGGCTTGCATACCAACTACAGTTAGTTAATGAATATTTAATTTCCATTTATGCAGAGACTCTTGCTATGTAGGAAAATATATTGTACAAAAAAAGCATCAGACCCATTCTCACACTAGAAATGAAGTCTGAATAGTTACTGCAAGCCTGCTTCTGGAAATTTTGCAGTTTGTTCTAGTTTGAGTAATCTTTGAAATGGTTTGATGTAGAAGCTCCATGTTTACTTGGTTTTTATTGTGACTGTTATAAGGCAAAGTGGTGATAGGTTATTGAGCATGCTAAATGAGGAATGATGAATATAATGGAAAGGGTTGTGATGACCGATTCCTAGGCTTTAAGCCTTTGTTACAGTGTTTTTAGGTGCTACAATAGATTCCAGCTTTCATTACTGCCTAGAGACATATGGAGGCAGGAGATAAACCAAGTGTTTAAGGCTTGGAAATAAATATGAGCAGAAATTAAGACTGTAGTATCTGATGCAAGTACAGGTGGATGAAGGGTGAGCAAACACAAACCATTAGAAATATGGAAGTATATCTTTAATGCCTAAGCCCTCAAATGAATGTGTCCTTCAAGATGGTTTCTGTTTTGTGTGAACAAAAGGTTGTGCTGTGGTCTAACTAGTCCAGTTCACGGTGTATCAGGCATCAGATTGCTTGTTGGTAGGGATCTTGAATTAGTCCAGAGTCCTCACAAATAAGATATTTGATGCTCAGACAAAGAAAGTATTTCAGTAAATGACATTGCAGCTTGAGAACAGAATAACTCCTGTTTGTGTCTGCTAGGTTAGGTGATACGTGCAGTGTTGCAATCTGTCCATTTGATAGCATGCTTTGAGCGTTCTAAATATTATGTTTTTTTGTTTGACAGGCATTATGCTTTCCTATTGAGAGCTCAAATGATTCACTGGCAGTAGCATTTAATCTATAATGATCTACCTTGAACATTTTTTTTTTCATTAAACATAAACTGAAATTATTTGTTAGGGAATCAGAATGAAAAGCCTTTTAGATTTAAAACACTTAAACCAAAATAGCTTTTCACACAAGGTCCTTTCCAATGTCTTTCTCTTTTCAGCACTTTTTGTAGCACTATTCCCAGAGATGAACTCACTAACAAGAGACAGGGACTCTAAGATAAGAGTCTAAAACCTGATCAGATACCTCAGTGTGAGCTGTGGGAAATGTGCGTATCATGGAAAAAACAGCTTTTAAAAAGAACACCACAAAAACAAAAAAGCCCTATTGTTGTGAAGATCTGTGGATATTATTCTTCATGTAGTGCCAAGAACAAGATCCAGACTCAGGAAGTGGTATTTAACTTTATTTGTTATCTTTAAGTCCATGATATCTTCTCTGTAGAGACAAAGTCAAAGGAAAAGAGGCTAATTTTCTCAGTAGCTTACAGACTTCCTCAAGACCTGTTTTCCCCAGGTCATTTAACTTAACTGCTTTATGACTGCTAAAAGTGAAATGATAAACTGTCTTTTACTGAAGCCTGGATGTCTACAAAGGGTGATGAGAATGAAAGGATGTTGTATCACCTATTTCCATGTAGCTACATTTGATGGATGTGGCACCTCATAGTTAGGAAGAAAGGAGACAATTATTTTATTACACTATATATATGTATTACAGTAGTGCTGGTAGAGCAAAGGACCACAGCCTCCAGTTTTCAGGGTCTAAACAAAAGTAAATTTAGTTCTTGCCCCCAAAAGCTTACATTTCAAACAAATGTTGTAGTGCAAAAACATTTTATCACGGTAAATAGTTTCTTTTTTTCAATCTGCCTCATTGAAGGATCATATAATGAAGTGTAAGCTTGAGAAGTGGAAAGCAATTTTCACTTAGCCTGAAACAATGCTGTGTAATTCTTGCTTATGACACTATTGAGTGGTTTCTTGTACTGTCAAACCGTAGTAATGGTTGCTACTGAATGCCAGTTTTTCAGACCTCTTCCAGTTCATTTATTCTCACTTTATTTGACATCTGCATCCTGGATCTAAATTTAGCTACATGTTAACCATTCACAGGAAAGGTGTTCTTAAAGTAAAATGTTGTATCAGTTCAGCAGTACTAACTCAGCAGTGGAAGCTGGATGTATTGTGGGTTTAAAAAAAGGGGAAAAAAAAAAAAAAAGAAGGAAGAAACCTCAACCCCAAACCCCCTGAAATAACTTTGTTTGGAAGTCTTTCCTCATCTTGTTATTGTGGTTCAATTTGCAATATACATAAGCATACATGTTACAGTGTGTGCAGAGCCACAGGACAGATAAAATTATGAGTTGAAATATGGTTGTGCTGCTAGAATCAATCTTGCACTGCATTTTTCAGTGTATCATTATGTATATATTTTAGTGACTTGTGCAAGTTATTCAGAAAGCTTCCTTCCAAGGAAGCTGAACTCTACTCTTCACCACAGGGTCCACCAGCTTTCCTCTGTGATGAGTATGGCCTCTGGCATTGCAGCCTTGCACTGTCTTGCTGCCAGTACTCTCTGTTTATTCGATGGTCTCTTCAGCTATGATTGAATCAATCATGTTGCAAAATGGAATCACCTTCTTTACATTTGAAGGCTGGCTCCAGGTGCCCGTGTGGGTGTGATGATAAGGCTTTGGGAGGTGGTATGAACTGTAACTAAATTAAAAGCTCTGTTCCTGTGTTTCTTCATCTATAAAAATAGGGAACTTGTTATATGCTTTGGTTCAGTCATAAAATGGAGCATGTGGGCGCGGTTGGGAAAAGCTTTTATTTTCTTAGCTTCCAAACTCAAAAATTGTAAGATTAACCTTCTTTTTTATTGTTGTATTTCTTATTTAGCTTTAACATAGCATGGCAAAACCAGGAAACATCCATAGTAGTGGCTGGCCTTATCTACAGTAGCGCTTTCCTTCCCTAAGGTGCTGTAGTGCTCACAGTGATGATAGCTGCTGGTATTTTAATTGGTGTCTAGTGTCCTCCCACTGTCACTGTGCCTGGATTTTTGGGTAGTCCCAGCTGATGGCTACGGGCCACTATGGTTAATAGGAATGCAGGGGTAGCTGGTCTGGGTCAAATCCCTGCATGCTTTAGTTTGTTAAAACTTCCGATGACCTCCAGTATGTGATAGAAAGGATATAGCAGTTAAAGGTATCTTTCACTATCGCAGACTAATTAGGGCTGTCCTAACTTCCTGAGGGAATATGTAGTGATTCCCAGTAGTTACAGAAGATTGAAACCAGGCAGGAGTTATTAGGCTGTGGAGGAGAAAATGTACTTCTTTCTGCTCCTCTGTTCTTCAGCTCCTTCTTCTATCTTAATGAACTGTAATCTGGATGAAAAACAAAGCAGGCGGGGAAAAAAAGGAAAAAAGCATTCTCCATTCTCTTGAGCCTGTACACTTAGCCCCTAAAGGAGACTAGAAGTGTTTTCTTTCTCACTGTGGAAGTATGAATACATGGCAGCCCTGCTTTTTCAAATTTGGAGATTTTTTTAGTCGTGTTCTCCCTTCAGTTTTGTTTTATTTCTCACTTGCGTTGCTGAGTCTGGTGCTATTTTGCCTGCATCTCTAAACTGAAAATAGGCTTTGTGTTCATGAGCTCCTAATCGGAAGTGATGACAAGTCCTTGGTTGGGCACCATTGCCCTTGTCCTCATGAAATATTTTATCCTTTCTGATATCATTGGACATGCAACTGTAATAAAGGCCAGTTTCTGGCACTGGATATGTGTAGAGGTTGATGCCTGTTATGTTTGTGCAGGAACACCTGACAGTGACATCTGTAGTTGTGCTGAACATGGTTTCCTCCATTTCATGGGAATAAAATGATGCTTGCACATTATTAAAAGGGTCTAACAAGTTTCCTGGGAGAGACTGTGAAATGCAGTTCTTATTTATGTAATTAATGTGTTGGGATTTGAATGAAAAATACTGCTATTTTGCAACCATAATTTTCCATTTCTGGCAGCTTCAGAGTAACGAGGAAAGTATGAATTGCACTTTAATATCCCTAAACTATTGTCTCTGATAGGAAAGGCTGACAATTTTGGCTGTCTTGAAGTGACAATTAGCTGGGATCTAATTGGGATATTAGTATAGAATCACATTCAGGTGTAATGTCATCAAAGTATCCTTCCAAGGATGACGTGTGGCAAGAAGCTTATTTTCTTTCTCCCCCTTAAGTTTTTATTTGAGAAAAGATGGAGATTCAGAAAACAAGCAGCCAGAAGAGAAATAAAGTATGTGTGTTCCTCTGACTTGCCCTTAGGCCCCCTCCTATGACCCTGTCCAGGTCAGGTAGCAGGACAGGTACCAGAACTCTGAATGGACTAAAGTCTTGAGCTTTCATTGTACTTTTCAGCATGGACTGCCAGCTTTCTTCTGAGCTGTCTGAGGCTGAAGCTATACTGCTATCCATAGCTGAGCTAGCAAAGTGTTCAGTGTCCTATACTTGATGGTTGCAGTAAGTAATGACTGAAGGGTGTATGCATCTGCAGCTCCCTCTTCTTTGACCTTCAGAAATGTAATATACAAGCATGTTGTACTGATGGAGTTGTAGCCCCTCCTGAAAGCCCTATCCTTTTGGGGGGACATCATTTATCCTTTCCATAACAGGGTTGAACTGATCGTAGTGCCCTTGACCTGACTTAGTTTACACTATTGTAAAACAACTGAACAAAGTTCAGTCCACCCATCCTCCAAACCCACCACCACCAAAACTCTAAGTTTATGTGATTCTCAAAGACTGGCAAAATATTCTTCATTCTGTAGCATGTCCCTGGTGCAGGACTCCTGGCCCTCTCCAGCAGCCTGAACACAATGTGTGTTCCTACTGTGCTGTTCTCCTGACAGCAGGGCTCGTGTATGGGGAAACAAACAAGAGCTGTAATGGTCTCTGTGATAGTAGATAACAGTTTGCAGTTGTCTCTTAAGAGAGCCCTGGCATTTGGCTTCCTTATAGAAGAGTGTATGGGAAGATCAGGGGAAGAGCTAGTTGTTGGTGATCTAGGTAGGTAGTCAGGGCTCTCTGGAATTGGGCTGTGCGGACTACCGGCTGATGGAGCCAGAGTAGCCAGCTTAGTAGAGTTGCTGTCAGGTAGGATGTAAATTGTAGAGGTTCGTTTCAGTGGAGGATAGTAGGAAAGCAGACTTGTCTAGAGAATCTTTACAGCTCTTAAGTTATGACTTGTACATGGTGATTACTTTTGAAATGTTCTGTGCAGTCCAGCTCAGAATGTTTTTCTTTCAGACCATATTTTCAGGGGCATCACATTCCATACCGTGACAATAGACAGCCTAGGTCCTTTTGGTCCCAAGAGAATTTCTGTGAGAGTTTCTCAAGTGAATGGTTTACTATCTCTTCCCCTGTTTCTTCTCTAACAGAGCAGAAATATAATGACCTCAAAGCTAATGCACTCCAGCATCTCTGGATGGAGACAGCAACATTAAGCCAATGTAGTTTTGGAGCTTTATTCTCCCTTTCATTTCTAACATTTTTTGGGATGCTTCTAGCAGAAGTTATGACCTTAGAAGTACCTGCTGGAAACTAGTCTCTCCAGACACACTGGGAAGATGAATTTTGTTCTTCATGCCATGGTACCATCCTTCCATGAAGTTGGAGCAGTCTCCTGTGTGTATATAAATGGAAAGCATATCATTCTCTTAATCAGAACACTGAAGTTCTTTTATTTGTTACAATGTCTCTTAATCTGTGGCTACTGTTATATGTCAGAAGATTTAGAAAAGTTTCACGTGCCACGTCATATCTGAAACTTTCAAAAATTCTCTTACAGGGAAAAAGCCCTCGAATTATTTCTTTACATTACTGTATTACTGAAGTTTTTTCTTCACAAATTTCTTGCTTATATAAATATAAACTTTCTCAGTTAAACATCCTAGTGTTATGAATATAAGGGTTGCATTATTCTAGCACATAATTCATAGGATTTGTTTGAGTTAAAAATAATTGACTCTGCACTGAGGTGGACAAAAGAAGGTGTCAGTTCTTGGTATAGGTGCATTTCCATTGCATGGCATAAAGAGTCAAATCTTTTAATGTAAGAGCAAGGCTGTATTCCTGTAGTACATTTCTTTTGAAAATTGTTTTACCTGAAACAATTTAAAGAATTAGAGTAATTACAACACTTCACGTATTAACGATATTGCATATAATTCTTAATAATTAAGCTGACGTGTGGGGTGGATAGCTGGCCCACCTGGTGGATGAGGGGAAGGCTGTGGATCTTAGCTACTTGGACTTCAGCAAAGCCTTTGACACTATCTCCTGGAAAATCTGACAGCCCATGGCTTGGACAGGGGTTACGAACTGGCAGGGTGGCCGGGCCCAGAGAGTGTTGGGGAATGGTGACCCATCCAGTTGGTAGCTGGTCACTAAGGGTGTTCCTCAGGGATCAGTGTTAGGCCCAGTCCTGTTTAATATCTTTATTGATGATCTGGATGAGGGGTTTGGGTCTACCATTAGCAAATTTGCAGGTGACACCAAGCTATGGGGGGAGTGTTGATCTGCTGGAGGAAAGGAGGGCTCTGCAGAGGGACCTGGACCAGCTGAACAGATGGGCCAAATTCAATGTTATGAGGTTTAATAAGACCAAGTGCGGGGTCCTGTGCTTTGGCCACAACAATCCCCTGCAGCACTGCGGGCTGGGGACAGAGTGGCTGGACAGTGGCCAGGCAGAAAGGGACCTGGGAGTATTGACTGATGGCAGATTGAACATGAGCCATCAATATGCCCACATGGGCAAGAAAGCCAATGGCATCCTGGCCTCTCAGGAATAGTGTGGCCAGAAGGACCAGGGAAATGATTCTTCCCCTGTACTTCGCACTGATGAGGGCCCCACCTTGATTACTGTGTCTGGTTCTGGGCCCCTCAGTTTAGGAAGGATGTTGAGATGCTGGAGTGTGTCCAGAGTAGGGCAACAAGGCTGGTGAAGTGTCTGGAACACAAGTCCTATGAGGAGTGGCTGAGGGAGCTGGTGTTGTTTAGCCTGGAGAGGAGACTCAGGGGAGACTTCACCACCCTCTACAAATGCCTGAAAGAAGGCTGTAGCCAGGTAGAGGTCGGTCTCTTCTCCCAGGCAACGAGGAAGAAGACAAGAAGACATAGTCTTAAGCTGAGCCAGGGGAGGGTTAGGCTGGACATTAGGAAGAATTTCTTCACAGAAAGAGAAACTAGGCATTAGAATGGGCTGCCCAGGGAGGTGGTGGAGTCACTGTCCCTGGAGGTGTTTGAGAAAAGACTAGATGTGGCACTCAGTGCCATGGTCTAGTTGGCAAGGTGGTGTTAGGTCATAGGTTGGACTTGATGATCCCAAAGGTCTTTTCCAACCTAATTGATTCTGTGATTCTGTGTAATTACACTACTGTAAGTTTAGAGCAATACTATTTAGAGGGAAGGTACTGGATGCACTGTAATGAAGATCAGAAGCTTGTGTGGGATCTATAGCTAAGAGATGTATTTGAAGGTTGAAATTCTTGTGTTGGCAAATAAAAACAGAAACAGGAGAAGTAAAATTATATGTTGGTATTATGGTATTAAACTATAAACTGGTGTAATGCCATTGACTTCAGAAAGTACTCTCACTGTACTAGTTGAGAATTCAGTCTTTTGAGCCTATATGTGCACGAATTAGTGCTGTTAATATAATAATAAGTTATCTTAATTACTTCTAAAAATGTTCTCTTAGTTTTCCAGATGGTACCCTGGATATGATGGGAACTTCCTCAATCAATTTTGCCTTGCATGGGCTGATAAGAATCTGTTTATTAAGGGTTTTTAATACTTTCTTTTTATATTCATATTCTGCTTTGGCCTTGTTTATTCACAACTGAATGCCTCTGATTATTTTAGCTGTCATGTGTTCAGTATTTGATGCTTTGCGTGGTAGAACTGGAATAAACTGACTGCTATAAGATGTTCAGAGTGTACTTAAGACAATGACCACTTAGCTGTGTCATTTCCTTTGCAATATTTTAAAGATTAATCATAGAGAGCAGGGTAAGCCAAGAAAAATAGAATTTAAATAGATTAGAAATTTAGTATTTTTCTTCATGGTGTTTTGCTTGGACTCAATATTTTGATGACTTGGTGCAGAATGCACAACAAGAATGACTTGTTCGTATGACTGAAATTTGGATGAGCAGCAATAGAGCAATTCTTAAATATGCAGGGCTGAATTTGTTGAGCCTGTTTCTTGGCCTTTGATGAGACTGCAGTAAACAGTCAGATGCTTAATACCAGTGACAGAATTGCAAATACTTCCCTTGGGATTGGAGGGGTGGCCACTCATTTGATAAACCCCAGACAGAGGCCAAGGTGCAGACTTCTAAGCAGCTGAAGCAATGACCTCCTTTGTGTCAGGGAGATTACCAAGTTTCTGGTCTCATTCTGAAATAATATGTTGGTATGTTTCGGGTTTTTCCGTTTTGTTTTTTTTCTGACAGGCAATCAATCAGTCTTAACTGAGTAGCTGTGAATGAATGAATCACGGGATCAACTAAACTTGAAGATGAGCATTTAGGCTGTGGTTTGTAGTTTGTTTGATTGCTTAATAATACAACAGGGAGGGACTGGGGGAATTTTGACCTTATCTGGTGTGGATTTGACTGGGTTTCAGGGAGAGACAGCATGGCACATACGTACTGCCTCCTTATTATCTGAACACTCTGCATTTAAACCCTGGATGGAGGAGATGTCTGGGAGGGAAGACTCTGAAGCTCACTGAGGCTGGATTGCCTGTATGCCGTTTAAGACAAATCTTAGCAAGGTTTCCTAGTCACTGCACAGACCTTTGCCAGGCCATGTTTCTCAACAGTTATGCCTCAGCTGAGTAAATACACTCTTTGAACAAGGACCAGATTTGACAACTGGAATAGTGTTTGTTGTAGTTTTGGGCTCAAGCACAAACCAAAGCCCTAAAATGTGCATCTGAGATGTCATCAATCAGTCTTGCTTCCTGAATGAATGGGGTGTATGTTCTGTGCTGTTGTAGCTTTTCAAGTATCCTCTGCATCTTCTAGGTTCCTTGTACATTTTTTGTTATCTTCTCGGACCTTTTTTCTTATTGCTTGGTCTTTCATACATCAGGATTAAGAGAATATTCAATTCTGCCACTCTGATGCGGTGCCATTTTCATCTTTAGTTACATAAACTCTTTGTATAAGATTATTGAAATATTTGTATTGTGATAGTGTCTTAGACTTGTCTCAGTCATGAATCAAGGTCTCTGTGGATTTTCACAGATGCAGATGTATTGCCAATAAGAAATACCTTAGATCTACTTTGGCCTGTCTTGCTTTCCATGTAGAATGAATATGAGATTCATATACATATATATGGTATGGTTCTATTGGTTTTGAAAGCAGATTATAGTGCATCTGAGAGACAGAAAAGGCATAAGGTCTGTCAGCTTCACTTAGTTATTCAATATTGCAGCTGGAGATGGGGAGGCCATATGCAGTGTACTGTCCCTGCATGACACAAAAGATGTCATTTGGCTGGGGCTGGCTCAAGCTGTCGCAGGTGTTCTTCTTTCATTTACAATAGCTCCATTAAAATATAAATTACATCAGCTCTTTTTCCTTCTTTGGAATGCCCCAGCTAACGTTACATTACACATAACAAATGTTCTTGCTCCCTTGAGAATTAGTTTAATTACTGATGTAGGTGGGTAAAAGATCTATTGCGTCTGAGATGTTAATTTTATCATGCTTTAATTAAGAGGTCAAGTGTGAAAGGCTGCAGAATACCTCCCACTTAAAGATGCTGAATAGAATGGTGGGGGTAGAAGGCACGGATATGATGAGGTTTTTACCATCTGTAGGAGTATCGACTTTCCCTGTGCATCTCATTACAATGAGGCAGGCATCTGGAAATACATGCCAATTTCTATATGCTCATTGTGTTTTCTACCATTAAAGGCATTTTCCGTCCAGAGTCTTTGAAGCTCCAAAACAGCTTTTCTCTTCTATTAAAAGCGATGGTCACTCCTCCATCACTCACCACCAGTTTCCATTGAAAATGTCAGGACTGTTCAGTTGTCCAGTGTGTTTGAAGAATGGGACTACAACTGTCCTAGGTCCCTGCACTCTGGCACACAAGGGGATGTGGGGCATGTGGTCACCAGAGGACCTTAGGTGCTACCATCTCTGAACATGCAGTCATTTCTTGCTTATGTCTCACTATAAGCATGGACAGATTCCTTTTGGCATTTGGTTTGAAAGTCTTGTTTCTAGCTAACTCCAAACCCAAGGAAATTAACTTGGAAAGCATTCGGGGAAAAAGTCAGCAGGCAGAAGGGAGTGTCTCATAACAAGATTAGAGAGAACTAGACAGGAAGAACTCCTTGCAGTAGGGTGTCTGGGACATTCTCTGCTAAGCTTGTTGTGTTTGCCCCAGCAGCTGGAGGAGAAATGGCATAGATAAGAGGAGGTGTTCACTGGCTAATATTTGAAGATTTTCTTGAGACTGACTTACTGCACTTTCAGAAAGACTAAGTGACCAAGTGAAGCAGTACTGTTGCTCTCTGAGTAGCTTTGAATAGGACAGTTAGTGGTTTTTATTAATTCCTTTTTCATTTCTTACTGCCTATGTGAATTGCTTATTCATTTAGATGGTCTGTGCTGTGTGATACAGAAAGTATATTTTCAGAAAATTTCTCCTTTTTCTTGGATTTTTTGCTGCTGTTTTTTTCTTTTCTGTGGTGGTCGCTTTTCTTGCTTTTAAAGGATAATAACAGTTCATCTATGCCACTGACTTCCTCTGCATCCCTGGAGAAAGATTGGTGTAATACTGGAAAAACACAGAGTTAAAGATTAACGTCCACTACTGAATGTTCCCACTGAAAAAATCAGGATCGTTTCCAAGCAGTGAAAGCAAACTTTCCTTTCCTGTAGTTAAGTTTTGCTGCTTAACATTTAAAACTACAGCTTGCTTGGTAATTGTAAATAGTTCAAAATTAAAAACTGGGAATCCTCTGTTTCTCAAATGCTCTCACCTAGGCTTCTTCTCCCTTCTATGTGATAGGGGAAGAATCTTCTGTGATGAATTAGTGCTGAAATGTATAATAAGCTTTTTCAAGGTAAGAGATTGATTTTTTTTTTTTTTTTTTTTTTTTTTTTTTTTTTTTTATTTCCCCCTTCCCTCTGTTCTTTGTCTTAGAAACAGAAGTTCCATTCTTGCTCTTTTGGTCAGAAATGTCATTTTAATAAATGCTGGGATTTGATATTGATGATACAGTAACTCCTTAAGGCATAAAGCATACGCAGAATTGGGGTTCCTCTTGTGTTATGGTTACACATAGCTTCCCCTATTTGTACTAGCTGAGGTCCTAATCAGCTAAGGCCACAAATGCAGCATTTCCTTCTGCTGACTTGAAATGTCCCCACCAGTCTCTGCTGAGATAAAATATGTGCACAAAGGAAATAGTTTTAAGAAAGAGGATTCTTTCACTTTTACTAATGTCATGTATTTAGAACATATATTTATTCTGTCTTGCTGGTTATGTCAGGTGTCAAGACTTCTGCCTTTGGGCACCGGGAAGCTCTGCTTAGGGTGTTCTCAAGGTGGTAAACCTCTAATCTTTGTAGATAGCTCAGGTATCAGCTGTGGTCAAGCAGGAGCAGTAAAGCCTAGAAGGGGCTAGATTAGTTAATGTAATGTTTGTAGGGTGGTATTGCTGAAGCTTCTCTCTGTATATGTAAAACTATGCTCAATGATATGGACTTAATCCTTTAGAAGTAAAATGATGCTTTTTGTTTCAAGTCTGATTCACTTCCATTTACGCAATAGCATCCCAAACCAAGAGTGGTCTTGACATTTGCATGAGGCACGTGCTTCGGCCCACAAACAGCCAGTAAGATAAGTCAATAAAAATAAGCCATGCAAAGCATGAATTGCTTAGAGATGGAACAGACCTAATAGGCTATCTAGCCCTCCTGTGTGCCAGGGAAGAATTACTTCAACTGGATTTGCTTTAAAGGACAGATGAATAGCTCAGTAAAACACAGGATCACATTTTCTGTATGATGTGGTGGAAGGGCTTTTATGCTTCTGGTTTTACATGTACATCTAGCTTTGAAACTCATAAACAGCAATGTTCCAGAAATTTTTTCCAGGCTCTTTTATTTAAAGTGTGACAGTGGTCTGAACAGAAACTGTTCCAATTGCACAGATGTGCAGTTTTGCTTTGTGGAGTGATTTTTATCTCATCAAAGAAGAACAAGAAGAAAGGCAGAAATCTGTGAGTATGGCTATCTATGAGAGCGCATGTACATGTGTGTATTTGACAGAGCAAGACGTCTGTCTGTGTTAGATCAATTGTGAGAATAAAATTCTACTACTTTGCCTGGCCATAGGGAGGGTATCTGAGGATATTGTACAAAGGCAGCCCACTGGGAAGAAAACAAAGGCCTCACTGCATTGTGGCTGCGTGCAACACGCTGCTAACGCTAAAGCCAGCTCCCATTTCCTATTAAAGTAGTGTCTCGCATGTTCGTGAAGCACAGGCAGTGATGCAATGTGATTCAGCTCACTGGGAGCTGATGCATCTAGTTCTGACACAGACAGAGAAGGTCTCTATCTGTGGCCAAAAAGACAGAAAAACATGTTGGTGCTGGTGTTCTAAGCAGCTTCATCTGGTGACTGGACAGGGAATTGCAGGAACATTTGTTTCATTGTATTAATTTTTTGCATGATCCCCCTTTTGTCTATTATTGTTTTCTTACCAGTATTTGAATAGAAAAATAGCTCTGTGGTAAATTATGTTCATGCCCCACTTCTTTCCAGGCCTGACATGTTTATATATACAAAGAATTATGGAGGAATTAAAGAGAGCACCAAAGAAGCTCAGGAATTCTTTGGTAAAGCTTGCCACATTTTTAATAAATGGGCATATAGCAGAGGGAGTGAAATCTGTTGCTCAATACCATAATAGGCAGTGCAATGCTTTTGCCTCTCTCTGTCATCCTTAATAGACGAATTTATTTTTGGTAATGAGACATTTATCTCTTTCACATCTATTAAAAGTCAGTTCAAGTGTCAAAAATCAGTTGAAAATAACATGAAGAAGTTTAATGGTGAAATGTGTTTCTTCTGGATGCTTGTCACAGCTCCATCAAGTCCTGGGGATCCTTTTTCACTTTGTTTTGGTGTATTTTTGCCTTGCTGCAATGCGAGTTTCCAGATGATTTAGCCATTTTTCTGAGAGCATCAAATAATAGTATGAATATTTAGATCGTGTAAAGATGCTTAAAGAAATTATTTTCAGGGCAATAATTAATATACCATCAGTAAAAATAATTGTTTTTCAACACCTTCCTGTGTGTGGGCCCTTTAGGAGTTTTTGTTAATGTATCTGACTTAAATCTATTAAAAGCAGACTTACTTTTCTTCATGGTCATTCTTTAAGCAGTCCACAAATAGACATGTATCAGTAGCAGCCTGGTTGGACTGCCCTGGTTCCGTAGAGAATGAGTCCACATAGAAGTAATTGTGGTAAAATAATACTGTTAGTTAAAAAATATGGGCTTTGCATGTATTTCTGGTCCTGACACAATTCAGTTACGAAAGTATTTTCACAATTCTAGACAGAGTAATTGATGTCATGCTTATGCAGGTCAGCAAGCAGACCACTTTGCTTAATCTGTCCGTAGAGAAGCTTGTGAGGGTGCTAGATGAATGCAATGGGGCTTTTGTAGGCTTTTTAAAAAAATCCTATGGGATTTATTAGATGCCTTTCATTGGTTTTTCAAACTGTTGCATAGCATTCTGCAGGTGGAATATAATTTTCCTAGTGAGATCTGAAGTGCCTGACAATTGGTAAAAAACAAGTCCCTCTTTTTAGGTTTGTAAGTATCATTCCTTTAAAGAAGCTGTCTGGTGCCTTTATGCACCTCCATTTTGTTAGCTATAAAAGAGGGGAAACGGCCAGGATATCAGAAAAGCTTGCTGATGTGAAGTGACCCTGAAACTTATTCCAGGATGTTTATTTTCGAAAAGTGTTGAGTATTCATAGTTTGAGAACCATTTGAAGTATTTATGGTTCATACCAGACAGTCCTTTCAGTCTTAATTGACACCCGTCTCATAAAGGTGACATAAAACTAATACATTGATGCAAGGAATGTTTTGACTTTTTAGCTGATAAAGTGCTAATTATAAGAACTGTAACCTGTCTAGTAACAGAACTACAGATAACAAACATTGAAAGGTTACTATTCCAGAGGAGTTATGTCATCTAGCTCCATGGATGAAACATCTTTTCCATGGAAGAAATTGCATTCTACATGGAAGGGATTCTCTACTCTATTGTACAAATCCTACAATTGGCTTTACCTACCCATTTCCTTTCACTCTTCCGTTCTTGCACAGAAGTTATTCTCCTCATTTGGCTCCTGCTGTACTATAAACAATGCTCTCCTTTCTTCTCCCTATTGCCCTACACCCACTTTTGAACAACTGTGCTAGGATTACAGACCTCATAAGGCTAGAGGGGGGGGGAAAATATCCCTTTATCTTCAGCTTCCTTTAGGGATCTTCTCTTGTTCTTTGCATTACATAAGTAATTTTTTTCCAAAGGCATGATCATGTTTGTTTTTAGACCTTTCAACAGTAACACTGCTGCTGCTGTGCTCCTTGATGCTCTTCCTAGCTTTTTGTTTAAAAAGACATTGAAAGTTAGTGATTAAGTTGGGGGAAATGATTTATTCTCATCATATACTGTGAGTAAAACCTTTAGTACCTTGCACAGGGACTGTTTTGTGATGAAAAGGGACAAGTGCTCCAAAATGGCAGAGGCAGTGACACTGTTCTGTGCCGTCTCATTCTTCCCTTCTCCTCAGCATTCAGATTTTATAGACACGGGTGCTGACTGTGATGTGTCACGTACACTGCAGAACCAGGCACGTGTGTCTTTCACAGGCAGCATGTGGAAAATGACAGCCATCACATTATTTCAAGTGGCACAGCAGTCATCCTTTGATGTGCCAGACTACTTCTTGCAGGCAAGAATTGGCACTGTGTTAGACTCTTGTGGGTAGAAGGATGGATATACATGCTCTTTGTTTTCTAATAAGTGTGTGCTTCTGTATAGTGTGAGCACTGGAGGGGGGATGTGTTTGGGTTTTATGGTTTCTTTGAAACGTGGATCGTGTTTGGCAGCATGTTTGAACTACGGAGTTCAGCTCCAGAAAGTTCTAGTGATTATTCCAGGGCTCTCACCATGTCTTATCTAGCTTTGTCAGATACATTCTCTTTGCCAGGTCTTCTAACTGGTTTATGCTTGAATACTTAACAGGTATCATCTGTACTTAACAGAAGAATTGTCTTGGAGGTTCAGCAGTGCATAAGGGAGAAGTGAAAAGCTTACAGTGAACAGTAACTAGGAAGTTCAGCAACGGCTGGTTTAATAGTTATGAATGAGATTTCTGCATGAGATACAGGGGAGGTTGCCCAGAATATCTCCTCCTACCTCCAGCAATTTCCAGTACCACAGGATCTTTAGTGATGGTATCTAGGATATGTATTTTTGCAGCTTCTACCTGGATATCCAAACATTTCACATTTCTAAGTAATTTAGAAAATTTGCTTGAGCCCCATTTTGCATACTACTTAATTTAGACGTTAGTAATGCGGATAGTGTACTCTCATCTTGCTCAAGCTATTCGAAGCTGCATGGTTGCCACCTAACCAAAAAGACTATTGCACTTGCCAGAAAGGAAATCTCTCCATATTTTGCCCTCACCAGATCCTTTTGCAGGGAGAGGAAGGCATCCTGGATACTGTTTCTTCAAGCTGTAAATCAGCAGTTTAAAAGCAGAATTTCATTTTGCTGTTGCTGTCTTTCAGGGTGTTTAGAATGAAGTTGCAATGTGTGTCTGATCTTCAGGGATATCCCTAGGAAGCATGTGTTACTGATTGAACTTAATTAGACTTTCAAAGAATTTCTCCTTTGCAAACCAATGGAGAAAACAGTCCTTTGCTGCTCTGAATTAACATTAGATAAGAATGGTTCATGTCAGAGTTTCTTATCTAATGGCAACACCTAGTATTGCTGCTATTCATAATAATGTTTGCTCCAGTATACTTAGGCTTTTGGCTGTTTTGTGGTGTATGGAAAATCCATGATTTTCCTTGAGCAATTCCTACTGCAACTGGTATATGTGTCTCACTGTTCTTGACCTTTGACTCTACATTCTAGCAAAAACCATCCAGGACTTTATTTTTTTGAAGAGGTCTGAATTTGTTTTGTCTTGTTTTGTTTCTATTTCCAGAGGCATTTATTTGTGTGGCTGAGGGTAGAGCATGATTTGAGTTTAAAAGCTTTTGTGCAGGTAAACAATTCTATTTGTCACATTACAGGCAACCTGTAGTCAGCATTTGCCCCTCATAAATTAATATGGGGGGGAGGGGAAGGGCGAAATAGACTGTATTTGCTGTAACAGCACTGGCGTTAGAGCATAAGACAGACATCATATAGGTTTGATCCAGAGTAAGTATAGGACAGAAATGGAAAATACAGCTGTGCTATTGGTAGTGTGCCTCTCATTTTTTCTTTATTAGAGTTCCTCTACAGGGAGGCCAGCACATCAATTTGGGTATAATAGGGTTACTCTTGCCGCTTTACAGACAATAAATGAGAAATGAAGAGCTGAACAACACAGGAAGACAGAGAGCCAGGCTAGGCATGCAGGCAAAATGTGGGCTGGTGAAAGGGGCTTTAGGGTGTCAGTGGAACCACATGAAACCTGACTGATATGCCCAGTGGTGTTATGGTATGGGGGTGGGTTACACTATCCAGATTGGTGGCCTTTATCTATTCATTCTTGAAGAAAACCAGGATCAGAAACTGAGGAGATAGAGGGATGAGGTGTTCCTAGCCCCAGTCCTAACTTTTGGGTTCTAGTAAGCAGTGAGGCCTGTTGCTTTCCGAGAGGGAGGGAGAGGTAGGAAAGTTGAAAGGCATTTTACTTCCCAGAGCAACATTGTGACAGGGAGGAAAAAATTCTTCACTGTCTGGAGTACCAACAAGAACATATCAACACATGCATAAGTCTTGTGATTGATAAAAGGATCAGTAGGTTAGAAAATCTTAGAATCCTAGAATGGTTTGGTTTGGAAGGGACCTTGAAGATCTCCTAGTTCTGAAGCCCACACCGTGGGTAGGGACACCTTCCACTGGACCAGTGGCACACCCACTGTATCCCTACATATACGTATCCACAGGCTGCGTCCTTGGCAAGTAAGAAGGCACCTGACTAAATAGTAATGACCAAAGTTCTGAAGCAGATTTCTTTGTATGTAAGAACTGTACTAGTCCTGCCTCTCACATAACTTTTTATTAAACACAACATAGTAAAAGTAGTATTAGAACATTCATATACATCAATCAAGCTGTCATTTATGTGGCAAGCTAGGAGAATTTAGCTATTTGCCAGCTTCTGTGGTATTTTTAGGAAGTTTAAAACACTCTTGAAAAAATTCAGATATGATGAGTAGAAGCTATTCTGCATAAGTTGCATGCATAGTGTTTTCATGTTTGTCTCTATTTCAGCCTGTTATGGAATTTAGTACTTTCTTGACACCAAGTAAGTCTGTGTCTGATGTATTAGATCAAAACATATTCCTGTCTCCAAATGCTAACAGCAGCACATTCAGTTCTCTGGATTTCAGCAGCTAAAGTAGGTGTTGCAGAAGTTTGGCACTGCTTCTCTTTACAGAATGATAAACACACATGATGTTGCCTTGGGTTGCATATACACATGGAGGCCGTTGTTTTATAAAAGCTGATTCATAGACAAATGGCAACTCTTAGCTTTAAAAGATAACAAGGCTAGTTGAACTGGATGGGCTAGAAATAATTGTCAAATTTATTTTAAACTGAGAGAGCATTTTATTGTTCATTTTGTCTAACAGCTGCTTTAGATTATTGTATTTTATAACACTTACTGGTTGTTTTTTTTCTTTTCCAGGAGGAGTCCAGAACATACCTGTAGAGCTGCAGCTTCTTTTTCTCCAAGCTCTGCCAAAGGTATGTAAATGTATGTTACACACTGTTACTCTCCTCTGTGTTCATCTAAATTGCAATATGGAAATTTCCAGAAAAAAGATTCAAATCTATTGGCAAGAGACAGCTACTTCCTTGATTTTTGAATGCAATATTTCAAACACAATGCAAAGGCCTTCTACAGAGAGTTGCATTGAATCAGAACTAAGCTTGAGAATTCAGGTTAATGCATACAACAGTGACTATCCTACATTGTTTCAAGTACACTGTTGCAAGTGGTATTCCAGTTTGGGCTGCCTGATAATAGATAATAGGTGTTTCAGAGGCTCAAGAAAAAGAACAGAGCTATTTTATAGCAGGTGTACACTGATTTCAAAGTGTCTGTTAATTAATGATTCCCCATATTATACTCTAACTCCTGAGCAAAAAACGTGGCATAAGGGAAGCATTGTCTCCTTCCCTTGCCAGGTCTGGGAGCCTGCCTAGCTCACTGTGAGAATGTCTAGATTTCTAGTTGGGCGCTGAATCAAGACTGTACTGCTCCTCCTCAGCAGCTTGGTACCAGAAGAGTTTTACCAGGAGAACTGCCTGACACAGAGAACGTGGTTTCAGCAGATTTGTAAAGTTTTGACCTA
The DNA here is from genome assembly GCA_013397935.1 of Dasyornis broadbenti. NCBI lineage: Eukaryota > Metazoa > Chordata > Aves > Passeriformes > Dasyornithidae > Dasyornis > Dasyornis broadbenti. The sequence goes on along the minus strand of VZRN01001099.1, from coordinate 202,933 downwards.
AAAATAGGATAACATGGTAAATAAGAACCCGATGTTCAAAGGTTCAAAGCTGTCCTTGCTGTCTAGTTTGTTGTATAACTTGGAAGAATTGAAATAGCTTTTGTGGTGATAATTATTAACATATGATTGCAGAGTTAAGTGGAAAGAATAGTGTTTTTCTATAAATGTTACGGTAAAAGCCCATAATATAGCATTTTTTTTAACGAATGTGAAGAACCATGTAGCCTAAAGATTAATTTTTATATATCTAAAAAAATGCAAAATTCCCAAATGAAATTCTAATTTCTAATTAACTGTATATGTCAACTTGACAGTGCCTGCCTAGTAACAGAAAGTAATGTATGATGAGGAACAGTGGGCCTCTTTTTTGGGTTTAGTGGTTTTTTTGTTTGTTTGGTTGGTTTTTTTTCTTCCTTTTGAACAGAGGGTGGGAAGTGGTTCCTTTGAACTGTTGTACCACATAAGCTTTGACTGCAATTTTTACTCCCCACTGTACCTTCTAAGGACACACCACCCTCCTGTAGCTCGAGCTACAAGAGCTGGAGCTGGCAGTGGCCCAGGTTCTCAATGAGCCATAGGCAGCGAAGGTGCTTGTTCTCTCAGTGTTGCAGGAAACATGAACATTTTCTAGCTCTGCATTTGCCTGACCCTGTGTGAATTCACCAATGCTTTTCTGCCTCCATAGACCCCTCTTTTCAGTGTGGAAGAAAGAGCTGAGAATGAGTCGGAATTAATTTCCACAAAGTTTTCCCAAGTAATTCTCCACCACCCATGGGTTTTCCTGGAAGACTGGTATACAATAGGCCTTTGTCTCCAAATGGATTTATTTATTATTTTTAAATCTAAATGCCTAGCTTGACCCCAATTTTAAAGGGATTTTTAGTTCCCAGTTCGTCATTGAAGCAAACCTTTTGAAGATATGACTCTTCTGTGATTATACAAGGCATCATAAATGTGTTCATACCAGAATGAGTGCAAATTAGTCTAATAATATCTGAGTCCAAATTGGTTACATTTTAAAGGAACCAGAGACAAAGCAAAACATCTATGAAAGCAGTTTTATGGTTTCTACAGAAAAACATTTTTGTGAATTAGGTCTGGATTCCTTGACAAAACTAATTAATGGGTGGAGGGCATACTTTCAGCAAGAGGTTCAGAGTTCCTACAGGCTCCATTTATTATTCTTTTGATTATTTATTTGGGTACTTGAAACTGTGTTCTTTAGAGGCAACATAAAACAACAAGCAGATATCCATCTTCCCCTCTTTGTTTCAAATAAGTTTGCATTAAGCACAAAGGCATTGTACCACTTGTCCAGCTCATGATGCAACAGTTAATTTAATGTGAAAATAATGTTCCTCAAACAATGAGGGCTTCACCAAAAGATTTACCTTCTCCTGTGAAAATCCTCTCACATGTGAGCTCTGATATTTGATGAGCTGGAAAGTTCATGAAAATTAATTCATCTTCAGGGGTAATGTTCCTGATACCAGTTACAGCAGGTGGAGAGCTGGGGACAGGTTTTGGTGCAAGTGCTGAACATTTGCAGCTGCGTGGAAATTTCTGCAAAGAGTTCAGCTTTCAGTCATATAGGGACAGATTTTCTAAAATGTTTCTGTTCTGATCTTTCTGAAAGACTCTGTCCCTGACTCATTTGCACCAAGCAGCCCTGCCCCTCCCTGTCCCTTCCTTCAGATCTGTAATAATCATCACTTGATGAATCATACACACCTTTCCTCCCAGGCAGATTATAATTTACACCAAATCTGAACTCTGAAAATGGTGTTGGTTGCAGGTAAATAGATGTTGACTGGTACTGAAATCTTGTTGTACATAAACCTGAACATGAGAGAAAAGACAGTTATTAGCTCATCTGTTCTACTGCCATGCTGATATTGCCATGGCCCTGCAAGGTAATTTTGTACTGCTTGGTCCAGTCTCTTTTTAAAGATTGAAGTGGTGGCACATGTGTTATGTAATTTTATACTGCTTGGTCCAATCTTTTTTTAAAGATTGAAGTGGTGACACATGTGTTATACCACGGAAGAGAGGTATAAAGTCCAACAGATTTCACTGTTACAGGATTTTTTCCTAATAGAGTTGTCTTTTGCTTGGACTTGCTTCCATCAGATTTAGCTCTTTTTCTTTCCTAATGCACACTCCCAGTTGGGAAAACCTTCTCAATTCATCTCTTGGTCAAATCCCTTTCCAGGCTAAAGCATCAAGAGTACTTTAATTGAAACTCTATTAAAATGAATAGGAAAGGGAACCTGATCCTAGGATGCAGAGTTGGAAGTGGATGGCTGGATGGGCACCATCCAGCACTTCTCATTTCAGAGCCCCTACAAACACACCACAACAGTGATTCTTTATATGCTTAGATTTCATGGCAACAGGTCACAAATTATTAAGATTATGGGATAAGACTTGTCATCACCAGTCTCACCATTAGAAGCAACCTGATACGAAACAACAAATCCCAAAGTTTTCATACAAATTGTGGAAATTTGTGATGTGTTTTGTTTGCCTCTATGAGTGTTAGCATGAAACTTGATGACATGAGAAGGCCTGACACTCATGCAGTCCTTGTTGGATTTGCTCCATTAGCATCACCATTCAGCGGCCCTGAGGCCAAGACATCGTACATTCCCTGTTTGTTTGAGCAATCGCTGCTTCTGTGGTGTCACTGATGAATCACTCAGCTCCTATTAGGTCTGAAATAAAAACTATGCATCTGATCTGCCACTGGGGTTTCTATTTCACAATTAGTTTTACACAGGATGTAATACAGCCAAGCCCAGAGGAAAATCATGCCAAAACCAGTGTGAAAAGAGGACAGAACCATTCTATATTCTTCAGCCAACATTAAGTAGAAAGCAAAGATACGAAAGATTTGTTTAAAATGTTGTGATCTTGTGGGTCTGGAGATAGATAACATAGAGGAGATAAGGTACAGTGGCTGCATGCAACCTCACATCCATGGTGCTAAACTTTCAAACTCTATCGTGTTTCAAACATGGAAAGAGTAGATAAGGCAACTTCCAGTACTACGATGGTTCATTAGACTACTTCAGCTGTTGCATCCTTTAGCTTTGAAACTGCAGTGTCACCAAAAACATGCATTTTTTTTTTTAATTCCAGAAGCTTCTGACAGTCAGCAAGGACTGTATCCAAACAGTCCACTGAGAATTAGCACACAGCTTGTTCCAGCAAATGCATTAGTATCTATTAAACATTTATACAGCAGCACAAAGTTAGACAAGGATTCACAAACATAAATAAGACCTGTTCTTTGTACTATAGAGTCACCAGTCTCAATTCTGCCTAGATAATAACATACAGCACAGCTGCTTATAGGAGGAAGGGTGAGAAATGTTGAAGGAAAAGTGATTTCCAAGAAGGTGGTGTGCAGTGATTAATGGCATGGACTCCACAAGATGGTGATAAGCGAAGACATTTTATTGCAAAAATCCAGGGTTCTTAAACTGTTACTTTGTTATGAGTTTCCAAACTTGGGAGGCACAACAAACGTGTTTAACCAACCACCATAAACCACAATAGGAAACACGCATCAGGTGTAACCAATCACCAACCCCACAGTGTGCGCACTTATTGGTTCTAACAATTGTTTTCCAGTTATGTAACTTGTTTTTCACCTCTAGTTTAGCTGAGTCATTCCCAGAATGCTCTCTGGTTAGCCGAAGTAGCTGAAGTGAGCAAGGATTTTACAAGGGCAACAAGGCCCTCACTTTGCAAGGCCTTTCTGCTCCGCAGCAATGGTGACTGGAGAAAGGGATTTGCAGGTCTAGGAACTAACAAATCATAAAGTGTGAAAAGAGTGAAAATAGGAAATGAAGCAAAATAACAAGTTTAGGAGGTAGTAAAGAATGGAAAAGAAGTTGTTAGCTATGAGATAAGCTTGAATATAAAATGGCCAAGAATGGATAGGAGAATATTCTCTTGCCACCTTTTAAGATCCAAGTGATACGCTCAGTTTGCAGATCTGATAGAAAGTGTCTTGCAGATATTGAGGATGGGACAGAATGTAATAAAGGTTGAGAAAGTCTGTGTCTTTAAAATAAGTACGTACAGTTTCTTTGGTCTGTCCTGATCAAAATGCAAGTATTCTTTCATTACATTTTGGTCTTTGGAGCTCTACACCTTTTTTCCCTTCTCTGTGCTTCACCTGGGAAGCTTCTTTTATTGATTTGGTGCTTCCAGGACTGAATTTCTTTTCCTTAGATAAATACTGAATTCTTGAGACTTCTTGCAGCTTTTTATTTGTATTTTTTTTTCCTTTTTTCTTTTAAATACCGGTATCAGGGACTCGAAAAACAAAGAGTGGTACAGATATTTTTATGTGTTGCTTGAAACGTGTCCTGTATGGAAACAGGGCATAATGAGCTTCTAGCCAAACGGAATATCAATAAATCTCTAAGTCTAATGAACTGTATAGAAAGAGAGAAGTAGTGATGCTGTAACATGAGCTGCTGCTGAGCAGAGCTGTCTAGAGCACCAGACAGCCCTAAAAAAACCCCAAGCCCAAACCAAAAACACCTCAAGAAAACACAAAAACCCAACAAGCAACTAAAATAAAACCAAAACCCCCTGATATCCTCTCTTCTTTGTACGCCCAAAACTGTCCAAGTGGAAGTACACATGAAGCAGTGAGATAGCTGGTGTTGAGAAGAATTGCCATTGCTTGCTACTTTCCTCCTTGATGCCTGTTGGCAGTATTGGGAGCAGCAGGACTCCACAGCAATTTTGACACAGCCAGATTTATCATTAAAATGCATTCAGTCTTGCCCATTTTGCTGGGAAGATTTTCACTTATTAAAACAAATGAGTGCAAGTTCTTAGTAGTTCATATAAAAAATTTCATGTTAGTGCTAAAAAATTAGGCATGTTTCTGCTAGTTTTGGTTGATGGTGCCTTGAGGTTTTATCTGAGATCTGGTCATAGTGAAATACTCTGAGTATACAACCTTAATAATATGTAGCATTAATGCAAACTTTTCCCTCTTTATGAAATACCAGAAAGTGAAGTGACACAGCTCAAGTCCTGGGGAGAGACTCTGGGTAAGGCAGAAAATGAAATGCAGGACTTTGCCTAGGGCTTTTCAGTGCCTATGCACCCATTTTGTTCCTGCAAGAAATCTGCATGTGGCATTTGGAAAGCAAATTTTTTCTTCACCCAATGCTACACTTAATATTCTCAGACTATTACACTTTTCTTTGCTCTCCCTCACCCCCACAGTAATTTTTAATATACAGATATCTGAGGAGTTACTAAACAATTGGCTGAATGCAACAGTTTTTATCAGAGCCCTTGTGGAATGTGAGAAATCACATGCTGGAGAGCTACTTGCACAGAGACAGCAAATTCAGGAGTAATGCTGTCAGAAAAGGGATGTCCTGCCACCAGCTTTTGTTCTCTGACACAGTTGCCAGTGAAGCAAGGGAGCTGGTCACATTTCCTGCCCTGTCCCCTCCTGGCAGCTCAAGGCCATTTGTGGGGGAGAAGTGCCCTGGCTGCAGGACACAGAGAAACAGCACAGCCACCGGCTGCTCCCTGCTCTTGACTGAGACCAGAGTCAGGGCTTTAAAGAATGAAATCCCTGTTGACAAGTATTTTGTAGACTGACTGTGGTTTAGACAAAGTCTGCACGACTTTAGTTTGTATTTTCAGGTTTGTAGGTGCTTGGGTTCTTCTGCTGATTTCTGTCTTGCCAGCTTTGGCCCTGTGTGCTCGGATGCTTACCTGCTCCTTGGGGCAGGGCTGGCCCACCAGCCTATGGAATGCAGTTACTGCGCTTAGGTACACTGATGGCTGTGTTCAGGACTTGGCCGAAAGTGAGTAGCCCTGCTCGGAGAAACATAACATTGCTCAGGAGGGGATGGAAATGCTGCACCCATCCCTCTGCTGCAAAACTCTCTCTACATACAAGTAACTGGAAGTTGTAGTATCTTAAAATGGGTATTACAGTACAGGTCCAACTGGAGTTTGTTGATTTAGGTCTGATCTACAGTAAACATAAGCTTGTGAAACTGGCTTGAACTGACTGATAATCGAAACTGATTTTTGAGAAATGAAGCAGAATGATGGTAATTTATATAAAAGTCTACTGCCACTGGTGCCAAGAAAAGACAGATGGAGAGTGGGAAATGTCGCAGAGAAGGGAGATGGGACCTGTGAAGTACCTATAAACTTAAGATTTGTACCTGTAAATAAGACTTCAGTGGCAGCTAGAAAGCAGAAGGATTATTAGAAGGGAAAGTGGCAAGTGATACAGATATTAATCCTGCTTAACAAAATATTTCCAAGAAATAAAATTTAATCCAGAAAAAAAGCCAAAAAAAACCAAAGCCAAAGCTGATCGTCTGAAGGTGAAATGGAAACTAAAGGCAGTGCCAAGGTTAAAGCTTATTTGTGTCTCCTGCCCATGTCTTATCATAGCAGAAAAAGCAGAGAATTTTTTCTTTTTTTTTTTTTTTTGCCTGCCCCAGAACCAAGCTGAGCAAGTTGATTAAGGTATACTTTAGGTTGCATCTGAAAGATCAAGGAGATAGATTATTACTTGCCTTGGAAAAGGTGGGGGTGGGGAAGAAAATAGAGTGAAACATGTGGAAAACATCTGGTCCAAGGACGCATTTTAGAATAAGCCTAGGCAGGAGGGGAGGAGGAGCAGCTGTGCAGCATGCAGGGACCACCAGGGCTGCAGTGATAAACAGGAGAGAAAAGGAGGCAGAGCTAGGATAAGGCTTCAGCCAAATCAAAGAAATAGGTGGAGGGAGGACCCAGACTGGAACTTTGCGACCAAGAGACCTCTTTAGTCTAGACTGAAAGTGAATATTTGGAGCATCTGTGGGTAGTGCACTGCCTTTAAGCTAGAGCCATCTCAGAAAGCAGGTACCGCCTACTCTGCTTTCTGTGCTGAAAGTAGGGTAGGTGGTAAACATACAGAACGATTTATCAGTATTGGTGTGCCCTTCATGGAGGGGGAGATATCACCCTGTAATCAGGAGGAAGATGATCTTCCTGGAAAACATTAAGCCAGCCAAAGAGGAATGGGGCTAGGTTAGGGTTCGCAGACCTACCTCTCTTCCTTGAGAGTCAATTCAGATGTTTGTTTCTTGGTCTTTAGAAGGGCCAAGTGCATTGCTCTGGAAGCACAAGTTTACCTGTTCTCAAATATCTGGTTTCTTGAACCTGAGTTGTTCTCTCGGCTTTTACTTTGTTCCACTGAACTGTAAAAGATCTTTTAAGTTCTTCTGTGGGTCTGTGGTTTCAGGACTGGTGTGAACTTATCCAAGTCCTGGCTGCTACTGAAAAAATATGGCCCTCTCCTAATGTCACCCTTACTTTGTATTAGCTCTAGTATCGATGTGACATGATCAGGTGAACTGAGAATGAATCCAGCTGAAAACTTACCTAGCAAAGACAAAATGGTGCCTCACGGACATGGGGAAGCTGCTAAGTGCCTTTGTCAAACAGGAGGAATACCCAGCTGCAGCTTTCCCAGAATTTCTGATTGGTTTCTTGTATGTGACCCTGAGGCTTCTGGTACTGATAAAAGCTTTTGTGTTATGTAAATCAGTGACCTGATAATATGTGGCATCTCCCAGGTCCCTTTTTTCTGGAAAGTAAATCCACCCATCCCTCCCCCCCACCCCCCAACTGCTGAAATTACACTGTCCTTGTTTCTCTAGTTGTCTGACTTCATATCCTTTGCATGGTGCTCATGGGAGACTGATCCAAAGCTCATTGAAAGCAGTAACATGATATATGTTACTGATAGCAGACTTTGGATCACAAATAAATCCATTTATTATGCCTCAGGGTTGTACTGTTTATACTCCACAGCTCAGTTTCTATATCCCATGGTGTGTCATTAAAGACAAGGTAAAATAAATTTCATCCTGTGCAGCCCATTGCCTCTATTACCTTTGAATTTATTGGTAGTTATTCCTATACTTAGAGGAGCCCTAGAACTGACCTAATCCCTGTTTGCATAAAACATTTTTTTGGATGAAAGCATCTCAAAGTGCTTTTACAATAACTATGCTCAAACAATTCCAGTGTAACTCCTTCTGTGGTTGTGCTACACCACCATTCCCATAATGAGACACAAGAAATTGCAACTGTGAGATTGCTTCTTTGCAAGACGGGTAGAGTTATTATACTGGATTTTGGTTGGGACTAATGTCTTTTTCCAGCCTAGGTGGGCTGGAGAAAGAAAACCAGCTAAACTTTCCATGAACCACATTAAAAGAAAGTTTCGCTTCGCTGGTGAGAGAAGCCACTCCCAAAGCAGAATGCTTTCAGGGTGGGTGGGGAAGGGAGCTGGAAGGGAGAGGCTTCACAATCCGATGAGCAGATTGAGACTGTTGAGGTTCTGCTCAGCATCTAAGATGCTTGATCACATTGCCTCAGCTGACCAGATTTCCGTGTTAGTTCAATCTCAGTTTGGTTCCATAAAAGCATATGTTGGAGTTTTTTTTAATGGATCCTGAGAAATGTGAACTTTCTTTGCTCAGGGTGGGCTTTAAAATATCCCATGGGACTTCAGATTAAGCCTTGCAGTTTGTGGTGACCTCAGTCAACATTAGCCTTATCTTTCATGGTCATGAAAAGTGCTGGGCATGGACAACTTGCTGCTCTCTGTTGAGAAAGTGCTTATATCTTTAAAAGATAGCACTGCTGAGGAATGTATTAGCACATGTTAGGCTGAAAGCTGGAATTAAGAGCTCATCCTAAAGTATTGCACTTAGAAAATAGGGTTGTGTCTGATTTCTGAGGCCCACTGATATGCCTGCAGATGCTAGTTAAAGAGCAGTAGCCCTTTACCCCTTTTTAGGGATTTGTGATGAGAGGCCAGTCAGGACAGATGTTCACCAACAGCTTTTTCAGTGATCTTTGTCACTGTGGAAGCACAAAGCTGTTTTTCAAGGCAGACTATAGAAATGGCTTGAAAAAGTCAAATGTGGCAGAATTTGAGAAAGATCCCATTAACCTCTTGATTATGTCATAGAAACACTGGTCTAAAGCCAAAGTTAACAATCTTATGTATCCTAAGTTAGTAATTACAGGTATTAGTAAAATCACTGTGAATTTTCCAGAGATAATAGCATCAATAATAGTAGTAAAGTGCATGACATTCCAGAACCAAAAGACAAAGGTTGTTGTTTTGATGCATTTGGCCATCTAGTCAATTTATAGTGCAACTCCCCTCTCCTTCTCAGTATCGAATTTTAAAAAATTGTGAATGTTTCCAGATGGAAACAATTGGTGATGTAAACTGTATAACAAAATGTGGCAAAAGAAGATCTTCAGTTTTAATGTCAAGAATAACTGCATTTTTTCAGAATGAAACAGAAAGTTTTAATTTTTCAGCTTTGAAATCCCTTCCATTCCTTGAAAAACTGATCTCCTTTCTGTTTCCTCTTCCTTAATTTAAATAACTTTGCTGTCCTTTCCTTTTCATCTCTTTGCTCCACCCAATGGAGAAGAGGGTAAGGAGAAAACAGAATTGGGAGAAATTCACTGGTATTCCAGACTTGCTTTATTACTTTAAAAAAAAAATGTATTTTTAAAATGAGACAAGGTGGAAACTCTGAGGAGCTGCACAGAAAATCTTGTTGGATTACAGTTGCTGCAATAATTTGTTACACTGTTTCATCTCATACTACAGGTGTAACTCTCATCAACTGGGCCTGCTGAAGGTTATCCATTTGCACCTTCAAACACCATAGCTTTCCTGATCTGTAAAAACACTTGTGTTTGAAGGCTTTGTGCTAAGGTACTTGTTCAGAGGAAAACAGCATTTATTGAATGACCGTTTTCCTCCGTAACACCTAAGGGACTTCCTATCCAGCTACTGAATTGTCAGAAGTCTGCTTATTTTAGGGGATTTTGATAAAGTTGCATTGTAAAGAGGAATGCCTGTGCATACAGAAGCATCCCAAAATATGCCCCATTGGTACTGATCTCTCATTATCAGTGTACTGAACAGAATATATGATTGCCTCTTGGCTGTTGTTTCGATGACAGCATGCCACTGAGTTGCACCTACTGCACTTATCCATTAGTCATTTCCTTAGTGTCTTCTTACATAAGAGGTGTACTTGCAACTAAAGATAGTAAGATTTGTTCTAAGCCCCTCTTGATTCCTCTTGATTTACCATGCAACTTTTAATTAAAAGAGGGAAAGAAGGAGTGGAGAAGAGAGATCTCAGCAGCTTCAGTCAAGTCTTGAAATAGGAAAGGTAAGGCTGCACCTAGGAAAGGTAAATTGTCCCAAAGTTACTTCTAATTCTGCTGGTTCTCTAGCAGTAGGTACATAGGAGAGTGAAAGAGAGAAAGGATGGGCCTGTCAGGAATAGGAGACTCGGAATCAAAGTTTACTGCCACAAATGGATCAAAGATCAGGACCTGAAGATTATTGATTAGGGCCTGTGCAGGAGGAAAGAGAAAATCTCTTCTTGTTTTATCATCTTCTACCCTGCCAGGGACGGGATAGCACTTACCTTTCGGGTTAGGTGAAATGAGAAACAGGATAGGAGTAACAAGAAAAGCCTTCTTTACATTTGTGTCTCCACCAATTTTCAACCTGTTAGCACTGAAACGGTCAGAATTTTTTCAAAAGGCTATTTCAGCATAGTGTGAAGCCTTACACAGGAAATGTGCATTTTCTCAGGTAGACCCAGCAGTCTGTGATTTGTTTCTCATGACCACACATCTTGTACAAGGTTTTAGAAACCAGCTTTCTCTTTGTCAAGCTCTTCTCCACTTAAAGGAAGTATCTGTCAAAGATGGCATCAGACTTTTCTTTTAACATGAAGACAAACCCTCACCAAGAGAACAGGATCAGATGGTAACCTGGACTACTTAGACAAGAAGTAACTGAAAATGGGCAGCGTCTGTATTTTACGATGTGGACAGAAAGCAGTAAATATTTATCTGTCCTTTCCTTCCCTTTGAAATAAAGGCTTAAGACTCTGCTGTCATTCAGATGATCTGTTTCCATACTAACCCGTCTCTTTAAGGGAGACGTGTATTTCCTATTACAACCATATAGAGGCCCTGAACTAAAATATTTTGCATGCCTTTGCAGGCCTCCAGGAAACATTAAACACACAGAGACAGACAAGCAGCTATGAAGCCCCTGTTTAAAATTAGGAGCAGAGAAGGGAAACAGATTTTTTGTCTGCTTTTCTCAGATCTGATATGAAAAGGATCTCAAGCCAATTTACTTATTTTGCATAAAAGTATCTTGTTTCTCAGTATTAATTCAGATCAGCTGTTGTACCAGCAAGGTCAGTGAGCAGTTACCCCTTTTACCACACAATGGCCACTATAAGAGTATTTTTAAAGTAAGTTTCTTACTAAAAAAAAAAAAAAAAAAAAACAAACAAACACAAACCAAAACAACAACTTTGTGCAATCTATTTGCTAGTTGCTGCTCTAAGAACAACCAGCTTTCCTTACACCAGATGATATTTAAAAAGCCCCATATTTAAAAGCCCCCATATTTAAAATAGGTTTGCTACACTAAGATTTCACTATCAGCATGCATTAGTTTTTGTAACTGTAGGCAAAGAGATAGAGAACAGAAAATAGGAATAATAGCTGCTGAAATCATTATGGAAAAACTCCTGTTGGCAAATAACTTTGCTCATGAAAGTAGCTACACTGGGGTATGTATACTGGAGTGAGCTGGGAACAGTCCTGAGGGCAGAGGTTGGAAAGGGTTCTTCCCTTTAGAAGTAGAAAGTCACTTCAGGATGATTTTCAAGGGGAGTACCTAACTTCCAAGTTGTTGTTACCAGTCAACATTTCCAAAGATTTGTGCTACTTTGGGCTTTGATGTACATTGTTAGTTCCCCATCTGTGAAATGGACCTAATAATACAGACAATTTCTCATTAAGGAGCTTTGTGAAAACTAGATAAATGAGAGCTTGAGAATGGGCACAGTTGTGGCTCAGAGATCCTTTTAATGTAGTCTGCTGCTCTGGCAGTGGTCAATGTCACTGGTTTAGGGGAAGGATTAATGGAGGGGACAAATTCAAATTGCTACCACACCTGAGATATCCACACCTTCTAGTAACTTGTGGCTGACAGCTTCCCAAACTAAGAGTTCTAGGATTAGAATTGTTCTTTCATGTTTTTGAATTTCGTTTTTTGAGTTTGCTCACAGAGTGGACCTCCACAAGATCCTGGGCAATGAGGTCTGCAATCCTTCTGTGCACCATGTGAAAAATAACTTAATTTTGTTTGTTTTAAAACATCTGCCTAAAGATTGGGTTCAGTGTGCCTTAGCTCCTGTTACCAGAAGGAATGGGCTGTCATTCCCAGATTAGCATTTTTGATGCATTTCATGATTTAAAAGCACACTGTCTCATCTCCCTCTGCCAACTCTTTCTCACACTGAAGAATCCTTGTTTATTCAGTGTCTCCCTGTCAAATAGTTGAGGAGCTTTCATTGTTCTTACCTCCTTCCTCTGTTCTTTATCTAGTTTTAATTTTGAGGTGCTAATCTGTAAGAGGGATGCTATCAATTCTGAATGTTGCCATCAGTGAGCTCATATTTGTTGTTTCCTTGGGATTTCTTGGTGTGAAGTCATTTGAGATGAATATTACATTGTGTGAAGACTTAAGTGTTATAAAGCACACTTGTACTTCTACTAAAGCTTGCACGGTGGAGAGGGAGTTCTGTTAGGGACCTGTTTTCCCATAGTGAGATGTAATGTTTGAAAATGGAGAGCTGAATATCCACTGTTATTAGTAAGTGGAGCTAGAGCCTCTTTCTTTAAGAGCAATGAAGAGGAAGAGAGTAATTCAAAAGAAAAAAGTATTTTTCTTACTGAGGCTTCAGAATGAAATGAGTTTACACCTAAGAGAGTTAATAAAAAATTGCCTGGACATCCTTTTCCTTTCTACAGCAGCTGTTTCCACTCTGTATTTTAATGAGTGGGCTGAACTGAAATCTCTGGGGAAGGGCTTTCCCCTCCCTCCCCCCTCTTTGGTATCTCTATGTGAAAGGCTGCACTACAGTATCACACTCTGTGCTTCTGTTCAATGAGTAAGTGCCTGTGGCTGGATGGTCTGAAGGAAAGGCTATGTCATGTTCTCAGCTAGTTAATGCAATCTTTTTAAAATTTTCCTGGATATTTCACTGATGTGATTTTGGCTGCAAGAAGTAAGTATTTAAAACCTCAGAAGGTTTAAGACCTTTCCAATCTCTTATATATTTTCTGCTATAAATAACTTGTGGAGTATCTGCTGGTTTCGTAGGTAGATTCTGTTTCAATTACTTCATTTTATATTTCCTGTTAACTGTTTGTGTATGTAGTGAATGATTTTTAATTTCCTTAAAGTTGCATACTGAGATTTTTGGAGGAAAGTGACTCAAATGATGTTGTCTATGAAGTGTAGTGGAAAGTATTGATTCCTTTTTACTGTTTAACAAAATTAGACTGACTTATCACTATAGATGTTACTTCCAAAGTACTTTTTGTGTCCCCTATTTCTTGATTCATCTCTGCCCACTGAGTGACTTTATTTTTTTCATTCTAGTTGTGTAGTTTTATTCAGTGTCCAATCAGTCCCTCTTATGTGTGCTGAGAATATCTGCTTGGCAAGTTTCTATGTGCTTTCACAGTAATACAATAATTTTTCTGTCTTTTCTCAGTTCTGCTTCGTATGAGAAATCATATAAAATGGTGAAAGCAGTGGCACTTTTTTTTTTTCCTTCTGCAATAGATTACATTCACTAAACTCAGCAAATAGCAGAATTCCCCCTGGAGTACTGGGAAACAGCCCAAACTCACTATAGTTGCTTTTTACTGGACTATTCTTGTAGTAGGCTTTTCTTTTTTTCTTCTCTTTCTCTTTTATAGTCTGCTGAAATTCTTTCTGTTGTAACTGCATTCCTGATCAATTCCATTCTCAGATAGGCATCTCTTGCCTGTTAAATTTCCCCAAATGAATATCCTGAAACAAAAGTAAAAGAGATGCCATGCATAAACAGCAAATTCAAGTTGAGACTTCTTTTACTAAAACTGGAAGTAAGATGGGCTCAATTTCAACCCTGCTTAATAATTTAATTAATTTGTGGCTTAAATTATTGTCTTAATTTAACAGAAAATCGAGGTTGACATTAAGTCTTTGAAACTTAAAATTTGGCTTTAATTCTAGATTTCTCAGCTGCAGCTGGAACAATTTAGGGCCAGACTCAAACTTGATTATTTGACTCAATAATTAGTAGCACATTTCAAACATTTTGAATGAGACCTAGGGTTAGGTCTTTCTTAGTTATTCTGGCATAAATATGGGAGAATTCTTTTTATTTCAAAAGTTTGAGTATCTGTGAGCATGCGGATGCTTGGACTTTATGAAAAGCATTGTGGTTGACATCAGGACAGGATCTTCACTCTCGTTTTCCAATTTTATTTTGCTCCAGTAATCACCTGCATCTGTCCTTGCAATACTCACCTCACTTGAGATTGGCATGGCAGCAGATGGCCTATGCTCCCCCATGACAGGGTGTGACTGCTCTGGGCTTTCCTATGGCCACAAGTAGCCTGTGTTGTGGAGAGAGCCCAGCAACTGCTCTTGGGTACGCCACATGCTCTGGTTTAAGAAACTAAAACTGCAGCTAATCTGGATTTCATTCTGGCATAGCTCCAGGCTATGAGTAGCCCCTCTGTCCTAGCTGGGAAAACCAAGATTAAATTAAGCAGAGCGAGGTTATAGTAAATCCGCAATCATTTAAAAACCACCTTGATTTGGGTAGGTTTGGGTGATAGCTGAAGATAGGAATCTTGTCTCTGTCTCATGATTGACTTCAACTTTAATGTTTAGATATTCATCATCTTGCATAGTAATTTATGCTCATTTTGGCAGGCTGGGGCTACATTATATATTGTTGCATATAAGGGGCTGCCTGCTGCTGCTCCCAAATGGAGTCTCACTCTGCAGCATCCATAAGTGCTTTCCCATTTCTCCCGCCAGTGACTTGAGATGGCTGCTAATGGTCTGAGCTCAGGAGGCTGAACAGCTCTGAGCACCATGACTCAGTTTTCTGTTAAGTTTTTCCAGAATATTTTCTTTACATTTAAATTACAAAGTTTGTTACTCCACAAGTTCCTAAGGCAAACAGTTCAATAGAGGCAGTTATTTAGAAGAAGAGCCAGAACCCAGAGTGTGGCTAATAGCTTTTGAAGCACCTTGTAGAGAGTTTACTGCCTGCTCTGCAGGAGAGATTTCCCTTGAGACTCCTTTGAGGTGACTGAATAGTCTCCTCTTATGTAAAATATCCTCTCTTTATGGCCATCATGATAATTTACTGTCTTGCACACCTATGGTCTGTAGCCAATAAGTGAGAGAAATAACTACATGAAGGCATAACGGCACAGCAACCTTGTCCAGCCTCCCCTGTGGCAGGTGGAAATGAGCTTTGGTAGTGAACTGGGGCTCACTAAGAGAAGCAAGTTTAATATCTAACTCTGTGTGATCTCTAGCATTTTATTTGATCTGTCTGCATTGAATTTCCCTACCCGTGAACGTAATGATGCTTCATTTGTCTGTATTGGCTGTAAACTAGTCTAATGAGGTGGCTGGTCTTACATACACCTAGCGCATTAGGGATAGGATTTGACTGGACCTTTAGGTAATGCTATGATAAAAATATTGAAATATGAAAACATCATTTCATGTAACTGCTTCATCTGTATTTATCCATATAAAGGACATATGCTGAATTAAAGAACCGCTGAAAGCTTTATTAGAAAAGAGTCATATCTGTCACACAGAGCATGTCTGTTTTTCTTCAATTAATACACAAGTGAGAGATTTGTCTCTTATTTTTGATTGTAATTTCTGGTAATATCTGAAGGGAGGGAAGCACAGATTTATGTGTTGATGTCCCTTACTACGCAAGATGGAGAATAGAATACTAATTTCCTGTAATTATATACTTTGTGGATAGTATACAGAGAAAGACTGTCATCCATGAAGTAATAAAAAGATGTAGGTGCTTTTTTCTTTCAATATACACAGTATTCTCATTCTTCCCAAATTATTCGTGACAGGGAGTAAGGATAGCTGGAGTAGAAGAGAATATGAGGTTCTTGGAAGTAAAAGAATCATTAATGATGCTCTCAGAAATCAAATGGCACTGGGAATCACTTGGAACCTGTACATTTCTGTGTTACACTTCCTAAATTATTTTGTGATTGGACAGACAAAGGCATGCTTTCTGTTTGGGATCTGTATGGCTTCAAGTAGTGGCAGGGATCAGATGCCGTGATGAGGGCCACGGGTTGGATTTACAGGAGTAGAACTGACACCTGAACTAATTGCATTTGAGATCAATTATTTTGAGGATGATACAGCAGTAAGTCTCTGCTCTTGAATAATGGTGCTGTGGTTGAATTGGTGTAAATGTTGTCTGGAATATTCCAGGAGAGTATGAAAAACACATGTCAAAATCTGATTATTTTCAGGTGGAGGGACCAAGTACTCAACACAGTGATAGAAGTGCAAAGCTTTTATAGGGTATTGATCAAGTTTTTAAGTGTTTGAAAAGGAGACTGGTGGTTCTAGTTCTGTTTTTTAATTGAGAAAATGAGACACTACTCTCTAGAGTAGTGATTGTGGAACGCTGGGAGTAAAGCTTAGATTTCCTGAATTCCGGTTCCTCAGTGAGCTCTGTGAGAATCTCAGTCCCCCTCAATTACCTTCAGAGAGGAGATGTCACACTGAATTGTGATTACTTAGCAACTCTCTGAATGGGAACATCCTAAAAGGTTTGAAAGTCAGCATCATCAGAAAATCTGTTTTTCTAAAGGCAAATCTGGTAGTCTTCTAAAATATGGAGGGAGGAACATAGCCATTAATTCTCTTTGCATCTTACAGTATTACCACGAGCAGGATGTTGTCCATGGTAAATTCCACATGCTTCTGAGTAACGCCTCATCATTGCGTAAGCTTCTGTACAATGTTTCCTGTATCCTGGATCTTTTCTCAGTGTTGTATTGGATTTTTTTCTTTCTTGAATGTCTGTTTCTTATAGGGAAGAGGAAGACTGCAGTAATGTTCTCTCCGTAGATCATGTGCTGTTAGAGGAGGTGTGTTAGGGGTCTGCATGTCATCAGCGACTCTCAAAAGTGGCAGGACATCACTGTTTCATGCACACTAAAGGGTTGTAAGTAAGAAACTATCCAAAAATAACCATAGTTTTTGGCATGTACAAGAATACTTGGCAGGAAGCTTGTCTGCAGATAACATACAAGACTACTACTTTAAGTGTTGGGGTGTAGGGTTTTTTTGTGTTTGTGTTGTTGTTTGTTTGTTTTGTTTTTTAATAAGATTGAAATATTTCCGGCAGGTTTTGACATGATAATTTGTATTTGAACAGTTTGGGGGGCAAATTGTGTGTAGTTAAGCTTATAGACTTGTCCAAAACCTCAGAATGTGAACTCCTACACAGAAATGGCAACACATCTATCACATTTTCAGTAGCAAGGGGAAGCAGGCTGTCTCAGAGCCATTTAAAATGCTTTTCTTTAATATTTGCCAAGTTTTTCTATTCTCTGTAGGTTTTAATGGCTCAGACCTCTGAAATCTCTTCCATACATGGTTAAAGTGTAACCACTGGTTGGGCGGGGGTGGGCAGGAGGGGGATGATGGAGGGAACAACCTACTGAGCTGATAGAATTTTAAACAAACTTGGGTGGTTTTCTTGAGACAGCACTTCAGCCCCAAGTCATACATATATATTCACATGCAGGGCATTTCTCAGTCTTAATCATGCTGGAAGGTGGAGGAATTAAGTATCCATATAGAGTGCATGCAGTGGGTTGGTATCCAGCAAGGGTAGATAGCCTCAATGCTCCCTCCATTGAGGCCCATCTTCTTAGCCAAGATCCTTTCTGGAATCCTATTTCTACAAGATGCCTTTAGCCATTCTACCTTTGTCCATCATTTATACCCATGTTATTTCAATAACTTGGTTGATATTACCATCTTTTAATGATGAGAATCCTTTGTGTATCTATCTTGTTCTCCCCTTAAAGTAGCTTGTAATGGACAGCACTTACTTTTGAGAAGCTTGGATCAGATGTTGTATACTATTTCTATTTTAAAAATATCTTTTACAATAATTTAAAGGTTTCTGTGTAACTGAGCCCTCTTCCAAGCTAGAAACATATTGAGGGTCTGATTTGGTCTAGCGGTCACTAATGTCAGACAAACTGAGTCATTGTACTGTTTGTCACAAGCCTTTTGTGTCATATTGGTCGAATAATCTGGTTGTTTTGGGTACAATTTTCAAAAGCACAGAGAAGTTATGTAAATCCATTCTTATTGAAGCTGATGGAGGCCTAATTCTTATTTCCACTAAGGCTCCATTACACTGCCTGGCAGAGTCAAGATACTTAAAACTGGGCTTTTTGCCTTACCACAGGAGTATAAAAGGATTCCATGGAAATGCAAATCTGTGACTGATGGTTTTTCCTTAGACTTCAGTAGAAGCAAGATTAAACAAACAGAACAGCTTTTTAATAATTTCAACCTTGGCTTCAGTGTTTTCCTAATATAAAAATAAGCCTAGTATCATGTACCTACTTCTTGTACCAACAAATGCAGCAAAGCTAATTTAATGTTTGCCCAGCTGTTTGAAGATGTCCAGGGCTGCGTAACTGTCAACTTGCATCATTAACTTGAACTAACTCTCTCATCAGTGAAAATTTTGTACTGTATTTTATCTCTATGAGAAATAATCCTAAATCCAAGTAATTTAGTTTAGTAAGACAGTGTGTTTTTCATGCATATGAGAGCCTCATGTGATGAGGACTTCTGCTGTGGAGGACTGTATCATTGCAGGAGGGTGTTGGGTTCTGTGTTAACCATGCTGTAGGTCACAAGACTGTTGGTGGGAGCCAATTTCTTTCTGTCCCAATGCTACAAGAATCTATCAGTTGCTAATGGCATTTTGTAACAGATCCTTGCAAAAGTTCAAAAGGATATGAGGATCACTGTCTTCTAAATGTCATGTGTATTTTGCAGACTGATAATAAAGCATTTTGTTACCATGATGAACTGCCTTTTCTTCTCCTATTGACTTTCTAGAGCTCAAATTAATACCACACTATAGCTCAGGATCACATTACTCAATTTATATTAATACTGCTAACAGGAATAAAAATAAAAGTATATTTTAAGAGTGTTATTGTTACATGAGCTGAAATGGTTGTTATATAAATTCAGAGACTACAATACTAAGCATCCAATTTAATTGGAACACACAAACATGTACTAACAGATGCCTAAAAACCCTTGCCTGAAAGAGAAATCTCTGCCTACGTGAGTGACTGCCTTGCTGTCAGTGCACTTGGTTGGAAAAGGCTGTTTGTGTATGAAATTGCAAAATCAAATCCTAAATAAAGAATGCAATGTGGTAATTCTGTGCAAATGTGGGGTTGCCTTGTGACACAGGGCTTTTGCCATCTCTTTAAATAAATGAGTATGGTGCCAAAAAGGTCATGGTCTAAAATGTTACTTCAGGAAACAGCTCATTCCATTTCTATTCTGTAATGTTGTCTCTGGATTTACATGATCAATAATGTACATAAATCTTTCATGGACTTAATCTATATTTCCTTCTCTTGGTGTTGTATTTTTGTATCTGTCGACATCGCAATCTGTCAATAGGATCCACCAGAACAGCTTACTAAATAGAGCCGATACTGACTGTTCCTGGAATGCAACCTGATTTTACAATTAGGAAAGGCTGCCTGGGGTTTGTTAGCACAGGACCAGTAAAGCAGGTTGGAAATGAGTAAATCTGCACTTTTCCCATAACTGTTTAGCCAGCTGAGAGGACTCTGTACTATTTCTGGTGTCCAGTGCAGCATATGTTAAGCCGCTTATGTTTAAATGCATTACACTTTATTGGCTATACTATGTTACAATTTATACAGCTGTCCAGATCTCCCAGTACTCCAAACATGTTGTATTCAGAGACCACCAGTGATTAATGAATATCCCCAGGACTATGGCTGAAGCCAGGATGCAGATTTTTTGTTCTGAGGAATATAGACCCTAACACAGCTTTCATGAGATGGGCCCTAACCTCATCTCTGTCAGAGCAGAGAGGGATGCCAGGATTTTAGTCTAATTTGAATGCAGAGCCACACAGCCCCCATGGGAACTTTGGGAAGGTGAAAGGGTGACCATGTTATGAAACTACTGTTTTATCATTCTAGCCCTTCCGCTTTCATCAAGGAGCTGTGCCATTTGCCATTTGGTTAGTTATCTTAATGCCACAGGATCCTAAATATTCTAACATAGCCTGGTCTATATTTTAAGTACATCCACATTTCCAGTCTGGAATTGACCCCTTCAGCTGTGGTATTTGCCCCAAATATGATTGGTTTCAAACAATCTAACTGCCACCACAAACTGCAACTTTAAAACCCACACATTTAAGTCTGTTGCAAGAGGATGCTACCTAACTACGCATATACTGTTCTGATGGGAAAAGAATTCTGCTTGGCTGTTCAGTGCCAGTTGTTCCCTTTTTCTTTGTAACGGATTAAGCATTTCCATGTAAAAGAGAATGAGAATAGCCCTGTAATTGGGGGCTGCTGCCTGTTGGCTATGATCCACATCTAGCTAGATGTCCTGATCTTGGCTATTGCCACCTGAGGTTGTGTCAAGATTTTATTGCTGTGTTTCCTGGGGGAAACTCACACCTCTGTAAGAAAAAACTCTAGGTTTCCAGGCTGTTTCCATAATCAGTAGAGAAAGAAAGGCACTACCATGTGATTTGTTCCAGCTTATGTGCTTGTTGTAGGACAGGATTACTTGAACCCTCAAAGCTGTTGTCGCTCACCATTGCCTACAGAGGCAACTGTCTAGATGCCTGACATTTTACTAATTCCACTTAGGGGAAGTGGATCCTGTCATTACTATTTATCTCTCATGTTTATTCATGTGAAATGTCCATGTTTAGAACCAATGGTATCTCAAATGAGGATTTATGAAGGTCCCATATGTCCCAGTTTGCAAGCTGCACTTTGGCAACATGGGTTTTTTTTTAAGATTCTCACTGTGGGAAAGCACTGAATGGGAAATGTTGGGAAATAGAAAGTACTGGGTCATGAAGAGATAATGAAAACTACAGACTTCTGCAAGATCTAAAATTTCTGAGAATTTAAAAATATTAGAATTTTGTGTTACAAATGCTGCAAGTGCATATCTTCAGTGGTTACTTAGAGCTGAGTGGGATTTCACCTTCTACATGTGTAAAGTTTTTAATTAGGAATGGATAGTTCTGCTCTGAACACATCACATAAGTGCTATGAAAACTTACCATTATGAATTTTCAAAGAATGTTAGTATCCAGAGCAAGCTGGTGTAAAGTTAAATCTGTTTAATAAGGTCCAATGGCACTTGCATAAGTGGTGTGCTTCTTCAGAAGCCTTCTGTAATAGTAGCTGTTTAAATCCTTAAAAGTTACAGTACTACTTAATTCTCTTCAGTGAAAGAGATCATGGACACAGAGCTAAATAGTTGCAGGGGTAAATTCTGGTATTTCAGCTTTTTGAAATCTGTACCTGCTGGTATCCAAGCCATACTGTGCTTTCCTTAACATATAGAATGTCAGGAGACCCAGTTTATCATTCCGTCAGGAGACCCAGTTTATCATTCCATCAGGAGGGCTGGTGTTCTGTTTTTATTAATTTTTTCAAGGGTGGGAGGAAGGAGGTGTAGTAAGATACTGTGTCCTTGTCTAGTAGCAGTGGTGAGTTTCACTCAATTGCCTGCTGAGCTACTTTGCTGATGTGACCTGAGCTGTTTCCTGGTAGGGACTGTTTGGATGGCAGGTGCTTCTGTGTGTGTGATGAGTTCTCTTCATAAGGCACTGGGCAGATAACTTGTTTCACACAGTCCAATGAGGCTATAATACAGAGGTGACTTCTGTTCGCTCCTGGTCTGGCTTCAAGATCCTGTTGTCATAGAGCAGTTATTAGGTAGAGAACAATTCTCTTCAGTCATCTAATTTCTTCATTATGTTGTTTATGTGCTCCTCTAGGCACGCTTGTGGAGTGTATCTGTTGAAGGAGTCAACACTTTGCTATATAAGCATTAATTAACTCCTATTATCTTTATTGTAGACATGAAACCCCAAATCGCTTTGCTTATTTAGAGAAGCAGAGCCTGGAGAGGGTTTGCTGTATTATTAAGGATTCTCTTTGTTATTCCAAGAGTCTACAGACAATTGAGTGCACTGTAGACTCAGTTCATCGGGCCGTTGTGGTTTCCTTTGAGAGTCGAGGCAAAACCCTTGCTGGTGCTTCAAACTTCTCCATTGACAGAGCAAGGACAACTCTTGCTTAGTCACAGCAAGAAGGACTTTTCAGCTTAGAGTTGTTATGAAGTTGTTGAGATGACATATGCTATAGAAATGTGTTATTTTGTTCTGACTGAAATGCAGCTTTGCTGTTCCCCTTGTAATTATCTTTAAGAAGAGAGTTCCAGTACTTCAGCACTTACAGCAATTCTCTTACGGCATCTCTGTGCAAGTTCTTGCTATTTGTAACAGCATAGTTTCCATTTACCATGACAGACTATTTCTAAGCTTTGCTCATTAGTTAGGACTGGAATATATCACTTTATTTGTTTCTGTAGATGCTTTCACCAGAAACCAAGTCCAGATGTAGCGGGTTGGCAGTAGATCAGGTTGAACTACCCGAGGTTTTGCTGAGACTAAATAAGGCTTAAATATTTTCATTCTGTTTCCTCTTCACCTTACTTATCATGCTGGCATTGACAGAAGCAAGGCTGCTTTCCTGAGTGCTGATCACCCTTCTGCATTGTCAGTAAGTGCTGTTAGCAGTGTTTAAAATACAAGTGACTTGTTGATGCAAGAGAGAGACAGGGGTTTGAATAGCTAATGCTCCTTGTTTTGGCAAGCGTATTAAGATGTCAAGTGGCTCCTACAGTGGACAGGATTCTGAGACCTGCAGTAGCACAGTCCTGACATTTGGAACTGGCAGCCAGCCCTGAAGGTAACAGTGCACTCAGTCTGTTTTCACCGTGATTCTCCTCACAGGTCTATATCTGGTAATAGGCTGCCTGCCGCTGGCAGTTTGCATGGCATTCCCGACTAATTGCCAACAGCATTTTCACCTGTCAGGAACGATTCCTAATCAAACACTGCCTCTCTGCAACTCTGGGCAATTACCATGTTTGTTATAAGATTTATTATGATGTGTGGTTATTTGTAAACAACAGCATTGTATTGACTTTTGCCTTCTGCATCCTGAAGAATGGTGGTGGAAGGAAATTTGTTGCAAGACAGCTACTTTTCTGTGTGCAGGAGCCAAGAGTAAGCAATGGTTTACACTTGGAGTGGAGTGTGTGACAAAATACTGCTTCAAGGGTGCTGATGCCACCAAAAGGGCCTCACGGTGAGGCAATTGACTTTAAGTCACCCTCTCAGAATAAAAGCCACAATGTCCAACGCCTCACACTAAGGTCTTGGAGCAATGAGGGCTTTATGGAAAGTGCTGTTCTAATTTTCAGCAGCTGAGTTAGTAAAGCAGCATGACTTGGCATCTACTTATAGAAGAGGTTGGGGAAGGATATTGCTTGCCAAATATGCAAAGCATTTGTGTGATTTACTTCAGCAACGAGGACATGAAATACGTCCTACTTAGTCTGAGCTAAGGAGGAACCCTGGGGCTAGGAAAACACAGAGTTCTGAATGGCAAATGGAGAGTGGAAAAGCTGTGAACTCCCAAGGAGGTGCGTATTGCCAGCCTGTGGCAGTGACAGACTTACCTCTGGGTTGAACCCCTAGGACAGCTCTCTGTGTGACACAGTGGGATGATAAGATTTGGTAGAAGATGAAAGTGATTTTAGGCTCCTGTTTCAGAAGAGCTCCTGCAGTGTTTTGTGAAACACAGAGTGCTGTTGGAACTTCCAACTGCTAATTAACTGCAGATACTATTTTAGTTCCCAGTGTCAAATCTGTTGCATCATCTATGTATGGACTTAGGACTTCTGAAAGCTTTGTGTTAAAATTTGTCCTTTGCTTGTCTGGGGTTAGGCTTCCTGAATGCTTTCCAGTGAAATATGCAGATGATGAGGAGAATAAAATGGGCCAGAATACATCCAAATTTGGTTCACAGAAGTTACTAGAGTAGAAGTTGTATGCATTGCAGAATTTTGTCTCCTTCCAGGAAATGCATGTACCAGAGACTTCAGTGAATCAGTCAGTCTTGTATGTAAGATCTCATTCTGTACAACTGAGATTACATATCTCAGAGTGAGTTATCTAAACTGCCTTAAAATGTGTTAAGTCACCCTCCTCTTCACAAAGTACATGCAGCATTCCTGTTTCCTTCTTGCTGCATGACAATTTTCTGATAACAAAGCAAGAGAGGATTAATTTGTGCTATGTCAGATCCATGAGAAGAACATTTAACTGGTACACTGTACCAGAAATGTGTGCATGCTGTGAATGTAAGTTATGGAAAAACTGCACCTTCTGGCCACAGATCACTCCACCTTTCTCAGTCTCTAAAAAGGAACAGGAGGATCCCAGTGCATGGATATAACTACACTGACACAACCTTGGTAAAGTTAGTAATGGATCATATTTCATACCGGTTCTTCAGCAGATCAGCTTTCATTTCATCAGTTTCCTCCTTTTTCAATGGCCTTGGTCTTATTCCTGTTAAGCAAAGAGTTACTGCTTTATTGCTTTTGAAGAGGGGCTCAAGAATTTGCTTACATAAAAATGTGTTGAAATCAATGGATGCTATGCCATAGAGCATGCCATGTTCATCTCCTGCACACAAAAGGTTTATTGTTACTACATCGTTAACAAGACAAAGAGGTGTGATAATTGCTGGCTCAAGGGGCTGTGGAGATTGTGGGCCTGGTTAAGAAATTCTTCCAGTGTGGAGGTGACTGTGGGATGAAGCTAAGGCTCAACAGACTGAGACTGTTCATGTAGTTACCTCCATAGCATGCATGTGCATGAATGGTCTAAGCAACTTCTAACTGTTATAGAGCCTCCTAAGACTGTTCTGTTTGACTTCCACTTCATAAAACACAAGAAGTGTCTGGTCAATAAAAGGTGGGAAACGAAGATAAAATTTTTAATTATTGTGGAATTTTATTCAGCTTCTTTTGGCATGTAATACAGCTGGAATGTCTGTAACATATGTGAGCTATCTAGAATGAAATAGCTCTTTTAAAGATTGAACTTTTTCAGGAGTATGTTGCCGAGAGCACACATTACAAATGGCAGCATAACAGTTCATCACAGTCACCTTCTCTGTGTACAGGCCTTACAGATTTTAGCTGTCAAGAAACAAAGAACTGAGCCTGTAATACTTTGTGCCTCTTGATACTCATCTTTGGAATTGGGATATCTTCCTAACTGATTCCACTCCTGTCATGATGGGAGCAGTTCTGTTTACTCTAATTACAGGGAAATGTGATGAAAGTGCTGGCTTTTGCTTACTGAGAACAGGAGTACAGTGCAATGGAAGTTCCCAAGATCTTGGCTTAGCAATTGGACATTGCATGTCTTTGTTAGTGTTTGAACATCTGTTTAGTGAGTAACCCCCAAGACAAGGGAGTACCTTGCTCTTTTCCAGACAAAACTGGAACATGTTTGAACAACTTGTTGAAAATGTTTTGGCCCAGCATCTTATAGCTAGCTGAGCTGTGCTGTAATCAAGCCAAGCCCTTTGTGATCTGAATGGGTGGATAGAAAAAGAATACTTATTCTATTACAACCAAATACAAAGCAGCTGAGTTACTGGTCTTGTGAAAGGTGGTTTTACTATGAAGTCAGGTTCAGAAGGTCTTTTCAGCCCTCACCATGCAGGAGAAATCATCTGCTTGAGCCAAAACATTTTCTTGTGAATGCACAGCCAAACTCTGCTTAGCAGCCCCTTTGCTAGGGCAGGTGAGCTGCTTACATGGGGAGTGTCCGCTAAATTCCAAGCCAGTGTTAAAAACGTGCAGGTGTGATAGATGATCATGGGTGAAAGGACACTTGATTCTCCACAGCACTGATTTGGTCTAGCCAGTGAAATTCCGTGAAGTCCACATGTAAATTTCAGTTCCTGGGTCTGAAGGAGAAGAGGATCTGTGTCAAATTGGTCAAAGGGTTAATAGAAAATTCATCTAACCAAGATGGGGTCTCATAAATGGGAACACTATCTGAGGGTGAAGTTTTGACTTCTATTAAATGTATAAATATTTGCAGAGACATCAGTAAGAGTAGCTAGAATCTTATGCAGCATTGAATAAGAAACAAGCTGGGTTTGATCTGGATGTCTAATGGCAAAAAGGTTACTCATGTACTTCTTTCAGGTTTTAATATTTTTCTGATTTTTAAATATAAAAAGATGGAGTTATGTCACCTCAGGACCATTTTAAAAATCACCAGAGTATTGGATAATCTTGTCTTAGTCAGTCTTCCAAACAGTATCCCTTTTTCATTTCAAAATTCTGCAACCATATTTGACAGCTCTGTCTGTGCTATCCTGGACATCTTTGCTCCTCTCATCAAGCACGTGCCTGAGTTGTGTATTGGCGACAGTGTGTAATCTGCCATATCTTTTGTCTCTAACTTTTTTTTTTTTTAAATGAGAAGTCTGAAGAGTTTATAGTTCATTTGAGTTTTTGTGAGGTGTTCTCATCTCTTAGATATTTAATGACCATATTAGGGAACCTCTGAAAGCCCAGAGAATCTAGTTTATAGGATTAATTCTGAAAGTTTAGTATGCTTACAGAATTTGAAAAACAACTTGACTTGATGGCTGGCATTTTATGCAAAGCTGTAAACAAGAGGAGAGTAATCAAAGCTTGACTTGTTCACAGATATGAACTTTAATATTATCTCATGGGAAAGACAAGAAAAGGCCACTTATTCAGATTCAAGGATAGTATCTATTTTGGCAAGTAACTCTTGGCGTAAGTATAAAGATACATAGGTCATGCTGTTGTTGTACCCTTTCACCATCTGAAATATAAGGGGCCAACAGCCAGTGCAGGATAAGGAAGCACTGATCATGTAGGCAGAGAAATTCTAAGGAATGTTCTGCACAACCTAAGCAGATGTGCTCTATTCTTTACCATGTTACTATTATATCTCACATTTCATGTGATATTTAGCTATGAAGTCTGTGTGCCTCTGCACTTTGGTAGAGTCCCAATGAATAGAAGGACTTTCAAGGCAATAACAAGGTTGTTGTGGGTAATCTGTTGAGGTACGTGGATTTTTAAATAGTACCGAGATCTTTCTGTGCCATTTTAGATTTTTCTTTCTTCTGAGTTTTTGATAATGTTCTTCAAACTTATTCTCTGTAGTCACAAAGAAGGCTGAGGTTCTTGGTCCACTAATTAAAAAAAAAAAAAAAAAAAGAAAAAATTATTAGCCCTTTAAGGAAGATGGCTATACCCACGCTGCAAGAGGATGGAGCCATTGTAGCTCTTCTGCAGTGGAAGCACACTGCTCCCTTTTGCAGAAAATGCAGGTTGGCTCTGAAGGATGATGCCCAGTCTGGGCCTTCAGAGGAGTTTAAGTGGGTCCTTAAGGGGAAGTCTGCCTGTATGAATGTAAGCAGCAAACACTGCCTAGCCACGTGTAGATGTACACAGTAAAATACCCACATGAAACAGTGAATGCCTGGAGGATGGTGTGAAGTACTATGTTCATGGTATTGCTGCTTCAAAAGTTCTTGAATCAGAATGTGGGTTCCCCCCATCCCAAATTAAGCTATCTCTGTTTGTCCTGTAAGAATATACATTAAAATTACTTTCCTTTGCATTCT
Source organism: Dasyornis broadbenti (assembly GCA_013397935.1). NCBI lineage: Eukaryota > Metazoa > Chordata > Aves > Passeriformes > Dasyornithidae > Dasyornis > Dasyornis broadbenti. The sequence goes on along the minus strand of VZRN01001099.1, from coordinate 175,066 downwards.
GGTTCTGATCTTTCCTGGTTCTCCAAGTTTTTTTCTTTACCATGACTGTCAATAACTCCTCTTTTTTTTTATTTTGGGGGATGTTTTTTTATTTATCTTACACAAAAGCTGAGAGTCTCATGCAATCGCTCATTTCCATCAGGTGTGACTTTATGAAAACATCACACATTGTAGGAGCTGACAACACCATACTAGATGTGCAGTGTCCAAGGGTGTATCAGACTGGGAGGTGGCACTTCAGGCTGTGCCCATTCTTAACTGACTGGGAGATTTTCTGTTGTTTAGAGAAACTCTGTTGAGGGCAATTCTGAATGGGTTCAAGCTTCAAGAATTGCCCAGATTTTTTGTTAAAAATTGGATGTTGTTACTTGACTAGAGCTATGTGTGAAGAATTCAGTATTTTTGCAGTGACATTTTGGAATTATTTCAGTTACTGGAAGTGTGGATTTTAAAAATCTGGGCTGTTTTTTAACATGGGAGCTTTGTTGAAGACAGGATTGCTTTTAAGGCCATTATAGCAGAAATATATCTGTCAAATCTTGTGCACTTTGGGGAAGTCTGAGTATGAAGACCAAAGATGGAGTTTTTTGGTGCTCATCTTCATTCACAAGAGCAGACTGAGTCACAGCTGGGCCAGATTTTAGGGGGAGGATGCTTGAGCTAAAGTAAGCAACTTGCTGCTGTGCTGGTTAGATTTCCAGCTCACTAGAGTAAAATTACCAGTCCTTCTACCAGATAAAACTGCAGCCTTGCTCATTGGCATTGGCTCATCCCAAAACTGTTGAGAATCTGAACCCATGGTTTGAGCATCCATCACACACAAAACCATGTAAGGGCCAAATAGGAATTTTACAGCCTGTTTAATTCCAACAATGATGCAGAGAGAGCAGACTCTGCCTGAAAGCAGAAGTCTAGGGCTACAAATGGAAGAGAGAGGTGCCTTTGGGCTGATTATTCTTGTAACTCTTGATGTAGCTCTGCCAGTTGTAGCTATTATTTATGTTAATATAATTGTCTAATCATTTTTGAAAGCCAGTGAAGATATTTCCCTACAGTGTTCCCTTCTTGCCCTGTGGTAATAAATTCCTCAGGCTGATTTTCATGGCACCTTTTAAAATTTAGTTTTATAAAAGAATATCTCTTATATCTAGTGTCTTCTTATAGCATGGAGCAGAATAAATCAGTGCATCCCAATTTTGCTTGACAATTATTCATTCATTACTTGACTCGCAGCCTGAAATTAATCAGCTTTTCTTCTATGCTTCCATCTTTTTCAGCTAAATATTATTTTAATCCTTCTTTGTGACCTCAGTGTGTATTTGTCATTTTGTATCTTAAATGTTGATTTAATTCAGTTGTCTAAACTTACAAGGTTCCTTGGTATTATTTAATTATACATTGGTTAATGAGTCAGGTTTTCTGGGCTGCTCCTACAAGAGTCTGCCCGATTCTTGCTGTGGCTTTTACCTGAATCATTATGAATCCCAGCCCAGGTAATGGTGTGGTCCCTGGACTTCCAAAGCTTCTACACACCTGGTTCAGGCTGCTCCTTCCATTATTCCTTTCCAGTGCATAAGACAAGGAGGAATTGTCTTAAATCAGGTTTGTAAGACCCTGCCACCCTAGGCAGGGTGGTGCACAGTCCAGCAGAAATAGCAGCCTTGAGATGATCTCCTGTGTTCTCCTTTCAGCATCCTGTAGTAGTATCCTGCAGTGTGAGCTAACTGTAACTTGCCTTGCTCTGGCCCAAACACTGACTCTCTGAGAGGTGCTGTTTGATCAGGTTTCGACTCTTAGAAAGGCTGTCTGAGCAGATGATGTTTCTTTGTCAGCTGTTTTCACCCATTTTAGGGATGCCTGACTATTACTGTTGCCACAATCATACCTGATGTAACTTTGCCAGCTACTTAGTCACTTGCACTGTTCAAGCACAAAACACAGAGCTGGAGGTGAATCTCATGAGAATTTGTCTCATAGTGGTTACAATCGAATTTCTTTTCTTCTGTTATGTATCAAGACATCAAAACAACATGAGGTTTAAAGAAATATGAAACATTAATTTGTTCTTTAGAACAGGAAGTGTTCTTCTTTTCCTGTAGATCTGATCAAGGGTCTTTTGTGCTTTGTTTTGCCAAGAATAGACCATGTTTTCAGGATCTGAGTCTAATTTCTGAATTACAAAAGAAACAAAAAGAACTCAGTTTTTAAAGTCTCAGCAGAAAAAGAAACCTGTGTGCAAACACGGTGGTAAGTGGTATGTAAGCACATGGGCAGATGGGGATAGAAGCAGGCAATGTGAGTTGCTTCCATGAGACATGCTTGCAGTTTCATTGCAACATGGAGCCCCAGTGTGCAGAGAAAGCAGAGAGGCCTTTCAGATCAGTTATGCAGCTCATGGACTGTGTGTCTTGAAGCTTTTCTGTGAACTGATAGTGACTCCATGCAGTGCTTTGTTCCTTTTCTCCTTTCCATCCGTTCAGTATTTCAGCTTCTCAGATCACTAGAAGCCTACTATTGATTTTCAGATGTGTCCTAAGTTTGCCATAAATTTTTTATAGTGACCTCATACTGCTGGAAAAAATTGAGACACGTTCACCCCAAAATATACCCTTAAATAAATAGAAGATGTTTGCAAATCATGACAATCTATTTATAGCCCTCTGGGAATGCCTGAGCTGAGACAATCACCACCACCTTGGTAGTTATCAATCCCTGCAAGGTAGATCTTTCTTTCCATGGGAGATTTCAGCTGCTTTACTCTTTGTTGTCTGTATTTTGGTATGTATGCATCTCTGTTTTGGTATATGCATGGCAGCACTAAATAGTAATGGTTGTGTGTATCTTTGCCCAGCATGCTGTGATTTCATTTGCAGGCAGTGCAGTCACTGTGTTAGATCAGACCGATTCTGTTCTGGCAGTGGTACATCTGCCTGACATACCCCATTGCTCCTGCAATCTATGGCCGAATCCTCTTTGTCATTCCACTGTTCCTTTTCTCATTTCCATCTGTTTGTCATTCTGGAGTTTCTCGAATAATGGAGACACAGTGATTGCTTTTGAGATGTGTCATAAACTTGTCATAAGTATTTTCTTTCCTTTAGTAGCCCCGTTTGCCAGGCAGTGCAGTTGCAGGATACCATAAGGGGAATTGACAACTTATTCCAGCTGTTCAGCTGAAGCAAATGCCAGTGGCTCTTCTGTGTGTTTCCCTGCATGCTGTCCACACTGATTTTCTATTATTCTTGGCAAAAATACGGAGGCCTCTTTTTTTAGCCACTGAAATTTAAGGGGACCTCATTGCTTCAAGTGTTAGACCAAGAGAGATTAGGGAGATGAGGGAAAAAAGTGCTTTTACTTTAAAGGATTACTGATATAAAATCTAAGGCGAGAAACTTACTCCTGTTCTCAATTTTGCATGCTTCACCCTTTCTGTGTTCATTGAGGTAAAATTCATTACCATAGTTGTTAGCTGTGTAAAAATTATATTCACTATGGAGTTAACTCATGTCGCTGGATTTAAAGTCCCAGCTTTATTTACAACTTCCTAATGTTTGCTTCAAGCTGTGATAAAGATCTTTTAACATAGGGCTCCAAGTGATTTGCAGAGAGGTCAGGTAGAAATAAAATGCTGTTTCTGGCATAGTGTCTTGAGATGCAGAGGTAGGATACACATGCAAAAGGCACCTCTTTCCACGGGAGTGTTGGGTGCTGGCTATGGCCCTGAGGGGTCAGAGCACAGCAGTGTGGTGACCAGACAAGGGTGGGATCCCTGCAGCCCCCGAGCTATGGCTGCTGCCCCCCTCACAGTGCAGAGTACCTCTCTCTTTCCTGTGAGTCTGCCTCACGGTGAGTGGAGAGCTACTGAGGGAAGCATTTTCATCCTTGTACAAAGCCCTTCATGAGTGGCATTGCAGGGTGAGAAGTCTTTCACTGCTTTCTATTTCTCTCTCCCTTCCCTGCTGGTGAGATCTCAGTGAGATTTTGTTGCATTGTTTTTCCCTCTCCCTGGAACTAGAGGCTATTGTTTCCTCTTAGAGAAGTGTAATCAACGCAGTGCCCAGAGGCCAGGTCACTGTGTTTCGCCCTTTGTCTTGGTCACTGACCTACATTTCATTCAAACATGTTGGTAAATAGTGGCACTTCTTATGTCTCTTAAGATTTATGTAACAGACAGGGAAAGATTAGAATTGGAGATATCTCTTACTATTCTGGGGACCTGGGCTGCCAGCCAGTTTTGCTTCTTGAGAAGCAAGTGCGTAGTTTTGTGAGCATGAAGGTGTGACTCATTCTCCTCCTTGACATCCTTTAAAACATGCACTGAGTGGTGATTTACATGAGGATGCATTGAGGCTCTGCTTGAGCTGACAGCATTTGGTGCACTTTAATCTTACATGTGGATAGAGGAAATGAGTTAATCTGCAGTTAAATATAGAGGTGGTGAAAGAGGTGGGAAGGGGAGGGTTTTACTCTAATCTCACTTAGGTTGGGGTCAGTCCAGAGTAACCTCTGTATCTGGATGGTATTACTCTGGGCTAAGTCACATCTCACCTCTCTGGAGCTGACAATATTAGCTAATGGAAAATGGCGACAAAGTGAGAATGTGCCCCGAGCTCTAGCATCACTGCAGTGCTGTTTTTTCTGATCACCATCTACATGTTGGTGACACCTCACCTTTTTTTTTTATTATTATTTTTTTTTTATTATTTATTTTCAAGTGGTAATGAGTGAATTGTGGGGGTAAGCAAATGCATGTTGCTGAAATTATATTTTAAGGATCAAATCTGAGAGCTGATCAGTGTTGATCTACAAGCTTGGTTCTCTGTGATTGTTGTGAAGATGTACCATGACCTTGTTCCTTTGTATGTTTGTTTTCTGTTTATTCCTGACCTCAGTTTTGAGCTGGGGATGTAGAAGAATTGAGAAACAGGGATGCCTGCTCTGTAGATATCCACTTCTTTCTTTGTGTGCATCTGTGCTCTTAACTCTGTGTTATACTGAGTGCTGCCAGGTAACCATTCTTTCCAGCTTCCTGCATGCCTAAATGGGTATTTTTTGGGGGGAAGCCTGCATTAATGGTTTGTATGTTTTAGCTGCTTCTGGGCACTTTTTCTTCTGCAAAGTGCTGCTGGAATGCTGGCTGCTGGTATGCTCAAGCTGAAGAGCCACACCTGAGCAAACAGGGGGTGCTTTGCACCAGGCTGGCCCTGCTGCCTGTGCCATGAAGATGTATGCTGCTTGCACTGCATTGGACAAGAGGTGAAATGGATTTTGCTGACTCACTTGGACAGGTAAAAGCTGTCTTTTGGGCATGGACTGAACAAACCTGAAAGAGGAATTTTGGCAGCAGCCTCTTCTAAGGAGGCAGCTCGAGCTAATCTGGCAGTGTGCTGGCAGTGTTTTCTCAATAGAGTTGAACCCAAGTAGTCCATGTAAGGAATTTGCATTTGGAGGTCGCATACTATATAGGTCATGTTTGTTGAGCTGCGGGTGAAGAAAGCCACTGGTTTACATAAGCTCTCTAAAATGAAAGGTCTGTCAGTGAGAAGAGTTCATTTTCGTATTGGAGAAAATCTAAGCCAATCTTGAGAAATCAAGATCTACCCTGGAATGTACTTGTGTCTCTTTTGTTGACTTCACTGAAAATAACATGCTTTAGCAGGATTTGGCCTTGAATGTAGATTAGTAATAGCATCACTGTTGTCTTCAGTGTTTCTGTTGGCCCAAAGCAATATTCTTTGAGTCACTCTAGTCCACAGGTACAGGCTGAACTCTGACCATCTGTCCCTAAGCAGTCCACATTCATAGCATGTAGGCAGTTTGTTTTGTACAAGCTAATAAATTATCCAAAACTCAAGGATATAAGTTCTTTGCTTCACTAGCTGAGGATGGAATTTTTGTTGTATTTGGTACTTACTTAGCTAGAACTCTCATGATGGAGTGGCTCAAATAAATTTTTAGAAGATCCATTGATATCTCTCCTCTTAGGTGAATGGCAAGTCTTACAACTTCCAGAGTGGAAGGACATAACTATATCTTGAGACTAAGCATAAGCATCAACTTTGCAAACAGTTGCTCAGGTTGAAGACAGGGACCCTTGTCTTGCAACAAGCAGCAATGTGGAAGGCTTTATCAATACTGATGGTTGAATTCACTTGCAGCTTTGCCAGCTGAAGGGTACATGTAAGTGCTGTGTGATCGGCATCGAGAAAATAGATGAGCTTGATTTATCTTCACTGGTTGAGTTTAACTTGGTGAATTCAGCCTTCTATGGATTATGAAGTGCTCACTTGGACACCTCTGCTACAAGCACTACAGGGAGTTGTTACCTCCAGCAGGTGGGATGGTGACAAGCAGTTTTCAGTGAAAATGCTTTCAAAAGGTGGGTGTCAATTTTCAGCCTTAGAGGCAGTATAGACCATGAAAAGAGCATTGTGCTAGGAAAGCTGGAGTCACAGTTTATTCCTGGCACTGATTCTGGTGTTAGGCAATCGGGTCAAATCACTCCTCATCCATGCATCTTTTCCACCTTCATGAGTCTTGTCCTTTTAAATTCCTTGAAAAGGGGCTGCCTGTTCTTATGTGGACAATGGCAAAAAAAATATTTTTATCCTGCTAGTCTTACAGAGCTGCTTGAATTTATTGTTTTCTAAATGGCTTTTAGATCTGAGTATTGTTTGTTGATCTTAGTTTCCAACTCTTTGCTTTTCCATTGCAAAACTGGCCTCACACTGATGTGTTTGATTATGTTTTCATTGCCATTGTACTTGCTTTGATTTTGCAGCTCAGTGCCCAAAGCACAGGGCGCCGTACAAACAACATGATGAAATCAAGCAGGGTCAGTCCCTTTTTCTTTTTACCTTGAAAACAATATGAAACTCCTATGTTTCTTTTGCTTGGCACCTCCAGTTCTTGAGCTGGAGGCTGTGTATGCGTGTGCTGCCCTCCTGTTGTGTTCAGGTGTGAGATCACTTGGAGAGTGTTTTCCATTGCTGCCTAAGGGGGTACTGGAAGCTGTGCTGTCTGCTTGGTTGTGTGAGAGCTCAGGCTATGAACTGTGGAAAATTACTGCAAGAATAGCAGCATGCTGAGCTGATGTTCATGTCTACAGTGGGTCAGTTGGGACTAGATATTGTTACCAGGGCTCAAAAGTGTATTCATTAGACTTGTCCTGCTCAATCATGCCTGGCCACTGTCAGCAACAAGAAATTTTCTTCTGTTTCTCACCTCTCCTTTTTGCTTTTGGCAGTGTTCCTTTCTCCATAGGGATGTGCTTTGAGTGTGGCTGGTGTCCAACCCTTTTAAGAAGTGCCTGGCTGTTATCTGAAAAAGGGAGAAGGAACAAGAGAACTTGATTCTGCACTGCCATAATATTGTCAGCCAGTGTATCAGTCCTTAGCATGGAATCAAACAGCCTCCAGAACATCCGTAAAACTGTGGACATTGTTACTTTTGTACTTTGGGCTCATACCCAAGGTGTTCCTGCTATCCCCTTCCCATGTCATTCTGAAAAGCCTCTTATATCAGGTTTGGGTACCAGGACAGACTGAGGCTGTAGCTCAATGCATCAGAACTACACAATCTGCAGTTTGCTCTAAGACACAGTGATTTATTTGTCTCTAAACTCAAGATGTATCTAGAGTTCAGGAAACCATAGTTATAAAAATTAAAGGCAGAAAAAAAAAAAGGAGGAAGAAAACTCTAAACGCTGCAGGGAAACCTCTTTATCAGCAGTGTGGTGAGATTTCGGTTTGGTTTTGTGGCCTTTTTTTGTTTTTTTTTCTCCATTTTCTTGATTTGCTCACCTGCTGCATTCATTCAAAGTTCCTGTGTGGAAGCTGGTTTTTTAGCTCACTGAGCAGCTCAGTTACCGTTGGTGCCAGTTGCTGGCTTCTTGTACAGGCAGAATCCAAGTACCTTTTGTGTTATTCATTAGAAACTCTTTCAGCAGACTTTTCTTTTACAGTGGAAATCAAACTCTTAAAAACAGAATCAAGAACATGGCTGAGTACTAACAGAATAAAAATTAAAATATGTTGAAAACTTTTTGATGGTGTCCTTTCTCTCTGGCACTCTCAGATCCCTAATTTTGCTGCCATTGACAGAAAGTGGTTTGTCCTTAACAGCAGTAGGTATAAAGTTTGTCTAAACTGAATCTTTCCACAAGTTTTGTGTTAATTTTTCAGCAAAACCAGCTTTTTATGGTTCTCCAGGAGCTAAAGTTGGGCATATTTCCGAGGGGAAAGTTTGAATGTTTTGGTGTTGCTTCTAGACTGGGGCACAGACTAGTCATAACCTGCCACTGTATTCTCTTGTCTTGCTGAGCTTTCTGGCAAAGTGCCAGCTTAGAGCCTTACTTGTAACAATTCTCCACGCCAGAAAAGTTTCTGTCGGTTGAGTTTTGTGCCATTTACTCTCTCCTCCCCCTCTCAATCTCGCTCTTAGTTCTTGTGATAACAGTTCTCTGCTTTGGGCAGCTTTTGGTAGTTGGGACTCTGTCCAGCTTTAGCCTTTTGCCAACTCACAAGGACAAGGCAGGTTGGGAAAGCAAACAAACTGCAGCTAATGCCAGCAGGGCAGCTTCTTGTGTTGCAGGAAAACTAGGGCTTGACCTTGCCACTGGAATATTAACTCTCTCTTGGTGCATACTCTGGATGCCTTTATAGGAAATTTTCTTTCCAGTGCTAGCAATAAGCCTTTCAAGTGTGTGTCCTTTCACTGATCCCTTTCTACTTGTTGGAGGTGGAGAAGCTATTAGACCATCCTGGACAGAAAATTGTAATTTGTTTCAGCCTATGTTTTCCTGGGACTATTCTAGTTTTATTGAAAAACTGTCCTGGTTCTTCTAGGCTTATTGCTTGGGATCTTCATGGGTCCTTAAAGAAGTCTTGAGGCTTGTAAAAACATTGTATTATTGGAGCTCTGTAAGCATGGTCTGAGATTACTCCTATGCAAGGTCCTTGACACTCATTATGAGTACTTTTATCTCTGAGCATCACCTTCTGCTTTCTCCATGTCGTGTTTATGCCTTGTATGTACCGTCGTGAGAATATCTAGCTAGTGAGGTTTACTGGCTGACAGGCTGGTTGTACAGGGCCTTTGGAGGTTCTGGTCTTCCACTGCTTGTTGAAGAAATGTGACTTCACTCCCCTCAGAATCTGAATAAAACGCACATGAGAATTTGTTCAGTCATCCAGGATAGGCATCAAACTTTGCTAGTTGGTTTCCTCAACTTCCTTTTAAAGTAGTTGAATACAGAGAAGTATGAAGAAGATAGTGTGGAGAAAAGTTCCATTGCTCTCTGGAAGAACCCCTCTTTCTACTCAGTACAGCAGGAGCTCAGGGTGATTGGCTGACTAGTTCAGCCTGATAAATGACATGATTAAAGATGAAGGGTGTCAATACTTACCTTATAAGTCAAACTGCAAAGGCATCTCACTGCTGTTAATGTTATTGAGTGAAACAATAGAGATGCACAGCCATCTATCAAATCTATGTCAGGTCTTACCATTTAGACTTAATATTGGACTGGAGTTAAGTAGTTTCATTTAGTAACCGTCAATACATGCAAAAAAATTCAAAACGTTCTGTATGAATTCTGCTTCTGTGTCTGTCTAGCTGTGTATCCTAACCAAGGAATTTGTCTGAAGACAACTTGACGTATGTATGTTTCTTAATATACATTTACTACCTGCCCTTCCTTCTGAAGGTTTTTATTCCTGGCAGTGGGGAGTTACATTTCATGGCTGTTGTTACCTCTAGCTCTCAACCCAGGCTGTGTATCAGATGAGCCTATTCACACATCAGGGATAGCAGCATAGATGTGTGTTTGCTTCTTTTTTTTTTTGCATTTGGCAAACTAGTATACTAAATGAAGCTGAAATCAACAGCGATTTACATTAGTAAACAGACTGTAGGTTGTAAGGAGGCATGAATATTTGTGCTATTCAGCTTTCCTTGCTGCTTGAGGGGGAATCTCTAGCAGAAAGGCAGGAAAACGGATGTGGTTTCAGCCTTCCCTGGAGACAACTGTAAATACTGGTTCTCACACAGAGGATGCTAGGATGCGGATCTGGGCAGACTGATGTTTATACTAACTGTGCTATGCTTCCTGCATGGTAAGCAGAGGTAATTGTTTCATCTAAAAGTAGTATTATTTCTATGAATGACTTACTGCTTTGGTACAGCCTTCTCTGTAAATGTGTTAGACAGCAGGACTAATGGCACTAAATAAGCATTTTCTTTTTCTTTGACTTTTGTAGGTATGAGCTGTTATGTAGCAGTTGCTTGTGAAGAGAAGACAGAGTGCAAGTCATTGTCAGAGGATCCTGTCCTAAGCTGGGCCTGAAGAGTTCATCTAGCTGACTGGTGTGAGTAGCCTGAAAGGGAGGGGAAGGAGCACATCACTGGTAGACCTTATCCTGACTTGAGGCACCAAAATCACATCCATCTCTATCACTTGCCGTGAAGGAATTTTCATGCTAGCAGCAGCCTACCCAGGTTGTGCAGCAGAAAGCTTTATGGTGGTGAGAGTATTACTGTATTACAGAGGTCTTTTTGGTATGTGAGCCAGTCAAAAGCTCCAATTCTTGATAGACAATCAAGCTCCAAGTGCTACTTTTGTGGTAATTCACAGATGCATTAGATAAAACATAGTAGTCCCAGAAAGGATTAAACTCACCTTTGTCACCATCAGATGTGTTCCTATCTGTGTTTGTGACACAGTGTTTACTATCTGCATTTGTTACATCCTCCTTGTTTATTATCTGTATTTGTGGCATCCTTTTCTATTTATTTTGATGCTAGTGCCAGTAAATATTCTGGGCCCTGTTCTAGGTCAGAAACAGAGGGAGGTAGTGGGATTTTGGAATTTCCCCTTAGGATGACTGTTCTATGGAACCTGTTTGTGATCAGGAGGGTAAAGGTCAAAACAGCAGTTACCAAAGACTGAATTTCTGGCTTTACAGAAATGGCACATATAATTATTTTTGGCTACTTCTTTTTTCATTTCTAAAAAGACTGAATGCATCAGGGAAGAATTCTATCCTCTCTTTCCCCTTCTCTTTTCTCTGCTCCAGTGGTCTCAAATTGCAGCTCTGTAAATATTTATCCGAAGTTGTTTCCCATATAACACTGTACCTGACATTTATCTCTGTGGCAGAATCACATCCATACTGATATTATGATTCTCAAGGGTTGTTTTATGTCTGTCTCCTTTGGGGATACACAACCCTTCCAGGGAGGCTGCATCAGCCCTTGCATGCTGAACATGCAGAGGCTGTTGTCAGCCTGATGGCACTGTCTTTTATGAATTAGTTCTCTCTAAGGAATTAAAGTTCAGGCTGTTGGAGAGGAAGCTGGAGAAATTTTTGGGATGTATCAAGCCAAATTTTGTCATTCTCCTACCACTGCCTTATAAGCAAAATCTTATTGACCCCACTGTTGAACTGGCACAATGGGCTTTTTTACACCCAGCCTGAATATGATCCTGTACTTCGGCTGCAAAAGGGAGGAATGCTCCCTCCCCTCAGTTTGAGTGCCTTAGAGGGAAGAGAATGTGGTACTTGGTCCTCTTCCAGGCAGAAAGATGCAGTCATGCATTGATCTGGAAAACGAGCATCTCCAAGAAGCCTTGGTTCTCAGAGACGTGCCTGGGAGTTACTGTCCCTCGTGCTTGTGCTATGGCTGACCTATGTCATCAGCCAAGTAATGACATCTGCATTTCTGTCTTCCCTTATTCTTGATGCCTACTCATTCCTGCTGGCTGTCATGTGACATCAAGGCATGTCACATCTGTTCTTGAGGGAGTTCACAACATTGAGTACCAGGGCCTGAATAGCCCATATAGGAGTTTGGAGGAGAGCGACTTACTCTAGTCCCTATTCCAGCTTAGATGGAGCCCTAAATGGCTCTTTTTACATTACTTTTTTTATATGAGAGAGAAATGCATACTACATCAATGCAGTATGCATTGAAGTTCAATGCATACTGCAGATCAACTATTCCCTTCAGACTTTTAGTCCAGGCATCTGTCACTTACTAGAGACAAAACAGTTCCAGGCTTGTTAAGATGGACCAAAGGCACAGAAGGGGAAGGAAGATATCTAGCTGGTGCACCAGGAAACAATGTTAATCTGTGAAAGCCCAGTGGGTATATAGTGACTGAATCTTTTGCTGTCGTAGGTCAGGGAATAAAAGCATGGACAATGCAACAGTAGGTCCAAGGCTCAATAATTGAGATAAAGTGCTCTTAGTGTACACACAGAACTGTTGGAGAGTTGCTAAAGAGTTGATATTCTTACTGATGGCCAGATTTCCCAGGGCCTGCTGGTCAATAGCTGCTGCCTTATTGAGTTCTGGAATTCGTTGCTTCAGGTGAATGCTGAAGATTATTCAGACAGGCTGCTGTAAGGTGTAACAAGTCTTCTTTCCTAACTTTCCCTTGAGTCAGAGCAGAATGTCTTCTAGAGGAAAGTGTTGCCCAGAATGTAATTTTGGCTCCACCTGGTTGGTCACACCACCTCCACACTGTCTCTGCCCATCTGAGACTGTAAAAGAGGTTTAAATGATGCAGCACTGTGCCAGAAAGCAGAGCAGTAACAGTAAGAGTGAGTTTAAAGAAAGCAGGAAAATGAAGATTTCATTTTTTCCGTTGAGTTTTTGGGAACAGATGGAGAGTTGATGAGGCAGAGATTCTGGAAGGGACAGTGTGTTTCAAACGTTTTCCTTAATGTCTTCCCAATCTGCTCATACATTCATAGCTCCTGCCTGTTTGGCACAGGGCAGTTAGTTTAGGATGTAAAAATTTCAACACCCCCAGGCTTCCAGAGGTGGATGTTCCCCAAGGCCTGTTTAGCTGTGTTTTTCAGGCTATGGAACTTTTGATGCAAAGGGTCGTGGGAGTAGCTCATGGCCTGATAGGCAATGTCTTTGTTTACTTCATTCCAAGTCACTGAAGTGAAGGATCTGGTCTTTCTGGACAGAGACAATGACCCTGGAGCATCTTAACTGAGCACTGTACTGATCCTATTAGGATCAGTCCTGCCTCTTCTAAACGGCCAATGTGTTTTCTTTGTGGTTTTGTTTTCTCATTTTTTTTTTTTTAATCTGGTTAGAGGCCAAAAAGAATCTAATCAGAGCCCAGCAGCGCATTGAGCAGCAGTCATTATCATTACTTAGTCATCCAGTTGCTGTTTCGTTGCTCTGACAAGAAATGTTTGTGTGATGGGAGCTGGGGGATGAGGGAAGATCAGCTTTTCTCTTCTTCCCCTTGAAGAGGTTCAAACACTTTTCTTCTCAATTCAACTGTACCACTTGCCCTTTGAAGACAGTTTTAAAGTAAGACCTTCAAAACTCTGTTACAGCCACAGTTTAAGGGAGAGAAATCAACAAGAAGGGGGAATGTAAACCATCATTAACTCCTAAAGGAAATTACTTTCGGCTGTGAACTGTGGAATATGATTACTATCTCATTAGCTTTCATAGTTACAAATGTAACTGGTTAATAATTCCAGCCAGCTGGCCAGGTTAGAATCCAAATTTCTCTTCTGCCTGGTGTTTTGGGCTGGATTTTTGCTTATTAATGACACACACGGCAAATGCTTTGGACAGAACTGCTGGGACTTAGTTTCCATGAATGCCCAGGCTTGTCTACTGGAAGACATGTTGCTTCTTTTGGCTCTGTAGTTCTGTTCCTGGAGAACAGAAGATCAGCTGTGCCTGGTTTGATACTCATTTGTCCTTAGCACTTAGGGAAAAGTATTGCAGGAAAATACTGAGATGACGAGAGAGCACAATCTGAATTTTCTTTGCTGTTTCTACAAGTGCCCTTCTTTACTATACTCCTGTATCTTCTTTTTAACCCTCACCAACTTAGCAAATCACTGTCATTGGAAGAGGCAGTAAGCTCCGGTGCTGGCACAGAGATTGTGTTAAATATCTGAGTATTTTGAGTCTAAAGAAAAATGAGATAATTTTACAAAAATCAGCTTCGTTCTCTGTCCTATAGGAGGTGATTTTTGTCCTGACTGTACTTTAAGGTTAATTGAAGTTCTACAGCACAAAGGTTAAGAACAGTGGTAAACAGCTGGTGCCTTTAGAGAAGCTTTTAATATTGATTGGGGTGTATCCTGTTACCTTCATGGTCAGCAGTGCCTTTCATTGAGGTGGTGGTTGGATCAGTAAGCATGGCTCTGGCTGAAGCTAAACTTATGAAGTGCCATTGGTCTTTTGTACTAGAGGAACAGAGCCTGTGTTCTCCTGCCACAAGCAATCCAGTGATAATTGAGTATAATCCTTGTGTCTCACACCCAGTTTGACACATATGCCACAAATCCCAGCATGCAAGTTTTGCTCCCATTTTGCCTGAGTGTAAGTGGCAATACAGGGTACAAAGGGCTGGAGATGCTTATGTGTAGATGACGATGTACACTTTGTCAATCACATTCTGTAACTGCCATTAGTTTCCTTAGGACTTTCCTTAGGGTAAACATAGCTGAGCCCCAAGCTTTTCCCCTGCAGTGTTGCAGTTAGCAGGTCCTGAATTCCACAGTATTGCTTGGACCAGGGTCAGCAAGTATTCAAGGTAGAGGAGCATAAAGGTTATACTTTCTTTTATGCATGGGAGTTAAAATAGGTCAGCAGACCAGTGGGAGCTGGAAAAAACTGCTACTCAGGTGCCTGCTAAACAGATGATCACTCCCAGCTTGTGCTGGTGTAAGACAGTCTGTCCAGCTCGTGTGGAGTTCTGCAGTCAGAAGACGACAGCAGCAGGTGCCATGCCTCTCATTGAGGTTTCTCTTAAGATGCTGTAGAGCCTGAGTGCAGGTAAACTGTGATCCTACCAGGTGGTATTTCATTCTGTTTTAAATGAGGGATCACGAGTCCACATTATAGCCCTTATTTTCAACAGCCAAAAGGGACACTAGGACACTTCTTCAGTCTTCAGCAAGGAAGACAAATTATGCATTTGCATTTCTCAGCCATTTGAGAATTTTCTAGCACTTTGTCTTGTGTTCTCTGCTCTTCTCTCTGTATGCTTAACAGGTTATGTGCTTCACTGGATTAATATTGTTACAAGGACCTCTTGCTAGCCCTTAACTTCTGCCCTGAATACTTGCTCCTACTGACAGATTAAGTTCCTATCTAGAGCTCTTAAAAGACCTGTATATGTCTTTCAAAAGAGTTTTGCTCTGTCTCTGGTGACAGTCTGAACCCATTATGCCATGCACACTCAGATGGAAGTGCTTCCCCACTCCTTGGGCAGTTGGAGGGAGCATCCTGGCAGGTTGTAGGGGCTGCTGATGGCAGTATTTCTATGGTGATGCTGCAGAATTCAGGCTCAGGTCTGAGGAACCCAAGGGAATTTGGGTGTTGGGAGATTTGGGGCAAGGTAGGGCTCATCTTTTATAGCAGGGAGGGTGCTGTAAAACCATCCCAACCAGAACCTGGGTAGCTGTTTTGTAACAAAGTGGGAGCTCCAGCCCAACAGGGCAAGAATGTTGGGTGAATGAGTTTGTGCTCATTGACAGTACTGGGTGGAACTCTGGCAGCAACGTGTTATTTTGGCTGTTTTGTTTTGCAATTCAAACCTTGGAACTGAACTAATAGCACTAGCATGATGTAAGTTTGCTGGCCTTCCTCCTCCATCTACAGAATAAGGTAACTTCAATCACTTTCTTTTGGCATTTCCCAGATCTGTCGAAAGTACCTCCTTTTCTAAACTGCATGTCACAGCACCTCTGCCTTCTTCTGGTATCTGGAAAGCCTAGTCCCATGGCATATTGGGGTGGCATAAAAGACCTAGTATAGCTGTGTGATATTTACCAAAATAGAAAAACCCTATAGATTATGCAACAAAACTTTCCAGGGTAGCTTATAACTGGGAAAATTACTCCCTCTGGTGAAAGCAGGTTTGTCCAGTGACAATTAGAGCAGGGGTCCAGAATATGCTAGAACTGACAGCTGCTTCTGTTATGCCAAAGACTTCCATTGTTGAGCAAATTAATTTGTTCCTTTTGCTGTTTCCTTCAGCCACCATGGTGACTTTATCTTTCACAAAGACGTGGTATTATGGGGAAAAACACAGCAAAGATTGTGCAGCAGCAGATGCCAGGAAAATTGCAGTGCACAGTATATTAGTACAGTGGGTTGATGGTAAACCAGCAACATTTCATAAAGCTTTTTATCCGGCATTCAAGGTTGACTTTAGAAACAACCAAGCTCTGTGGCCCTGCAGCCAGGCAAAGCTTGCTGCTCTTAACCCAAGTGGAATTTCGTGAAAATTCAGTTTTCCATTCAAATGGTGGTCTGTAGCAGAAACTCCTTCATCCTTGCCATGCTGTTTGAAGGTTCTCTAAGCTGGTTTGTGCAAAGACCAGAAATGCTTCAGACCTTGTCTTGACTGGACCATCCTAACTTTGGACTTGAGTTGACTTCTGGATCCTTCCTTACTATGCCTCTCTGTAGGTGTTGTGCTTTCATTCACTAGCTGTTATTTTTACAGTATGTTATTTTAATCACAGTCATTTTTATTACCTGAAGACAAACTATCAGGGGCTTGTTTATAAACCCCTGCTACACTGCAAGTAGGGCTTCCAACTGACAGGCTCTCATGTGGTCCAGGCTCCACAACAGACTTGAAGGAGATCAAGGAGGTTGTCTTTGGGTTGTGAGAGGTATCTCCTGTTGCATACTGTGTAAACTGTGTTGTATGTTGTGTAAATACGTATGTTTCAAGTAAATGGAGCTGGTGATGACTGCACAGCTTACTTTGGACAATGTGGGGTTTTTGTTGGCTTTTCTAGTTTGGGTTTTGAGAACCACATGGGGTTAGGTTTTTTGTTTTAGTTGATTGGTTTGGGTTGTTTTGTAGAGAGGAGATTAGGATCTGACCACTCAAAACATTGTTTTCCATCATCCTTTATTCTGACTGTTGATGTGTCTGAAGTTATCCTCTTCCTCCTCCACCCAAACCAAATACCGCTCAAGTGTAAAGGGATTAGGATCTAAACCTATATCCAGGCCTGAGTTTTGCTAATAGTGTCTGGTATCTGCTGCAGTAGATGAAATCAAAAGCCCAGGTATAAGCCCCCCAATATTAGTCTTTGGGATGTGGTAGTAAGTGTGGGCTCCAGAGCCCTTTGTTTACTCTAGTTAGAACTACCAGTGCCATGTTCACACTGAAGTTTGGGATTGGTCTTAAATGAACCAAAATAGAACAACATTTTCCAGCCTCTTCTGGCCCCTTAGCCAATATACGAAGTCAGAGTTTTGCCTACACTGGTTTACAGTTAAATGATTCATTTGGTGGGAGGTAAGCGTTGGGATGCTAAAGGACATATTGGGGAAGAAAAAAAAGAGCTTGTGTTGCTGACCAAACCTCAGTTAGCATTTGAAAGAGCATCAGTATGGGTTTATATGTGTAGGTATTTAGAGATCTTTGATCTGTTTCCTTTGCTAACATTTTACTGAAAGAATCACAAATTAGTGTAAACTTTGACCCACAAAGTCAACTTTGCTCTATGCCCTTCTGCAATCAGCAACTCTTGCCATCTGTGTTGCTTTCTAGGTCTCATTTGAATGCTGAGATGCTCATCTTGCAATAATTTTCAGTACATTTTATCAGTCTGTGAGTTTGGCAGCAGATCAATGCCTGTACGTGTGTATTTGAGGAATCAAAATCCAGAGACAGGCTACAAATAGAGACACACTGGACCGTCAGTCATGAAAGCCAGTGCTGGTGACCAGGGATAGTACCAGGAGACTTGGAGGCCTCCTTCAAATTATTTCTGCTATTAAACTACCAGTTAGTCTTGCATGAGCCAGCCTCCAAAGTCTGAGTTGAGGAAGTCTTGGTCCCAGTTGTTTGTGTAGAAGCCATTGGCTGTGGAAGGAAGGGTGATTCTGTGCTGCCATTTGCCTTCCTTGCCAATGGGCTGCCCAGGCCTGGGGATGTGTGAGGATACCCTCGCTCTCCTAAAAGCTGGCACCACCTCCACTCCAGGGCAAGTTTTAAGTTGCCTAAAGGGAAGCCAAACCATGCTGTGGTGAGGACACTCCACTCTAGGGACACCCTAGTACAGCTAGTGGTTCAGAAGCTGCTTTGATGCCTGTTAGGACGCTCATGGAGCGGGCATATTATGTGTAATAACCATACAAGCAGTTAGTTCCCCCTTGTGTCATGTCAGACATTTGTGCTACAAATCTCAACTGCCAAGAGCAGGAACTTTAGCTGCCCCTTCAGCTCCTAACCATTGAAATAGGATCTACCATGTCCAGTGCTAATGAAAATTTTCCTTCCTTGGCAAGTAGATGCTGCCTGGTTTAAAAAAAAAAAAAGTGCTTCTTCAAGTATTTTCCCTGTAGTTTAACATCCCTTCAAGGTTTTTCTGCACTTCTCTTCTCAAGTGCATCCTATACCAATGCTATCCTGGAGCATCACCTCCAATATTTTTCCCTTTCCCAGCTCCAGAGCTGCAGGAAGAGACAGTGTCCTTCGTGATGACAGTGGCAGGGGAGTGACAAGCAGGCTGGGTGGGGGTGGCTGTTGGTGAGCAAGCCTAGTGACAGGATGGGGTGACTAAGAACCAGCTGGCTAATTAAAGCACAGCAGTAGGAGGAGCAAAGTATTTAAGGGTGCCGGGGAGAGAGATGCCTCCACAAATTTCTTGTTACACTTCAGTAGCCAAGTGACTGGGCAACACAGTGAAAGGTTTTTTAACTCTTTCGTGCCTCTCATGGAGTGAAATCAAGAGACTAAGAAAATGGCTCCCTTGACTGAAAAGCCTGAATTGAGGTAAGGACACCAGTATGGTTTTTAGTCACAGTTAGTCACATCTTCCTCTCCAAGAGCTGCTGTGAGCTGAACTCCCAGGACTTTATATGACTTTGGCATATGCTAATATACACTGAATGGGTAGGTCTGGAGGCGCAG
Organism: Dasyornis broadbenti; assembly: GCA_013397935.1. Classification (NCBI taxonomy): domain Eukaryota; kingdom Metazoa; phylum Chordata; class Aves; order Passeriformes; family Dasyornithidae; genus Dasyornis; species Dasyornis broadbenti. Next base: position 156,135 of record VZRN01001099.1, on the reverse strand, counting down.
TGCTCACTGCTTTTCAGAACACTGCATTCGTTTGGATAGGTATTTCCAGTTGCTGATTGAAAAGAGGCAATGTCAAGGTAGTCATTATATGAGTTTGTGTTCTCATTAAGGGAAATGGGCATATCCTTGCCTCCTTACCCTAATGACTGGATCTTTCTCCTAATTATTTTATGGGAAGGAGAGATTGAAAAGAGTTCCTGAATGCTGATTCTGAGACAGTTACTAAGAGGAAAGTGAAGAGAATGGATATGGAATTCTCAGCAATATATGGATTTGCCATCTGAGGCTGGAGGAGTCAGAGGGAAGTGAAGATGTGGACTGGCTTCTGGAATGTAACTTTCTGTTATTTCTGGAGATACTTGCTTCACTCATCAGTTTGGTTTTCTGTGAGTGTTTTCAGTAGTGAGTAGAAAAGCAGTCACTGTGTCCTTCATTCTAGCATGTAGGTGACTCTAGAGGCAGCAGAGTCCAGCAGGACTAGCAAGCCAGCAGTCCAACCTGAATTCCCTGGCAGGCACAAGGCCTTGGATGTATGACAGTGGCCAGCCTTCTGAGTTTTGCTGATCAGTCCCCTGGCAATTTTTCTTGCATAGCAATGCTTCCAGGTTGGCAAAGGCTAAAGAAAATGACCTGTCTCATTTCAGCTTGCTTTCAACTAGGCTTGTGAGAGGTGTGTTGGAAGTATTGTATGCCTGGGTCCCTGTGTGCATTGGTTAGACTTAGCTTTATGTGGTTCTCTGGAGGTTGTTGCAGTTGTGTGTAAATGAGACCAACTCTCAAACTGATTTTTCTTATTCTGAAACTAGAAAAAGCAACTTGAAGAAAACCCGATACCTGTAAGGCCCCATTACATTATACCAGATTAACTGGTTTTGGATGTTGCATAGGCTAGAGGCCCAAATCTTCAATCTCTGTATAAAATGAGACTATCACCTATATATCTTGAAAAGTGTTAGTTATTGCTTAGTGAGTATTTGTACAGAGCTTCAGAACAGCTAATGCTAGAAGAGGTTATAATTAAAAATTAACGTTTGGTGTGGTTTACCACAGTGAGCACTCATTAAGGCCTGTGCAATTCCTCTGCCTTACACAACTGGGAATCTCTGGATGTGTCTGGGATGGTATAAGATGGTCAGTACCATTAAACTATCTAAAGTATCTAGTTTATGTGTCAAAGGGGCATCAGAGTCTTCTCTCTATCCTAATTTTTGTGAAATGTTTGTAAACTGGATTTGAACTTTGAGACACTAGTCATTCTCTAATTAGTATTTCTGCTTAATCCAACTTCCTCTTATTTATTACTTTACTGTTTGAGAGTGTGTGACAGAGGTGAAGACAGCCTTTGTAGTCTTTGTTATACAAAATCATGCAAGAGAAGCTGCTGGATGTTGTTTAGATGATCTAAGTGATTGTATTTATAGAACGCCATTCACTGTAGTAAATGCAATGCAGTATTTGTGTCCCGCAATCCTGCAGTCAGCTGAATGGATTCATTGTTATACATAATTAGGGCTTCTGGAATTTGGGTCTGTTTATTTACAGCAATTGTTCTGCAGGGGCACAAGTGGCCCCATATCAGAGGTGTACAGAGAGTTAGGTGCAGTACCCAGAGCACCCCAGCTGCACAGCTCTTAAAAGTAGTCTCCCAACAGCTTGAACTCAATGACTCCTCCATTTCTTCCAGCTGAAGTATAAAACCACTGTCCTCTTGGCTAGGTGCGGTCATTGCAGACTGAAAGATTTTCCTTTTGCAACAAAGGTAAATCATGTGCCATGGAACAAATTTCCCCTTACCTGTAAATAAATTCCAGTTTCAGTAGTTGTGTGCTCCCTGCCCCAGCTCCTGTGTGAAGCTCAGTGAAGTGTCCTGAACAGTCCCAGGTTGTGGTATGCTGTTAAGTCATTTACAGCCTTCCCTGGAGCTGGCAGCCTGAGAGCTGTGCCCAGTGAACTCCCTTGTATAGGATGTACATCAGCTTGTTTGTAAAGTGCTTCCATCTATGAGGTGTGATCATACATATTGCAGATAAATCTGAACAGAAATCTCAGCTTCCACTGCTGTCAAATGCTGTGCTTTGCATCTTCTGCTAAGATGTATATAAGATTTTATTTAAAATATCCTAGAAAATTTTATTTTTCTTTCTGAAGTTTCAAAATGTTCATGTGAGTTGCTTGGGCGTATGGGTGTGGCAGAAAGGCATTTGTTTCTTCAGCTGACACCCATGATACATGGGCCAAGGGCTACTGTCACCATATCTTAGCTGTCAAATACTAAAGACAGAGGGCAGTCATGATAGACTGAGGAGCAAGTCAAAGCCCAGTTACAATGTATTTAGAATCTATGGTAAGGAGAAGAAATGTTTTTGACTATAAGGCACGGATGTGAGCAGTTGCTTATCTGGAGGCAACCGGTAGCACACCGTATGTTGGGTCTGCTCTGAGCCAAACAACCTTCTGGATGGCCATCTTTCAAGCCCTGACTCTGTAGCAGAGCAGGAGGTTGATGGCTCAAGCAGGAGCCACTTTTCAACCCCACAGTCCTCCAGGTATAAGCCAGGTATGTTGCTTAATGAAGGTTTAGTGGCTAGTATGAAATGTTTCCAGTCTTATTTCTTTGCAGGGAGGTTCCTACAGACATCAAATCACTACCTGAACTAGCACTAATCATGGGATTCATTTTAGTATACAGGTCAGAGTTAGAATGGACAAAAAGAGCTGATTTACCTTTTAAGCCTTGCTCTTCAGCTGTTGGGCATGTTGGCTGTAGGCTTTGCTTGCTGGTTCTGTGATATTAAGTGGAGTTTAGACTTTGGCCTGACGACCTTTCACAGTCCTCCACTATTTGCCAGATTTTAATGATGAGTGACAACATACCAGCCGATTTCTTTGGATATGCTTGTTTACAGGCTCGCAGAAGAAAGACTCAGAGGTGCAATTGCTTTCTAAAAATGCATGGATAGGGGTGAGTGCAAGGAGGAAGAGCTGCTTAAACAGAAAAATTATGTTGGTGCAGAACAATTTAGCTGTAGCTGTTCATGGATTTAATTTAGATTGCAAATGAGAAACAGCATTCATGCCATAAGAGGAATGAGTTCTGGAGCGGGCTTCCAGGAAGAGCAGTGGAGGCGGGAAACTTTAGCAGTTTTAAGCTGGAATGTGAAATGTTCTTGCACAGGATTGTATGACACAGTTGCCTGCAATAGCATGGGAGTAGGTTGAATGACCCAGGAGATTCTTTTCTGCCCCCTGCTCCACAAGTGGTGACCTTGAACTGAGTTAACTCAGGTTGCAGTAAACTTTGTTTACTTTGAAGTTGATGACTGTAAGATGACTGAGTTCAAAAGCATCTCTGAATTCTTAAAGCCACATCCCCTGCTTCACATTTCCTATTTAACTTTTATTATTAGGAGAGGCACATTTGTCACATATTGCATGAAAACAGACACATATGCCCCAGATAACCTGATTTTGCCCATTAGGAAGGCAGCAGACACACACTATATTTAAAGAAAAAAAAGAAGCAGTACTGCATATGAAATGTGCTGTATGTTTATTGTAACAGCTGTAAGTTCAATTATTTATAAGAACACCTTATCCAAGCTAGTGTGTAATGATGCCATTTGTTTCATTTAGTGAGCTTTCAGTGCTTTCTCTCTGCTGCCTTAACACTTGCTGAAGAGCGTGTGGAGGCTGTTGTGTTGTACAGAATGGGTATGATTCTTCTATGTGCACTGCTTGCTTACTCATAGTCTTTTCATGACATTTATTCTTAAGAGCATAATGTCTTCTGAAGGAATGACAGGATGTTCTTTAACCCTTAAAATAAAAATGACAGACAATGTATTTCAGTATTTCAGAATAAAAGAATAATGATAGTTGAAGAGAGAGCTGATTGCCTGGGTTAACCTGGAGTTGCCTGCGCTATTCTAGTTGGTTTTTTTCTTGTCATGTTTTATGTGATTCAAGGTGAGAAGTGCACAGGAGATGTGTTTTCCAGCAAGTTCCTTTAAGCAGAGGAACCTGCTGATGGAAGGCACTGACTGCAGTGCAGCTCTTTGCCCACTTTCCAGGTGTGGGACTCCATGTTGCTGACGTGGCTCGTTGAGCAGAGTATTTGGGTCAGGGACACTGATGGCATTGTGAGAAAGCGTCTGTGCTGGGGTGAAACAAATGAGCGCTGGCAGTGATGTATAAGACCTGACCAGGTGAAAATTAAGTTTTGTGATTGCTAATCATCCTTTCAGCCTGAAAACTTATCATTTTTTCTGAAAGCCTCAACTCCTACTTTATTCTAATATGAATAAGAATTTGATTTTTCATTTAAATGCAGCCACAAAACACCTAAAGGTCTTGTGTATAGAGAGAAAACTGAAAATGTGAAAAACTCAGAGAAAATAAAGCAGAAGTGTAAATCTCAGGAATATAAGGGGCCAGCACAAGAAGTTTTGAATGTTCATCTTGTGTCTAGCAATTGTTTCAAAATCCTATGAGTCATTGGAGCTGTCAGTAATAACAAGGGAAGAAAGGAAAGGAAATTACTTTTCCCCACACTCACAGTAGACCACCAAAAATAACCACTGCCTGTGACTCTTAGCTGAGATACCAGTGACTTAAGAGCATTTGTCCTTGCTCAGAACTATTAATGAGCTGTGTGTTACCCCTGCCTTTGTAGGGGGAGTATTCAAACCTTTAGCGCATGTGAGATAATCCAGACAGGCTGTACAGAAGTAGTTGCCACTTATCTACATTCCTCCTAAATAGGCTTCTGAATTCACTGCTCTCTTTTCCACACCAAGTAGGGAAGGAACTGCAGCCTTGGAGAAATGTGCTGGGGGTGAAAGGGAGGAAGGAAAAGTTAAACATCCGTCTAGAGGTAGGACTGAACTGACAAGGAGTTGGTGGATGTTACGTATGGACATTGGCATGTTCAGGGTTACAGCTGCTGGCTTATGCCCTGAGGAATTCATTACCTTTCATTGTGTTTTGCATGTGTGCAGCTTTGAAGCCTTTGTTGCTATGTCTGTCACATTTCAGGAAAGGCACTTATTCCAGTCTGGCAAGGACACACTGGTTAGCTGATTGGAGCAGGGAGCTGGAAGGAGACATTTGGGTGCTTTGCTTTGGAGTACTTTTCCTAGTCTTTTTCTTTTTTTCTTTATCTGATCTGGCAAGAGGGAGTTCTCTGTTTTTAATACTGGCACGAGGAACCTCGTGGTTCCCGTTGAAAGGCTCCCTTCTGAAGTACTGTTGTGCATACTGCATGTGTGTCTACAAGAATGGCTTGGCTATGTCTACAGTAAGTTCTCGAGGGGAACTGGGAGCAGCAAATGATTCCAGACTCACCTGTTTCCATGGACAGCTTGTCTGCGCAACCTGGTAGGCGCTGGTCTGTCTGAATGTACCATCCAAATGTTCATAGCACACTGGCTTACAGTACCTTCCCAGCTGTTACAGGGCAATAATTTGCTGCACTGGTGCCCTGGAGCCAGATGTGTGATCCGGCTGGACTGTCTGTCTGATCCCAAGAGCAGCCTTAGGACTGAGATAGGCCTAATAGGACTTCAGTATGTAGTTTGGGTCAAATATGGAAGACAGGTAGAATGACTCTGTAGCCCTGATGCAAAAAGATGCCAAAACATGTTCTCAACTCCAAACGTGCAGCATAATTTTGTCGATCTAAACAGGAGTTAACTTCTACCTGCATGCAGCAAATCTGTGTGCAGATTCTCAACTGTTCAAAATCAGCTTTTAAGTGGGGTTTCTGGAGTTAAACCAACATGGGGGTTCAGGATTGGTTACTCTCACCCTGAGTGTGCTGAATCCATTCTGTGTATGGGAGCTTGCACTAAGTGTGTGTTTGAATGCTTGAACGAAGCCAATTAGTTTCACAGTGAGCACTGAATGCTTGTTATTTTAATTGAATTCAATAATTGCTAGTAAGTGTGGGGATATGTGGAAAAGTAATTTTTCTAGATCCAGTATAGATCTAATGAGTTCGTACACATCTTCCATTTAATTTTAGCAATCTTCTTTAATTGTCACTTCATTTTTATCCTCACATCACTTTTTTCTAAAAAGTACTTTAATCTATTAATGCCAAATAATTATGCTTCTTTTTGGTGTAAATTCTTTCCTAAGTGCTTTTCTTAATGCAGTGAAGGCCAGTGCTTTGCACTGTACGCAATGTCTCGATTTGAATCAAAAAGATATCACTGAAATCAGAGTTTTATGGTGGTTGTGATGTCACTATTTCCGAACAAATGAGACTGTTTAAAAAGGGTGAAGCATGTGGGTACGAGTTTAATTGCTCAGATACTGCCATTGTGGAAGAGGATGTGTTGCTCTGGCATTGCAGTAGCAGTGGACCCTGCCTTTGCCCAGACATTATAGCCAGTAAATACTCTTTCCTCTCCTGAAAAGGTAATATACTGAATTACTTTTTCCCACTCCTTTTTAATCTTATATACCAGACGAAAACATTGCAACCTCTTGGGGATACTTGGAGTGGAAGAAGTTTTGTGTTGACTTCCATGAAGCCCATGGAGAAGGCCAATGCTGAGTTAAAACATCTGGATACCAGCAATCTCCTCAGCTTCAGAGAGAGGATGATCCTAAAGCTGAGCTGAGATTTATTGCGGTATTGCCCCTTTTGTGGTTTTCTTCCGGCCCCGTGGAAGCACTGGTATTTATCCCAGTGAGTTTAACATGTCACATTTTTCCATGTGTAGAAGAGTGTGATAACTGCTACAAATCTTCTTAAGCTGGATAACATACCTTTTTAGACTGTTTCTTTCTGATTTGCCTGAACTAAGGCATCTTTCTGGAACAGAAATGTATGGAGATCAGAAATACCTTTTTTTTTTTTTTAATCTTAATTTTTAAGCTGTGTCAACCATTACTCTTTCAGAGCACTCATTTCTAGTAAGAAATGGTAGAAACAAAAAGCAGATACTGTATGAGCAGGCAAAATTGGACAGCAGACCATTAAGCTGGACTCAGTTTTTGTTGTTAACTGGTTTTAAACTGCACCTCCCACTTTACATTGTATTTTACTGGGATCAGCTTGGAGTTAGGCTGAATCCTGCTGTGCCTTCACAAACCCACAATGTATATCTTATGCGGGTGTTTTAGTGAAGAAAATATTTAAATCATTAAGTGTTGGCAGCTGTTCCTAGGGTGGCTAGCTGGGGAGCCCAGATATTGGCTGGTTTTATAGACTCATTTGTTACTATATTTGCATGTTGAGTTTTCTTTCCTTTTGAGTGTCTGTTGAACATGCTCGTTATATTCTGGCTGGTATGAAACAAATGTTGGTTAAGAAAGGGGATGGTTGAAGCAAGAGAACAAATTCAATTCCTTGAAGGGAATTTCCACCTCTTACAATGTTCCACTGCTGCCTCCAGTTCATGTAAGGGGAAAAGAAGTATCTCCAAATTTGTTGTTTGGTTTCTTGTGTCCTCAGGCAATTTTCCCTATACTTCTCAGATTGGGGCTCTTGTTCATGCACGATTTCATGATTTCAGATGCATATTATATTTGTGTCATGAAAGTCATTAATTATCTGGAGCTATATTTGATCTCATTTTCCTTGAGACTAACTTTTTTGTGGGGGGGAGAGGTGGTGATTGGAACACAAAATTAAAGGACTTTTAATTCAACCTAAGACCTTTACAGAGCTGAGGGATCTTGTCAAACACAGACTTTTTTTGTAGAAATCCTCCTTTGCTATTTAAACCAACATCTGTGACAATGAAACCTGTTTGCTGCAGGTATCAAGTCCCCATAGGAGTGAGTATGAATAGGTCTCACAGTTGTCCTCCACAGACTGTCACCACCATGAAAACTGACTTTTTCTTCTGATCCCCATCTGGTATTTTCTCTCTTGGGTTGGCAATTTCCCTGCCTTTAGTCCCAGGAGAATTAAAGCTTCCAGTTTTCACGTTTCACTTACTGGAGTCTGATCCTGAAAATATCAGCAGTATTGCGTGACTGGAAAAGATTGGTGCAAAAGTTAATATGCATTTTGACAAGTGCATCTCTTCTGTATTATTATATCTTTCAAGGGAGAGACCAGTTTTGATATGAGCAACAGATTGCTTGGAATATGGAAAAGCTCTAATTTCAGGGTTTTAGTTTAAAGCTTTTAGTGTCACTTTGATTTTTTAAAAATTCTCTTAAAAGGTGATGCACATTTTATATATTCGAAACTAGTCAGACTTGCACTTTGTCCTTTATATACTCCTACTTAAATGAGTATCTTTTAATTTCATATTGAAGATTAGTCTTAAAGTCTGGAAGTAGTGCTTATATTGGGTGGAAATAATTTCTGATAATTACCAGCAAAAAATGTATCTGGTGCTTGACATTAATCCACTTGGCATTTGAAAGTAATTTTTTTAAAGAAACTATGATTATTACCTTGACTCTTGTGGTGAATGTTCAGCACTGTGTCCAGTGCTGTCTGGGCAGACATGAAACATAATGTAATCATTCTGCCTTTCATTTTAAACAGACATAAACAAAATCCAGAAGTGAAAAAGGCAAATCCCTCTGTCACAATGAGCTCTGGTAAGTCTGTATTGTTTTCTACTTGCACTCATTGGCCTTCCTTTTTATTACCAGTAATATTCCTGTCTGTTTCTGATGCAATTATTCACATTTGTTCCTTGAATTTGGCCCATAATGCACAAAACATAGCTAGAAACATCTTGAACTGGAGTAGGTCTCTTTACCTTATTTCACTTTGGAATACAAGAATTCAAAATCACTGGTAACCTGAAAAAATTATCTGAATTTGATATATTCTGGTAGAGATGAATACACAGACATCGGGATAGGAAAAATCAGCTGTTCAAAGAAAAACAAGGGACCATGAAAAAGGAGCTGGTTGGGAAGAGGTAACAGGCTAAATCAGAGTGAAAAACACAGCAGATGCCAGACTTGAAGTGCCATATATAAGATCTGAAGACTGATATTCCCACTTGATTTTAGCATCTTAGCAAGTCTCAACTGGAGTATCATGTCCTGGTTTTGGCACCACATTTTGAGAAAAATGTGAGCTATTTGAAGAGAGTCCAGAAAAACATGACCTGGGAATTCAGCTTAAGCGCTGATAAGCTTACAAGCTGGGAAGCACTGGAACAGGTTGCTTTAGGGTGGTGCTGGAAGTTTGTAAGAACTCGTTAGGCAAACATTTGTCAGCAGTGACAGAGGTAGATTTGTTTCTTTCATGGTTCAAAAATAGGGCTTTAGATGACCTTTGGAGCTCCCTTCTAGCACTGTCTCCTGTGTTTCCCTAAGTTCACAAGAGCCAGTTTTATTCCTCAGCTGAAGACCTTGCAGACTTGGAAAAAATCTTTCTTGAAAACCACTACTTCATTTGTCTTTCAGAACACGAAGAAATTGATTTTGCAAAAACTGTTGTCAATGGGCTGAGCAGCAATGGACAAGAAAAAGGTGGGTTAAGAGCTCCAGAGACACCTCCGCAGCTCCCCCCGCATGTCAGCTGGTAATGTACTTGATTTTCCCAGAAATTCACTACAGCAGGGGCTTCCAAATTTAGTTCACTTGGCGACTGACACAAGAAAAGCCTTGTACTGCACCATGTCAGTGGCAGCAGCATTTCTTAGCTCAAAAAGTGTTCTTTGTCTCTTTAAAGTGGCAGGCTGGACTTGCCTCTTTGTATATTTTTAGTGCTGTTTTGAGGAAAGCTGTACACTACTCATGGTACTTGTGTGCACCTGCGAATCAGTATCTGAGTGTGTTGAGACAGCATGGGTTTATGGGTGCCTGTGTGTGAACTGTGTTAACTTCAGGGACAGGTGAAGGTTTGAATCCAGGATTAAAGGGCAGGAAATAACCATTTAAGTGATGGAAAAAAATCTAAACAAACCAGGCTTCACGTTAGCATCAGCAGGTTTGCAGTGTGCTTTATTACATTCAGTTTTGTACAGTGACTGTGTGTGTTTTGGCAGGGTGAAAGTATGTGGGTATGGGTTGATTTTCTGTTGGTTTAATTTCCTTTCTTCTCCTTTGATGCCTTTTTATAGTGGCTAGTATTTTGACTACATTGTGGATGGTTGCATTCAGTCTGTTTCAAAGCAGAACAGAATCAAGATTGTTTCCTAAACCGCAGGCTCTTTGGTTTGGGATCTGTTGTATTCACAGACTCCCTGCTCAGGAAGAAGTATGGAAAACAGGGTTTGATTTCAGTTTCTCTTTGATTTAAAAAAAAAAAAAAAAAGAAACAATCCTATCAAATGAAAAACTAATGATTTTATGAGGTTTGAAAAAATTCTGTCAAGCTCTTTGCCCATTTTGTTGCTTGACACTCCTCTTCTAGATTGTGAAGTCTGTGCTTTCCAGTTTTGCCGGGTATCAGAAAGATCTGCCACAAGAGGGTGCGTACACACCACCCTCATGTCAGTGCCTTCCTCATGCTGGCCCAGTGCTCACTGTTAGTGTGTAAAGTATTAGAAATGTGGTTCCTCTTACTCCTGATTTTGCAGATGTAAGAGAGATGGCATGGAATGTGAGGAGACATCTAGAATTTTCCAGCTAATACATACAGGAAACAGATTTTAAAGAAGAAAATCCTGGCTCTGCAGAAATCAAGAACACTACTCAAGTTATTCTGGTAGAGTCATGGCATACAAGATGTTGATCTTGGCAGCTCCTGTTGAGCTTCACCACTGAGTGGTTCTGCCTTTTCCACAACGATCCCTCTTTGTACCCATTGGTTTGAACAGTTTCATAACAATTGCTAGAATTTTGCATAGTGCTATGTATGGTTTTCCCCAGTGTTACCACATACACTATAATTAGCATGCTAGCTGATGGAGTCAGGTAGAAATCTCTTCAATTTAATGTTTATATGGACGGATTTTTTTCTGAAATAGCTATATGGATGCTACCCTTTGGCATGGGACCTTTTTCAAGATTATTTTACTTCCTTCTGTTGTTGAACTTGTGAAAATATGAGCTGTAAAATTCAGAATTCATGTAATGTGGCTAGTTTAATGTTCTTCTCTCAACCTTTCAGTACTAGTTTTTCTCACTTTATTTTGTTTTTACTGAACCATATTAATGTTTTACTTAACATTTTTATTTTTGCATGTAGTGTAGCTCAGTTAAACGATTACAGTAACATTTTTTGATCACTTCTAAAAACTAATGCTTCCAGATTCTTTTTGCCTGCAGCATAATGGCCATCAGCAGTTAGTCCATTCAGTAAGCAGTTCTGTATGAGGCATACAGACACATCCTGAATTAGGGCAAAGGGATATTTTTAACGGTTGCATCATTGCTCTCTAGACTGCTTTTGTATTTGAAATTTCCTGCTATTGTGTCTCCAAGTATGTTAGAAAATTTTGTGGCATGCATCCCAAACTCTGGTCTTCCCTTTTTGGATGTGCCATTTACACTTTTGTGTTTGCAGCTGTTGACGTCCCTTTATGTACACGCTCTATTTCTGCCGTTAAAATAATCCCTGTGAAGAAAGTGAAAAGTTCTCCTCACCTAGTGCTGCCTACAGGTATCTTCTTCCTTCCTCCGCTGCTGTGCATTAGTTAGCCATCATTGTCTCTCTTCTGTCTCTCAATCATTATGTCTCTGCTTCACCCACGTGCTTTGGCTAATTCTCAGCATCATGCTCCTCTCACTCCTCCCAGAGCTGCAGATTTCATCAGCAGGTAATGCAGTTAGCTTTTGATGGCACAATACAATTACACTGCTCCTCTGCAGACATAATTGTGTCTGCTTGAATCTGGGATCATTGTAAGCTCTTCTACTAATGCTCAATTCTGAAAAAAATTATTATTATTATTATAGACTTATTTTGAACCAAACTCCTGAAGAACCAAAGAATGTTACCTGCATATCTTTGGTATTTATGAAAGTAAATGGTTCAAGCATAGTTCAATATTAGGGGCATAGTTTTGTTTTTCTGTACATACACTGAATTTAATCCATATGTGAGTAAGTAAAGATGTTGGGCTGTCTGCCACACCCCACCAAGTGCATGGTTGCCCACTAGAAGTACAAGATTATGCTTGTACTTTGCTGGATTTGAACAGCCAGACTAGTGTAGCTGATACTGCTTGTCTCTCCAAATCTGTCACACGTGTGCTTTGTTGGACTACTACAGTGCTAATGTCCTGTTTGTTACTATCTGATGAATTTCTATACTGAGATATTCAGATTCTTGTTTTCTGTCATCTCACCTAAATTGTGAGGGAATTCGTCATCTTAGGCATTTGTTTTCCCAAGGTGAAATAGTCTGGCAAGATTTTTTCAAATATTTTCAAAGCATTTTAATTTTTTGGAGTTCTGAGCAATTTTTTCTTTTGGTTCAGTATACAGGTTTAATATGATGGATGGAAAGCAAATAAAAAAATGTATTGATTTCTAAATTTGATTATCCTTCAATATGATAAAGATGATGCTTAGACATGTCATACATGTTGAGCTCTGTTTCCATTTCTCTTCAGTGCCTGTGAAGGCAATGTAGGCATAGGGTTGTAGGAGGACAGCTACCCTGCACTCTTTTTGGAGTCTGTGTTACACCCAGTGACTCCCAACAGCATGTCCATGCCTTACAGTTACAGCACTCTTAAAACTGGAGTCTCAGAGCTTAAACCTTTGTCCTGTAGTTTGAAAGTGAGTCCATAGAGTCCTTGGGCTGCCTGTTGTACTGTACGGATGGGAATGATAGTCAGAACTGCACTCTTGGGCAAAAGGAATCCTGACCCTGCCTGAATCATTCAAAAATCAGTCTGAGAAGTCAACTTCTACTTCACCAGGAATGTGGGTGACCTTAAGTTGTGATCAGTTGTGGTATATTTAAGGATGAAGCAGTCTTTGATATGTCTGGGTGGATAGTCTTCCCCCTCCCAGAGGTCGCCTCAGTGCTGCCTTAATTAGCTAAAGGCTGAACTATAGGAAAGAATCCTCTGATTTCTTACTTACTCCATCCTGTTTTTAGTCCTAATTATGGATCTGAAACTATGCTTTTTGTGAAATTCCTAAAGTACTGGAAGCCCATGTAAGGGCTTCAACAGTGGAGGTTCCCGCATAGAGGGTTTTCAATAAGAGCCAGATGTTTCCCTGTTTTTGCTCACACTGGCTGTAGTTTGTATGGTTTACAATCTTAGCTGTGTTACCGTGGTCTGTAGGCACCATACTGGTACAGATTTGATGGGGCATTACCTTGCTGAAATCAGGAAGGGAATATTGATCTGCACAAATGTTGTCTGGGCAATAAACAACAGTCTTTGCCCCCTCTGTCCAGTCTGAAGGCATAATTTTTCCTATAATAGCAGTCCCTAGAGAGGAGCTGCATCCTTCCCCATGCAGAGATAGCACGATCCTGAATCCATAAAATTAAAAATCACTGTGTTGTCACTTGTGTAATGCAGCATGCACTCAGTGCCTCTTTGCGCTCCCTGTGCAGTCATGATAGGGCTGGTGCCTCTAGGTAGGTAAGTCAGAGTGAAGTCTGATGGCAGCTACAGAGTCACTAACAGTGCATGAGAAGAGGATGTGATGTGTTCTGCTATGGAAGTGGCCTAGAGAAATGAGACTTTTTAGGCTTATTATTTCCAGAGATATCTTAAAGGAAACAACTCTCCAGAAGGATTTTAAGTAGGGAGAGAAAGACAGATAGCTTTGAAGTACTGGTTTGTTATTACTTAATAGAATGACAGGAGGAGAAAACCCAAATCATGGACTGAAATACACAAAGGTAAGCTTGCACTGAAGCTGTGCTGAACTGTGCCTCAACAAGAACGCTGGCATGATCTGGTATCTGGCTCACACGTTGATCTGAATAGGCATATGTTAAATCTCCTTCTACATTTTGGGACTTGGGTTCTGTGTCAGAAGGTGAAACACTGCCATGAAGTGGGGAGATGGCAGGGAAGTGGCTTGCAGTGCTTTGCCTTTAGATTGTATTCAGCATCATTACAAGATTTTATCCTCCAGTGGTCATCCATGTCTTTTTTTTCCTCCCTCAGTCCTTCATAAAAGGCATTTTTAAGCTTTAGCACGCAAAGTGTATGCATTATGTCACTGGGGCATCCATGTAGAAGTGCCACAGGTGTAATGGTAGACTGCCCTTGCTAGCACAGTATCTCTGTACAAAGCAGAACAAATAAAGCAAATGGGCCTGTGACATTTGGTTCAAGCACTCATCCTTTTTTCCCTCCTTTCGTAGCTCTGTTGCACCAACTCAGAACTTAACTGCTACATTCGTCAATTACATGAATATGAAACTGCTTTGATTTCTCAATGCTTTAAATACAGAGCTAATCTTCATCTGCACAAACATTACTAGATTGATTCACCTGGAGGCAGCCATGCTAAAATTACTCTAGAGCTCTGATGGCTACTAATAGCTTTATGTCATCCCTTTCTATGTGTTTCTCTGTGCATGTGCATTTCCTGTAGAAATGGATCCCACGAAAGTCTGCAGCGGAAAAGGAACTGTAACCCTCCGGGCAACTCCAGCCTATGAAGGGAATCGGAATATCACTTCACCGTGTCCTCAGGATGTTGAGCAACCTGAAAGTAAGTGGTAGAAGGTTAGCTGGAATATGTTACTCACAGTAAACTCAAGACAGGTCAGTCAAGGGTCTTGGACTTACTTTTTAACTATGGTTTAAAGCCCAGAATTCCACAGCATAGCTGGAAACCTCTTGCAAGAACCAGACCAATAGAGAGAGACTGACTCCTAGTCCAGGTTTCATGACCACTCAGTCATTGACTTAAGCTTGTTAGGAGCACCAAAAACTCTTAGTTCTTTTCTTTCTTTTCTTTTTTTTTTTTTTTTCTTTCCCATGGCTTGCCCATGTCACCTCCTGTTATCCCAGGCGTGAGGTGGAACACAAAGAAGCTGAGTGGTGCTACTACCACTGTAACATTCAGCTGGGTTGTCAAGGAAGCAGAGATAGTATTTGCCCAGACACTGTCACCACAGAGCTCTGCCGTCTTTCAATAGCAGACGTGTAATTACTTAATTGTAGGAGACAGGCAAAACATAACAAACCTGGCCAGTGTCGTGGGTCTGGCAAAGAGGATGAACTCCCAAAGGCAAGATGCTGTTAAGGGGGAGGGGGTAAAACTTGCTCTTGAAAGCAAAGCATACATAGTTTCTGACTGTATTGTTGGAGAAAGGGCAATTCCATTAATTCTAGCCCTAATGTGCCACTTTCTACTCTGTCTTCTCCTGTTCTTTTCCACCCGTGACCTGCCCTCTTTTCATGCTTGCCTTTCTCTGCTTCTTCACTCCTACCCCCCACTGTTGCCTCTCTCCTTTCTGTTGATGGCTTCATAAATTTCCAACAGCTTGAATGGCAATGGGCCCATTACTATGGAAATCAGCTCATTAATACTTCCCTTGCTTACTCTCTCAGTCGCTTTATGAAATGTACTTTGGAGCTGGAAGGGTTTTTTGCATATAACTTAAACAGCAAGATGGGTACAGGGTGGGGAGGAGCCCAATGGGAGGTGGGTAAATATGTGATGAGACCACTGCATGTAGCTGCAGTGGGTTATAAAGTGATGTATCTTGTAACTCCCTTCATGCACTTAGTCTGCAAAACTTACTGGTTGGCACTGCTTTATCTCAATCGCATATAGTGATGTTGTTAAGGATAGATCTTCATAATGTGAATACAGGGTCCCTACATTTCCAGTAATTTGTGGTGTCTGGATGTCAAGCTGCAGCTTTAGAAAGTAGCTAGCTGGGCAGCCTTTTTGCCTCTGAAATAAGAATGTCAATGAACAATTGTTTCTTCATTGCTCTGAATGAATTGCCTTGTGTTTACAAAGGTCAGAAACAAGGAGGACATCATGTTTAGGGCTGGTCTCTATGGTAATTACACAGCCCTGTCAGAAAGCATTTTATGTGTGAAATGAAGTAGCTTGACTCTTAACTTCAATTGGTACATGTTTTCTGGAAATGTAATGGTTTATTTTTTTCCTCTTTCTTTTCCTCTATGCCTACCCTCCACCCCCACCTTCTTTGTCCCTCTGTTCTGTGAAACACTTAGGTCTGGAGCCAGAAAACTCAGAAACAGGTATAAGCATTGGCTGCTTCTGTTGTTACTTCCATTGCTTTATTGGAATTATTTCTTGTTGCCTGGGGAAAAAAAAGAAAGGGGGGAAAAAAGGAAGAAAAGAGTCCCCTCCTTTCGCTTGTCCTGCAGCTGGAGGGAATCCTCTCTGATCTGAGTTTTCTTTCCCCTCGCAGATGATTGGAGGTTGTCGTCTAACACTGATGCCAATGGGGATGCCCAGCCATCTTCTCTGGCTGCCAAGGGTTATAGGAGTGTGCGTCCGAACCTTCCTTCAGACAGCAAGCCACAGGTAAGCCTTTTTTCTGTGACCCTGAGGGTGATCATCTGGGTTCAAGCACTGGATTCAGGATCAGGAGTCCTGGGTTGAACTCCAGACTTGGCTGCAGATGGGTAAGTTGCTGTGCCTCAGTTTTTTCTACCTTTTAAAATGGAGGCAACACTGATGTCAGCAAAATGTTGTGGAACTCGTGTTCAGGCACACTACAGTGTTTCCTGGGTGGACGAAGGAGGAGGACAACTCTATTTGTTTGCAAGAAAAAAAGGTGAAGTAATTATCTGTAATTATTTTGTATTTTATGTTTATTTATTTCCTGGAAATTGCTGCAGGCTGAAATCAGACTTGTACCCTACATTAAAAATAAAATATTGGGGAAATGCAAAAATTTCAGTTCTAGCACTATAACTGATAGAAGCCAACAATGGAAAGGTTATTTGTACCTGAAGGTAAATTGGTGAAGTCAATCTGTTAAGAGAAGTACAGTGTCATCATTTTTTTTTGTGTTGGGTGCTCAGTCTGTGCAGAAGCAGTCTGAAAGCTGGTAAGAAAACGCGTCATTAGAAACTGCATTCTTTTGTGGAACAATCCCTTTAAAGCCCAGTCCCCTATCAGTGTGACCGCTCCCATCATCAGGGTCCCTTTAGCAATGCTACAGATCAGCACCGTAAGTGAAAGTGGAAGAAGGAACAGCTCCAGTGAAGGTGTAGGACGGAGCAGCACCTTTAAGAGAGACCCATTTCTGCACAATACTTAACAACTGTCCTGTAGTTCTTTCCTGATCTTATTGAACAGAGAGGGCACCGGTACTCATAATACCTGTTACAGAAGTCTCAAGAACTACTGTTCAAACTGAGATGAAATGGAAGAAATTCCTAAAGGAATGAACCAGTTCAGAGGTAGAAGCCCTTCAGAACAGTGCTTACCAACCCACTTCTCCACTCCCTTATGCTTCCGGGAAGGTGGTGAGGGGCAGCATGAGGACTGCGGATTTTGGAACAGCAGCTGTAATTTTGTGAAACTTTTCCACATCTATATCCACGTCACAAGAATAGGTGCTTGCCACAACTTGTCATATGTGGATGACTTTTAAAGGGTGTCTGTTTCCAGGTTTGAATGTTGCAAGCTATTAAGGCATCTTCATTCTCTGGTTTTGACCTTTTTAGCGGTGGTTTAGGCAGCCTTTGCCCATAAATATATGAAAACAGGGTGTGTGTAAAAGCTACTTTCACAGTCTCCAAAGGGTTAATTTTCAAAAATGCAGGGAGCTGCTGTTCACTAGGTGGGTATTTTAATTCTCTTCTTTCCAGTTGATCATAGTTTTCAGTTACTAGCAACAAAGCAATAAATAAAATTAAACTTCTGTATTGTTATTTTATCTCAAAACAGTTTAATTACAGTGAATTTTTTTCTGAAAGCCAGAGTTGCAGTAGTCAGGTGATTTGGAGTTAGCGAGCTATATGTTGCCAAGTATCAAGACCAGTAAAGCTTTTCTTATTATTTACTAGAAGCAAGATGTATCTGTCGGTGATCTTCATTCTGGAGGCAAATTCTGATGATCTCAGTTCCTCAAGAAACTTTAATTATTCTGGTCTTCCTGAAAGCATTTTCAGGATGGAAAAATCCTGAAGAGAATTGAAGAGCTGGTCTTTAGAAGGAAGAAATGCTGACTTTTTACTTAGCCAGCTGTGGTAGGCTACATCATTCACATGATGTCTGCTTTCATTAGCATTGGTGAAACTTTGCAATGTTCATTTTTCAGCAGTGCACTTAACATGCAGAGATGACCTAGAGCTCTGAATTTGGCTTTGCAGTTCAAACGTCCCCAGTGCTGGGAAGTGTTTAGTTACACAAGCATAAGCCTGAATTTAGTTAGCCATGATGTTAAATCTTGACTGAGGCTTTCCCCGGGGCATGGTGGGTGTTGCTGTGCAGGCCTCTCGAAACAATACAGTAGTGAGAATTATTGAGTGCAGAGAGAGAAACATGTAGGCAGGGGCTTGAGAGCTGGTTAAGTTTGTGTGTTACAGTGAGCTGTGCTGAGAAAGAATGTGTGAGACGATGTATGTGAGTGAGTTCTGCACTGGCCTTCCAGATACCATATTTGCTTTTTACTCTTGCTGTATTAAAACCTGCTTAACCCGAGTCTAATGACCAAATTCATTCTCAGAATTTAACTTTTTTTTCCTTCCTTTTTCCTTTCATTCGATGCTACTTCTCTCCTTCCTACCTTCTTGACTCTGCCTGGTCAGGCCCTTGCTCCTCCCCGTCCTCCTCTTCCCAAAGAGGAAAGCTTTGCATGGCGTCCTCGCACTGACACTAAAGTGACCAACCTGTTGCCAGTGCCCATCATGGATTGCGTGTACCTGAATGCACCCAAGCCTTATTCACAGCGTGCATCACCAAACACCAGTGCACGCTGTTATTCATCATCACCCACCCTCTATGGGACTGTCCCCAGTGGGAAGCAAGGCTTGCCAGCAGGGCGTTGTCCCTCTTCAGGCCCCAAAGATGAGGTGCATGCTGGGCAGCCACTCTTGGAAAGTCACTCCTCATCGGGTACATCATCCATACAACGCAACCCTGACAGGGCAGATCCCAGTAGTAAGGCTGGAATGAATTCCAGTCATGAGACGAAGGCAGATAAAAAGGTCACCAAACTATATGTAGCTTGTTTATCTAACAGCACTTGCTCAGGCGCATCTCAAAATTCCCCTGGCACCACACATGACCTAGCAGCCAACACCAGTTTGGGCGCTGAGCTCACTCAGACACCAGCCACCAACATTGTTTCCTCTGTAACAGACCCTGAAAAGTCTCTTCCTGCTGCTCCTCCTCCTCCTATTCCTCCCAGGCCGTACTTTTACATTGTCCTCAGCAAAGACGCAGTTAGCTATGGTGCGGGCCAGCCCTCCCGGACTCAGTCATCACCTCCGCAAGCTGTGAGGGACAGAGTGCTAGAGCCCCAGAGCACAACTACCACAGAGGACAGGATGAGAAAAGAGCCTTACCTTACTCAGCAGCGACAGCCACCATACAAGGCAATGGGACGCAGCATGGTACATGTTTTCTCCGTAACCTTGTTTTCTTTCAGCCGTGCGAACAGTTCTTTAATTCATTACAATTTTCCCTGATTGCTTTATTCCCTTCCTACCTAATTTCTGGGCACTTGTGCTGCTCTGAGTCTTGTGGTCTTCTACTTGATAATACTTAACACCCCATGTGTGTCCCTTCAATGTTGATCTGTCTGTTTGTGTGTGTGTGTGTGTGGCATTTGTAGGGAGCAGGGTTGGGCTGGTGAGGATCCTTCTATTTTTAAGGAGTTGTAAAAGAAGCAAACTCTGTAATGTGATGATTAGAGCTTCTCAAGCGATGGTGAATGCTGAGCTGTTCTGTGGTTTGATTTAGCCTCGCTACACAGAAATGGAGAAAAGGGGTGGTGAGGGGAAATGAAGATTTTTGTGAAAAAACATTGTGTTCATAGAGGCCAGGGCTGCAAGCCTGAAGAAGTATGTCTCCTTAAGGAAAGAAGATCTGTTGGGGCTTTGTATCGTTTTGGGTACATTCCTTGCATGACACGATATGGCTGCGTTAAACTAAAGTACCAATCTCCCCCAATGCATAACGACACCTTGTTTCCTACAGGATGCCACTGCCACCACCTCAGCTCAGCCTGGAGTTATAGTAGTCCCCCTCCTCCAGGTTAATCCAGACAGACAACAAGAAGGCAGCTCCAGCACTCCACCACCGCCTCTGGTTCCTTTCGGGCAAGGCTCCGTATTCCCTGAGACTGTTTCTCCTGCCTCACCCTTGACTTTTCCAACTCTAGACGATTTCATTCCCCCACATCTCCAGAGGGGCCCCCACCATAACCAAGCACCCTCCACATCTGGCACATTACCCTCTGTTTACCCGAAACTGCCATTCTTCTCATCACCACCTTCACTTGTCCCTCCAGTCACGGGGGCTTTGCACAGGGGCTTGAAGCCTGAAATCACAGGAGTCATCTCACATACAGTAAGCTTGCCAAGTACCCTCCTCGCCCTTTTCCTAAATTTGTATTCCCAGATTAAAATTTCTTTCTCTTGCAATACTAAATTGAGGGAGGAGTGATGAGTCACTCCCTGCCAGCAGCATGACAACTGAAACCTTGTTTGCATCCTGTGCTAGTGCATGCAGTTTGCCTGCCTTGTGCAGCTTTGAACTTTCTATTGACTTCTCACAACAATTGACTGTCTCCCTTTGTGCCCGTTCTGCTGGGTGATGCACACCTTAAGAGTCTTCACAGGATTTGCTCAGAATAATGAATTCTGCATAAACTGAATAGCTGCAACTAACTGATCTCTTCAGGCTCTTTTTATAGCATCCTTAATTGCATCTGAGTAACATTTAAAGCAGCAACAGCAGACCAGTTAAAGGTTAGGGCTGGCTTTCTGTTCCACTTGGAGCCACAAGACCATATGGTCTCCACACAAATCCCTGATAAAATCAGTGTAAGATTGCTGCCAGTATCCAATGACCTACAAGTTGTACGATCAGTTACTGTACTAACAGTCTTCCAAGCATGGAGGTGCTATGGGATAGATTAGGCAGAGAGTGTTTCTTCATTTTGGAATTGCTTGTCTTTGAAAATTTTGAACAATTCAGACCACAAGAGTTTGAACTTGGAATTTACTGCGTTCCTCATGGGTTAGGTTTTATTTCTCTTTAAGATCATCACTACTTTTAAAAAGTCCTCGGGGACAAGGAGGAAAAGTAGCTCTCAGTTAAAGTTGCAGAGGAGAAAAAAGTACCCTACCCTCCTTGTACTGAAAGTCTTACGGTCACTTTTTTTTTATGCTTGCTTGTAAGGACAAGGAAGAAGTTCAGCAGAAGCTGCTTTCTCTCATGATGATGCTTGCTCTGCCCTTTGACTCTGTAGGGGTCTAGCAAACAGGCACATGGGCTGGGGGAAAGAAAAAACCAACCAAGGATGATATTTTCAAAAGTTCTCAGCATTGGCTGTTCTACTTTTGTTAAAATTGGTAGGGTTTTTATGGCAGAGAGCAATAAATGAAAGTTTGGATTTGGTGTTTTGGTTTTACTTTGTGGGGTTTATTTGTTTGTTTGGTGTTTTTTGTTTGTTTGTGTTTTGCTTTTATGTTTTGAAGGGGTTTTTGGATTGTTTTGTGGTTTTGTCTTTAATGGAACCTATCTGCAGGCTCCAGAATAAAAAATCAGAAGGCATCCAAACCATAGAGGAGCAGTGCAAATGTCGTTGTACCTGACTTTCTTGAGATGAGAATTTTGAAACATTTTTGGACGTGCTCATTTCAGGCATGTTTTCCACAATGATTTAAATGGTCTTTGTTCACCCTCTTTGGTGACTTCTCTGGGGCTGCTGTGCCTATCCTGATCCAGCATCCCTCTTCTTTGAGGGATTCTTATTTGTATTTTAGTCATCGAAGTGAAGATCAAACCCAATTCTTGTACTTTTCCCTAACTGTTTGCAACAGTATCACAGTCAGCAAAATGGGGGTGGGTCTCTCTCGGGGACGTCTATTTCTGAAGACCATTGATTCTTTTTTGTCCCCATGAAATGTCTGTGGCCTGACTAAATGGTACTTGGAGCAAGATCACCTTCATCCAACAGAATAAGATTGTTCTTCCCCTTTTTTCCCTCAAGGTTGGACAGGCTGTAAATGCTTGTTCTGATTATGGCAAATTCTCACTATGATTTATCTCTGAGCTCTGGTGCCAGGCCTCACTTTGGCCCCTGTTCAGTCCCCTGCCTGATGCTGTAAGTCCGTCTGGTGCTGGTGGGTATGAAGGGCACTGAGCTGCAGTTGCACTTGGCCAGAAAAGCTGGAAGTAGGGATTTTTCTGGAGTAATGTTCTGTGCGTATTCAGGGATTGATGAAAATACCCTTGAATTCTCAGCTGTTTTTACAGATCAGTGGCTTACAGCATTTGAGTCTGACAGTGGAGCAGCAGGAGTGCAGGAATTTAGTCTACTGTCCCATATTCTCTTTGTTTGGATGCTCAGTCCCCATTAACAGTAATTGTGTGTCCAAATTCCTTAAGAAGCTTTGAAAAATCTCAGTCTAAACTGGTGCACACACAGTCTTTAGTCATCATCCCTTCTTTATCTTAGCCACCTTACCAACACCAAAAGTCCAGTATCCATGGACTGAGGTTTTTCAAAGATTAGCTGCTTTTCCAAGTCTCCTTTCTGACACAGCCTGTATTTCTACAGAGCAGCCAGAGCTGTGGTGGTATCAGAGGTGGGTTTGAAATAAGCAAATAGTGGAGCTGGATGCTGTAGGAGAGCAAGAGCAGCTTGCTATCTGTGCTCCAGTGGCAAAGCCACCTTCTTCCTTACTAGAGTCCTGCTTTTTATACTCTTTTGGTTTGGGGACTTTTTAAAATGTCATTACTTTACTCAGGTAGGTATCACACTGTCTCCTGAGTGACAGTGCTAACTTAATTTCTTAGACTTTTCTCACCAAACCAGCTGCAGTAATACTGTTTCACTCCAGAATTGCATGAGTTTTGCATGTCTGACTTCTTGCTACGAAAGGAATACTCTTGGAACAAATGTTTGTGTGTGGATGTATCAGGGGAAAGATGTCTGCATCTTCCTTCCCCCCCAACCAGATTTGCTCATTTCTGACGCCTTGTGTTTGCTCCAAAGAGTCTGCTAGATGAACTTAGTGCCCTCTTTTGGGGTTGGAGTTGTGAAACCCAACACCAAATAACTATAGTACTGCCTTAGCAAACTAATTTCATTAACAATGAGCAGAGTATGCACAAGGAGCAGGGTAATACTTGTGCTTATGCCCTTTTTTACTAAAATCTGCTGTGATTATGCTTCTCATTCAGCCTAAAATGTTGGGGGGCTTCTTCCAGATTTTCCTGGTGTAGTAGCCTTCTGCATGCTACTAAAGATGTGTTGCTTTTTTTTTTTCAGGACCCAGGTCCTGTGCTAAATGAAGTGCCCCAGCCTGGCACTGACTATCCAACCTCCATCACTTCCATCAGCAAGTCTGCCTCTGCCTATCCTTCTACCACTATTGTCAATCCCACTATTGTCCTCTTGCAGCACAATCGAGGTAAGGAGACTTGCATATAGATAATTGTGACTCAAAATGAGCAAACTGTTGCACTACAAGGAACTGGAGAATGTGTGTGCTGTGGATAATTAGGTCCAGGCTACTGAGAATTAACAAAGTTGTCTCAAAAAAGTTACAGTGACTAGAACATACAACAGGCAAGTGAGAGTGATATATTTTCTAGTTAAAACCTGTGGATCAGAAGACCTTTGAGGCTGGGGAGAGGTTTTTAAAAGGGCTGTGGTCATATGAATAAGCTATTGCAAGGTAACAGCTGTCAGGTGTCTTGTTGTGGAAAATGTTGCTAGTCAGCTACTGCAGTGTGAAAGCAGCTGTATTTGCTGTTACTGTGGGAGAGATTTGACCTCTGAATTTGTACCAGAATTTGCCTAATAGTAAGTATTCTGCTGGCCCACAAGTTTGATCTTGACAATTTGTTCCTCTATCAGTAACTGGATCAACTCAAACTCATACTGCAGTAATCCTTGAGCTCTGGATTTGCATCTGAGCAAAACAGCCTTGTTTGAGAACTCCCAGTTATCGAAGCGTTTTTCACAGAAGCTCTCTCTGAATGGATAGTTCCATCTCTTTACATCTTGCTTTGGAGGAAATCTTTGCTTCTCCTTTTTAGTTCTCCTGGTGGCTGGCATTACGACAGCTTCCAGCTTCCCAGTTCATTCTGCATCACTAAAGACTGCAGCTTATAACAGGCCACAGAGATGCAGTCCAATTTGCCTTGATTTCTAGTGGACTTAGAAAACTCCAGGAATCCACAGTGCTGTGGCTGACCTTTTGCAAAGAAAAACAAAAAAGAAATCAGAAAATGGAGTCAAGGCCTGCACTCTCACACTGTAGCCATTCTAATTACAGCATTGAGGTGCTCCTTTGCAGTCCCTCATGGGATTTTTAGTGGTGCCTTTTAAAAACAGGCTTCAGTCTTTAATCCTGAAGATAGTGTCCTCACGGTAGCCCAGATGATTAAAGGGTTAATGAGTGGATTATCCCCTCCTTTTTGCTAGCGTCTGAAGCAACTTACCTTATGTGCTTCTGAATGAGTGTGTCTGGATTCCTCAACTGTTTGAAGAGGAGAAAATCTGATTTAAGGTGGCATTTTTAAATCTCAAAGCTTTTTGTTGCCTTTCTTGAGGTGGGATATGCTTTTGTTCTTTTTTTCATCAAATTTGGAGCATTTCAGTGTGTACTACACAAGGATATTTTCTCTCTATGGACTTTAAGAACATGAGAGACAAAGTTGTGTAATGTGATGATGCACGCACACTGGCTCTGAGAGGACTGACGTGAAATTATTGTTTACTAATTACCCTCATGGTTAACAGGTTGTCCTGTCTGAATATTGCATTTGACCATTAGCAATCATGATAGTTCACCCTGATAAATTGAAGAGCCTTCTCTCATCTTGTTTTTCTGTGATACAGATCATGGCCTGATACGCAGTTTGATTGTGTCAGTGAAGTATATCATTCTAATCCCTGTTTTTCAATCTATATTAGTCAAACTTGTAATCAGTATGTATCCTGTTGGTTTGACAAGGTACATTAGCACAAATTTGTATTGATTGACATTGTATGTCTCAGACTATGTATTTGTTAGAAGATCCCATATATGTCATTTTATGGCATTATTGCTGACTTGACTGACAGGTGTCCTAACCATCAGGCTAATATGTTTTGAAGGCTGTCACAACATTTGCGTTCTTCCTTGTCCTGTAGAGTTTCCTTTGTGTTCCAAGACATACTGAGGATGAATGTTAATAGTCCATAACTGTTCTCTTTTAGAGCAGAAAACTGGTCTAAAACTCTTCACTTTTATTTGAATGAACATGCTCATTTTTACCTGACCTCAGTTGTTGTCCTTCAGCATAATCCTTAGTTACTGTTGTAGTGGGAAGTATTTCTCCATCATGCAAAGTAAGACATCATATATTTTCTATTTTTTTCTTCTTTTTTTGTTCAAGTGCAGAATGGAAATTGTGATCAGATGTGTCATCTTTCCTGCACTTTTATTAACAGTTCCACCGTGCCTATTTTGTAGAAGAACAAGATCATTGCTAGGTTTCTGTCTATTCTTCTTGTGCCTCAAACCTATTTTTGAGTGTGAAACATTCTGTTAATGCTTTTATTCCACTGTAATTTTCTTTAATTTCCCAGCCTATGTTGCCTTCTTGTAGATGTACATTTTCCATCTTGTTATGTGTTGAGGGCTTCCTGCAGTTCCTTATGCTTCCGTTCCTATCTAGGATTTATCCCAGCATAGCATTAGGATTTCTTTCTGCTAACTTAGTGTTTTTTAATGGCTCTCAGATCTTAGTTATCTATTGAATTTCTGTTGTAGCTGACATGATTCATATTTGGTTTCATCTTTATGAACCTTATCTGTTCAAAACTAGGTTGCTCTCACAGCGTGTAACAAATTGTTACTAGGTTATGTTCCACCTTCCTCTGAATGGTTAATTACGTTTTGTGCTGAAATCAATTCCTTCATGTCAAGATGTTTGCTAAAAATTCCTCTTGTATGCTCAGAAATACCTTGTAAATTAGAAATTTAATGGTCATTTTAATGCAGGAAGTCTGAGATCTCCAGTAGTTTAGCTAGTCTTCCAGATAGATAATGTGGCTTTCTTTCTCCTCAGTGGATTATTGATTGCTTTTTAAGGAGCTAGTTCTCTTATTCTCTGAAGTGTCTGTTTTAGAACACACCACCTACTTGTTACTTTTACTTCTTACTATTTTGTGCTTTATTTGCTAGTTCATTAATCTGCAGGTAAGACCCTTTGATTTGGAGCTGTCAGAGACTTAGAAACTGGTAATGGCATTTGAAACACAGAGACTACACTATATCCTTTTTTGTCTGCGTGATCTTACTCAGTAAGCTGTGATGAAGGATCTCAGAATTTTTCTCCTGGATTTCAGTAATACCAACTGAATAAAAATCATACTTACAAACAAGTCATTTCAGATCTTCTCTTCATTTCCAGAAAATTTTCATTTTGACACCTTTATTTTGCACTAAACATGTTCTCAAATACTTGTTTCCTCTTCTCTTTTTTCACTTGTTCAAGTCTTAGTTTCCTCCAGTTCCGCCTCCTCTGGGGGCCTTCTGAAGGCATCTATAATCATTCCTTCATTGTTGCCAGCAATTTTATCCCTCTGCTTGACCCTTTCTCTGAGAAGCCTACAAGTTTTTGGCCTTTACTTACAGCCCCAGAACACAAGATCGAGGGTAAAAGCCTCAGTTAGCTGGTGTGTGTCTGAGGCTACAGTCTGGCTCTGGTCAAGCAGGAGAGCAGACACCTCCTGCTCCTTCTGCTTCTGTCCATCAGCTGCTCCCTTTCCTACACAGAGATACAAGTGGAAAGGAAATCTCTCCTTTACCTAAAAAGTACATTTGGAGTTTTTTCATGAAAAGCCTATTACTTCATGCTATTCTCTCTTTTGGGGAAAAGAGATGGGAAAAAACTCTCAAGCATTGACTCCTTAAACTAAATGTTTTTGTCCAAAAAGCTTAGTGATTCAAGCCAGTTCTCCTTGGTGAAGTGATGGCTGAAGCTGAGACCATTCTCACTTACATTTTTTCCTCCCAGGTTTCAGAGATGGGTATCCTTGCATTTCTCACTTGCGGTTTCTTACAACACAGCAGCCTATTCCTGGTGGCCTGCTTAGACCAGTGAACCCTGCAGCAGGTGTTTCCCATCTACTCTTCTGGCTCAGAGTGCTGACCCTTCCTTCTACCCAGTGCATGCAGGGTTTTTTTCCCTGTGTTGGCAGCTATCATGTGAACATAATGTACACGAGCAACTTGCTATCAGTGGTCAGCAGAGCAGAGGGCTGGGGCTAAAGAACAAAATTCAGAGGTATTGATGAGGGAGATACACTGAGGAGAAATACCAGTCTCCCTTGCTGAGATGACCCACTTAGTACAAATACCTAGTGAAGGTGGGTTCTGCTAGCAAACAGCACACACCTGGAGGTTTGTTACTACTTCAGACTTGCCTGGCAAGTGTTCTATGCCACCCCAAAGCATGGTTATTTTCTGTGCAGGCATTGCATGGCATGGTTTATCAAGAAGATACAACAGGTGTGTTTAATATATTAAAGTTTTTTAATCTTTGCACTAATAATATTAGCTTTCAAAAGTGTTTGTACTTTTTATGTCAGTAAAATAGTTTATTCTTTTTTACTGGCTTTCATGCTTTAAAGAAAAGGACTCATTGCTAGGGAGTAAAATAAACAGAGAACAGAGTGCTAAGAATTCTTCGTTTATTCCCAGCTGTGATTTGGGTAAGTCATTTGGGCATTCTTTTAGAAAGGACTAGCTTTAGGGTGGTCAAATTTGCTCAAAGATAACACAAATGTTCCAGTCTGAAAACTCACTAATGAAAAGCTTCTAACTAAGGGGACTGTTTCGAGAACCAAAGCCTTCAAGCTGTGTCTGTGCACAAATCACTGAATCTGTGGCTCAGTAATATGTGATGAGATTCAGCAGGCCCCAACAATGACTTGGTCTTTTCCTGTATCCTTTTGAAATGCCACAGCAGTATTATTTCAACATGTACTTCATACTAATGGTAACAGAGTTAGTTGTCAAGTTGTTTGACTCTGTGAATTTTTACTGGTTTTCAAATTGTCTCCTGTCCAATGTTTCATTCTCTGATGTTACGGAAAAATGAAAATTTAAATAAAAGTGCTCTTTGCAAATGTATTGGTCACTGCATCATGAGATTTATGTTATTCCACGAGGCTGCTGTGTGGAGAAGGGACTGTGGGCTGTCACTTTGGCAGAGTATTTGAAAACAGATTCTCTCCAGCAGCTGCTGCCATTCTGTCTACAGTGTATTTCTTGCCTGTCAGAAATGCAGCACCAGAGCACTTGCTGTTTATGTCTCACACATTTGTTCTGTATTTCTTCCTGTTTTGTTTCTTCCTTTACCACAGAACAGCAAAAAAGGCTTAGTAGCCTGGCAGGTATGATGTAAAAGGTCTACTACTCCCCAACTGCCGCCTCTGCTGAAGCAAAACTGCTGCTTTGATAGCTTGTGGGGTACCTTTAGCAAACACACTGCCCAGGAACTGCAAAGGAATATACCAAACTCCTAAATTGCTCATCTGTTTGTCCTAAGTCATAAAATTTCTATAGTTTGATTGTTCTAGTTGACTTTTGGGGCTGCCTTTTGAGCCTTTAAGGTTACTCCCTTGGGGCATATTCTCACGTTTCTCTACACATCCAGAACAGTCAGTCTTGCTTGTGGTGAGGGGAGAGGAAGAGAAATAAAAATCAGTGTTTACACGACTCCAAGAACAGAAGTATTTGTGTCAGATGGCAAATAATCTATGGTAAAATTGTAGTATGCAGGTATGCATGTGAGCTGCCTTCCTTCTCTGCACAGGTATGAGAACATCTCCTGAAAAGATGAGCAAATTATTTTCCTGGTCATCTTTTCATCCCAGCACCCCAAATAGATGTAGCTCAGTCTGTAGTGGGTGTTACAGGAGCAGTGCATTGTGCACTGTTTACTCTTATTAACATTATTTGGTAATGGGCATGATGGGGTAAATGGAGAGGTGGGAAAGAAGAGAGTCCTGGAGAGTGCCTAAGTGCTTGAAATATCCCAGCAGAAACACAAGGGAGCCAATACTATGTGCTCTTACTCTTCTGAGTGGGCCCTGGACTAGCAGAGTATGTCCCACAAGGACAAAATCTGCCCAGGAGACAGCTGCTGACTTGGTCTGACTTCACACCCCACGTTCCTTTGGCTGTGACTCCAGGCTGTCCCTCCTCTGCTGCTACCCTGTTTGAGGTGACAGGCTCCACAGCAGCTTCCAACAGTTTTTCTCAGCAAATTCTCTTAGCGTAGCTATTGTCTCATTGGACACCTGGCAGCTGTGAGTTTAACACTTGCCTGTGAGTCTGAACAGAGGTTTCCTGTTGGTTTTCCCCTTCATAAGGTGTTTCCCTTCATTATCAGGAACTCCTTTGTGACCTGAAATACAGATAGCCACAGAGCAGTTTGTTACAGCCTGAAAGATCCTTGATGTCGAAGAATGAAGCACTTTGTGGTACAGCTGGGTCTGCATCTGCACCTCCACAAATTCTCTTGAAATTGTTGGAGCTGTGTGGCAAATAAGTCAGGGTGACATTTAGTCATTATTCTCCAAGCTGTAGCATATTGTAGGAAATCTGTGACTAAAGGTATATGTTTTCATTCCTCTGTCTGCAGAGACACCTGTGCAACAAGTGTCTGTATTTGCAGTATCAGCTGAGCAGCCAAAACGGGCCTCAGGGTTGAGTCCTGTGGACTTAGGAAGGATTTACCTGGAGGGTGCACGGGGAGGGCTTGTCCTAATACAACTTGTGCTGTCAGCCAGTCCTTTACTGTCTCCAGGGTTGTCAGTCCAGCTCCTTCAATTAGTTCTAAACGCCCTCCAAAAGTATTTTTGAAAACTCCTTCAAAATACATTTAACCAGCTAGTAGATTTTTTCACCTGGCAATGCCATGGTAAATGGCTCCCAAACCTGCATATTATAATAGTAAAGATATGAGTTAATGCTTGGGAGAAGGATGGCATGAGCCATGTGGTGGAATTTATTTTTGAAAAATCATGAAAATAGAGATTTTTGCTTAGATGTGGCACTGGAAGATCAGTTTGTGATACATTTTTCCTGTTGTTTATGTCTGTATTAGATATTTTGAATATGATTGTTATAGTTTCAGATGGGGTCTGTCTGGCAACCAGTCAACTATTTTTACAGTGCAATGAGCTAGGACGTTAAAAAGAAATAATATGTTTGCCAATCCTTTTAAAGAAGGACTTTGTGCCCTTCTCTAGTATTGAATTCTTTAGCTTGTAGAAAATAATGACTTTTCTAGACCTTCACGTCCTCATCCCCATACAATGATATGCTTCATTTTGGTCCTCAAGGTCTTGGAGGAATGGTCTAATTTCAGTTGCTCCTTTAATGCTCTGTTCATAGAGGCTTAGTGGGTACCAAATACTTCCTACAAAATAGAGAGACTTGTACGCAGAGACATGAAAGACTACATACACTTTCACAGGGAGGGGAAATAGGATGAAAATGCTAACCAAGGATTTAATAGATGCATTGCTCCAATTTGAACAATTATAAATATTATTATTTTGTTTGATCTCAAGGAGAAGGACAACTTAAAGCTTGATGGTAATTTCTAACCAACCTTTTAAATACAAATCCTTTGGTACTGAGTTTCACAGGGCAGAATTGTGTTTGCTCAAGGTACCAGCCAATCAATGCATTGCTATGCACGAGCCTTTCCTCTACTGTCCGCCCCTCTCAGATTTCTTTACATTTAATGGCTTTGGGCAGTATGATGATGTGCATGTGAATAAACAAATCTTTCTCTCTTCAATGCATGCAGTGATGTAAAAATTATAGGATTTACCAAAGTCTTGATGAGGCAGACTAAATTGCAGATGTTTCCTCTCCAGGAAATCCACATAGAAAAAATCTTTCACTGAGTCTAAGGGTTGCTGTGCTGCAGCTCTCCATAGCAGAGCAGAGCTTCGGAGCAAGTTGAAGTCCCTTGGTGATGCCTGCTGCTACCTCTGGGTGTCAGTTGGGCAGTGTCAAGGAATTCCAGTTCAGAAGCAAGGCAATCTGAAGAAACTAGTTATTTCCCTCCATCTTTATGTAGACTCCTGTGCAATCATGTTGTATGTGTGCTTAAACAACAGTGGAATTTGTTGTTTACACACTCTGATTAGGGCACAGAAATGAATTGGAAACATCATATACTGTCTGCAGCAAATGGGTTTGTCAGACAGGTGAATGCCAACTGTTCAAAAATAGTGCCCCACTACCACATACCATACTCCTTTAGGTTGAAATCAGCAGAAAAAGAAGTCCAGGAGATTGTATCACTGATGCTTTTTGATGAAGACTGGCATTGTAAAGTTACTAATTAGTCAAAAGAAACAATTATTGAAACCAGAATTTTCCCTTGTCTTATATGACAGCTCAGACTGTCATGAGATGTGTGATGGTACCTGAGAGATGCTTGCCTGCTTTTGCTGGCATCAGGCATTTTCTTGGGAGATTTCCTTCTATCCAGCTGCTAGTAACAGCTAGCAGTGACACAGTCTGTCTCATCAACTACTTGCTAGGATTTTTGCCTTAAAAGAATAGAATATGGTGATGTGGTGAAATGCTGGGATGAGGTAAGAACCCCCCATTGTCATTTCCAGATTCAGTTCCAGACAGATTAGTTTCTGATAAAGTTGACTCAGCACTGCTACGGGACAAGCCGGTTCAGGAGACAGTGCCAAGCGAGAAGAGGGCAGTGGAAGAAAAGAGAAGCACTGTCAGGAGCCCTCACCACATGGCTGATACCTCTGTCGATGATATTGGGATTCCACTGCGGGTAAGACAATACTGAGCATGTGGTTGATGCACAAAACCTGGGCTAGATTCTGCCTGCCTGAGGACTGAGGGAACTCATTAAAGCTGCAGACATATAAGGGAAGATAGAATTCTAGTTCCAATGTATTTTATGATTAATTATTCCATTTGCTATCTATCGATCAGCTGCATCAGGGGAAAGAAAATTAAAAGTTAATATTTCTTCTCATAATATTTGAAAATAATGTTTTCTGCTCCTCTGTTTCCTTCCCACCCAGCAGCTAAAGGAGAGTTTTGTCTCATTTTAGCCACCTTAGAGGCAGATACCTCTTTTATATGTGATTACATTCATTCAGTGTTCAGGGGAAATTAGGAAAGAAATTATGTACCTGTTCTTACAACTACTGTCTGGAATGGCTTGAACACTAAGTGTTTCTAACTGTCCATTGAATTCTTAGGAAATTGGTATGTATGACTAAAACCAGGCAAGATGTTTAATTTTAGATGTTGAACCAGATTAATATACAGAACCTTTCATACACTCTGCAGTTCTACAGAGGTTACAACCTGCCTCTGCAAGGCTTGTACATTATTAGTTGCTTGAGTAACACCTAATGCTTTGTTACGTATGAGATTATCTGAGTGAAATAATTAATATTTCAAAATATTAATATCATACAGCTTTCACATAGCAGATTGTTAATCTTTTTCATTGCTGGAAGATTTGTAATAATTTTGAAAGGCTGGTAAAGTAGTTTTTTATTATTTCTATGTTTATTTATTTTTCCAATAGAATACTGACAGATCGAAGGACTGGTACAAGACGATGTTCAAACAGATCCACAAGCTAAATAGAGGTACTGTAGCATAGATGTTTTTTATTTACTTTAAAAGACCACCTTGATAACATTCTATTTCGTTCATATGAAGAATTGTACTGGATGTTAAATAAAAGCATTTTATGTTAACTGGTGTTTGCTCTGCACCACAGAACTCAACCAATGTGTCTGAAATCTTTGAAGTCAAAGGTCAGAGAACAGTGAAGTCCAAAGAAAGGTCTGAGTTGTTCTGAAAGGTGAACTGCAGTGCCCCTTGAAATCAAGTGTACTATTTGAGACCAGAAAAGCCAATAATAATTCCATACTTAGAGAAAATAGATCCCTGAACTCCACTTTTACCAGCTAACCCGATCCACACACTTTTAAGATACAGTAGGTTATCCCTGAAACTTCTCAGTGCATAAGAGAAAACTTTTTACACTGTTAAGCTTTAGTAGCTGCACAACAAAGCATGATTTGAAGTTCGCTGAAACCATTGGAAAGGTTTCCATTAATTTTTGGTGAGTTCAGAATCTGAACCCTAATCTTTCTTGTTTGAAAACCTAGAATTGGGGTGAGCACTTGCAAACTTTGTAGTGGTGCACTCTCAGGGCATTCCCACCTTGAGACACTTCTATGCCTGACTGCTGATACATTCACATTTTTCTTCTGTGTGAGAAATGGCTGCAGTAGCATTTGCAAACGGAACCCTCTGAGCAGCCTGACACACAGGCAAGTGCAGCTCAGACCTGTAACAAAATGTAGAGCATGCAAAACTGGAGCTGTATTTGCTGCTGCAGATGCTGTCTTGATGAGCTTTATGCATAGATAAGTGCTGTGCTGTATTGGATGGAATGAGGAGGAGTTGAACTGTTTTCTAATCCTACTGCTCCAAACAGAGGTTCTTTAGCTCAGCCAGCACCCATGCTCAGATGGAGGAGAAGGAGTCCTTCCCCTTTAAATCTGTGCTCTCTGTTGTTTTTTGCAAATCATTTTCCTCTCCTTAGACAATCCTGAAGAAAACCCTTATTGCCCTACCTACATATTTCCTGAACTTCCTGAAATCCAGCAAAAAACTGAAGGTACCAGAAGTTTAGTCAGAGTATCTGTTGTCTTGTGCTTTGAGTTAACTGTACTATAGTGCCCTAATAGTAACTAGATTCAGGTTCTAGTTTTCTGTTACCCGTGTGTTACACTGCCTGGAAATTCAGTTATGCCCAGTATACCTTCTTGTATGATGCATAAAATAACTAAGTCTTTGCTAATCCATTAATCCTTTTTAAAAGTATGATTCCATCTAGGCTAGTGTTATTGAAGTAGGCAATAGAATCATATGGTGATAGGAAGTTGGAGAATGAAGCAGAACCTCCACTTCACTGTGGATAGTCTCAAAATCCACTGCTTTTCTCTGCTGCAGAAGACAATCCTTATTCTCCTACATACCAGTTTCCTGCGTCCACTCCTAGTCCTATTTCTGAAGGTAATAATAAAGGTCCATATATATTTTTCTGCACAAATGCTGCCTTACCCATTTATTTTCTTCCCGGAGTTCTTTCTAGTTGCTGAGTGTTATGCTGCCTCATAATGATTTGCTGCACTCTAAGCATTGTCTTGACTGTATGATGCCTTTTTGGCTTTGCAGTGCTCCTCTGGCTTTGTTACTAGTATTTGACTAATGCTGCAAACTTGGAGTTTGTTTGATTTTTTGCGCTTATCAGTTGCGTGTGCAGTGATTATGTAACATGTCTACATTGCTGACTTAAGGATGTGGTTTAACTGAGATTTCTCCCCCTCCTTTCAAATTAATAAATTCCATTAATTATTTGCTTCTGGTTTTTAACATTAACATAGTGTTAGGGCCGGACCCAGAACGTCACTGAAGCCCATTGGTAAAAAGGCTGCTTGCTTCAGTGGGTTTTGGATCAGTCCCTCAATGTAGTCTTTTGAAATAAAAATAACATAGTAACATAGGTTCAGGGCTGGTCTTAGGTGCACTTGGCATATCTAGGCAAGGACAGAGTTTGGTCTCATCAGCACATCTTGCAACTTGAAATAACACTGTCTTTTCCATATCTCATCATGTGCTCAGCAGATTCCTTTAAACTTCATATTCAAATCAGAATACTTTACAGTCATGTTTCAGGGATGGTGAAATAGCATCTGTTGCAGTGGTAATTGTGTGACTCTGTGCAAAATACTTATATATGAAAAACACTGGAATCTGCTGCACACATTGGGTGTACAGACATTCCTGATTGGGAAGTTGGTGACAGCCTTGTTGACTTGGTGCTTTGATGACACTTTAGATCCTGCAATTCAAGAACTTGCCTACTTAGCCTGTGCTTCAAGCCAACCCTGCTGGAACCATTAACCATTTTATTCACTGTTTGTATTAAACATCTGGTGGGTATTGTGTAAGAAGAAAGCATGAAATACGAGCTGAGATGCTCAAAGAAGGCAAGGAAAAGTAAGGTGCATTTCGCTATTAAAATGAATGTGATTGAAGTCTCATACAGGTATCTAAGATACTTGATAATTTCTTGGTGAAATATATTAGGTGAAGAGTCCTGCCTTGCAAATCATAATGCAGGGTAAGTTACTTTCCCTTGACAGAATGATATGTGGGTATGGATGAGAGAGAAGCAGTTTCCGTAACTAATGGATAAAAGAGTTTTACAGAGAATATTTCCTTGTTCATAATGAGGTTTGAAAATCCATTTTCCTTATCTGAACGAGCACAGTTTGCAAAACCAAAGATGATAATATATTAAAGAGTCTGTTTTCCCATAAATGTCTCCTATGAACTTAAAAATGTGCATATGAAAGTAATTTGCTGGTTTAGATAGTTGAAATTTTATTGAACCAAACACTTGATTTTTATTCTCAATATATTGGGAAACATTTCTCTAATATTTGCTTGAATTCTTTTCTTGATAAATATAAAATATTTGGTGATGTAGATGAGTTGGAGGGGTTGGAGTACATGTTTTGTGTTTGAAAAAAAAATTTGAAGTTATGTACTCAGTGACAGTGTTTATACAGAGATGGGTTGGAGCCTCAGTTTCATACAATTAGTGTCAGAATGTATTGATGCACAAGATCTCCTCGAAACATCAAGATTTGGGCTCCCTTCAAAACTATATTTAGAGTTTCAGCAGCAAAAACATACAGAATATGTCCAATCCATGGAATGAAACCCAACTCTGCAGATTCTCTACCATCTAGAGGGAAACAGCCTCCCTTCTTTAAAGGAATCAGGTTTTGAAGTTACAAACTTGTGATATTCTGCTCCATTAAGGAGGGTCCCATGGATTGAGTGCAGCTTTGAGGTACAGGAGATGTTCTTTTAATACTCAGTTCTGATTTAGTCTTTAATGCTATCTAGTCGTTCCAGATGTCTGTGCTTCAGTATTTCTTGCTGTAAAAAGGAAAGAATTATAGTCACTCCTCGTCATAAGATACTCAGAGAAAAAACAGGCCTGGTCTCCTCATTATTGTAGATATTAGAATATTTGAAATTGAAAAATAGCAATTATCTGAAGTGAATTTTTTTTTATTGTATGGTTTTCTTGTTTGAATGATGAGCTATAATGATTATTGATATTTCTCTTCAAGTAAGTAAATCAAATTATTTTTTATTTATCGCCAGCATTAAATAAGATTATTAGAGGTGAATGGCTGTGAAGGTAGTTTTAGACATATCATCTGTATTTGTAGGGACTACTGAGACTTTAGTGATTTACCAAGTATTTTTCTATCTGAATAAACCGAACTTATATTCAAGAATACCAGACATTTCTTTTCAACAAATCAGTGTAATATAAATTCTTGATTTCTGTTATTAAGGTTTAAAGTATGGGAATTGGCCTGAAAATTGGCCTTTGCTTTTTCTTAACCTGAGGGTTATAATAAGCGTACCAAGACTCAATAACTATCTTTTTGGAACTTTAATGTTCTAATTCATTCACCAAGAGAACTGATGCAGATAGGCTAGAAGTTTAGACTTGCCTGAGCCTTCCTGGAAGGCTTGATGAAGACTTGAGTGCAATATCATGTCAGCTGTGTTAGCCAGATTTTTTTTTCCAGCATATGAGATCGGCTGTAGCATCTGATCAATGTCTTCCTTGAGAGAAAATGTAGAAATTGTTTCAAGCTGTTGATTGGCATCACTAAATTCACATAATGCTTTCTTTGAAATGTTTTTTTTTGTTTTGTTTTTTTTAATTGAGTTTATTCTAGCTTCATCTTCTTTGTTTTTCTGTCTTTTTCTGTCACATTTAGTAGTTTCTTCACAGAAATTTTAGTAGTACTTTTGCTCACAGTTCTCTTTGCAGTCACAGAATCACAGAATATTCTGAGTTGGAAGGGACCCACAAGGATCATCAAAGTCCATCTCCTGGCCCTGCACAAGACACCCCCAAGAGTCACACCATGTGCCTGAGAGCATTGTCCAAACACCTTTTTAACTCTGTCAGGCTGGTGCTGTGACCACTTCCCTAGGGAGCCTGTTCCACTGCCTGACCACCCTCTGATTGAAGAAGCTTTTTCAAATATCCTACCTAAATCTCCCCTGACACAAGTTCAGGCCATTCCCTTGGGTCCCATCACTGGTCACCAGTGTCTGCTCCTCCTCTTCCCCCCACAAGGAAGCTGTAACTGCAATGAGGTCTCCCCTCAGTCTCCTCTTTTCCAGGCTGAACAGATCAAGTGACCTCAGCTGGCTTCACCTCAAGGCTCTTCACCATCTTTGTTGCCCTGCTTTGGATGCTCTCTAATAGCTTAATACAAAAATCATATGTGATTGGCAGCAGGACTCCTCAGCTCTGTTATTGTGTCTAGCACCTAATGAGTTATTTTAATGATATACTGTGGCTTTTGGATCCTCTATTTATTTTTCAGCTTTTGTTAAAGTGGATCTGTTAACCCTTGCAGTACAGGAGATTTATAATAAAAAGGGATTATTTTCTAAAGTACTTTGAGAGCCTGGGGAAAGGTATTAGTATAAGTAATATATTAATATTTATATCTAATCCAGGAATTATATTCAAATGCAATTTAAACCTCATTGGGATTTTATTTTTTAGGATCCTCTCCCTGTGGTAAGTACTGGGCATATCACTCAAATTATGGTCGATGCATTAGTGGAAGAAATTAAAGGATCTCTGCTGCTTCTTCTTTGGGTTTTTTCCAACTCGCTTGCAATATGCTTTTGTCTTTCAGATGAAGATTCTGATTCATACTCTCCTCGTTATTCCTATTCTGAGGACAGTAAGTAATTCACATTTCTTGTTTAATCTGTCGAACAGAAAGGGCATGTAAAGCATGTATTTATTTGCTTCCTATCCAGTTCACCAATATTCCTATATGTGATTTATCCTACAGGCAGAACCCAGCTTTCTGTTCCCCGCTCCAAGAGTGAGATGGACAATATTGATTCAGAGAAGGTTGTGAAGAGGTCTGCCACTTTGCCACTGCCAAACCGTACTTCATCACTGAAATCAAGCCCAGAAAGGTGACCTGAACTAAGGTGTATATGGATCAGTACTGGGAGAATATCTGAAAGCTGTCAATGGGAAAGGGATAAAAGTGGAAACCTTAGGTCCACAACTTCAGTTAAACATTTTTTGGAAGTTGGATATGTAGTTTTCACTCTGAGTCTTCTACTAGGCAGCAGTGAACTCCCTCATTGTCACAGCCCAGCCCCTCATTATGTCTGTCTTTTTTATCAGTCATCACACAACCTGTTGCAGAGTCTCCTGCCTGGGTGAGGAATGTTTCCTTGGGTGTTATGCCTAGACAGTGCCGCCACCATGTCTATGTTGTAAAGTCTTGGCTCAGTGTGACACTGTAAAGGCATATCAGAATATAAGGAAGTAGTGGTAATTGCAGAGAAGCAAAATTTGGATTTATGTTGAGCCTTGGTAAAAACTTGGTTACATTTTCCATCTCTGAGGAGACTTACCCATAGGAACTTTATTGGAGGTAGGTTCTAGTCAGTGGTGTCATTTCTTATCTTTAGGATGAGTTCCCTCCTGCTTTTTGCTTTGTTTATTACCATGTATGTTAAACCTCTTTACAACGGTAATGAATGCATTTATCCAAAAAAGGAAAAGCAGAATGTGCAAAGAACATTTTGTGTCCTGCTGAATTTTCCCAGCTCTTGAACTGCTCCTTCCTCCTTTACCAACTTCTACATATTGTTAGTGTTTTTTACTTGCTTCCTCAAATGAGCAATGCCATAATTTAAGATTGCTACTTTAGTGAGCATCTCAGGTCACCGGATCAGGAGACAAAGTTTATTGATAGAACATGTCTTCCTTACACAGGAATTGGAGGCATAGTGTATTTGCTCTCTGAGAAAGCTCTTGCTAGTGAAAGGATTACCATAATTAGTGCTTTCAATTATCTGGTGGCAAACCAGTGCCTCACCAGAATTTTCTGTGGTTGGAGTCTTAAGCAATCAAGTTATTCTGAACAGCAAAGGTCAATCTTGTTGAAATTTGTACACTGTTTGTATACCAATCATTTTGGCTGACATCATGCCTTACTGTAGAAAGAAGAAAAATTAAATTGTCGTCTCTGTCCTTCTTCAGCCAGTTGGAGAGAGTTTAGGCAGCTCAGTGCTTTGTTTCTATGCGAACCAGATCAGAAGAGTGAGGGAGAGGAAACCTGGAGCAGCATTTTTGGATAGATGCCTCACTTTTGTTTGGTGAATGCTGAGTGAGAGGAATCCACATACACATTGCCCATCAAAGAGAACATGTCAAGCACAAAATCAGAATTAGTTTACCATCTTAAACTGATTTCTGGGCCTTTTGGAGAGCATTCTTTATTTTTCATGAGGTGTTTGAATATATCAGTTTTCAGAGCAGCTGGACCTTGTAGGATATGGACCCTGAATTCTTGGTGACAGTTGTTTCTGAACAGTGCTGGTATAGGCAGTGCACAAAATTATAGTGGTTTGGATAGCCAATGGGCTGTTTTAGTCATCTTTAGACACAGCAGCCTGAGATTATTCATTCATGTCTCTAGAAACAAACCTCCTGTTGAAATCCAGAGTGCCCTCAGAATCCAGAGTAGGGATAGTCAGGTAATCAGTGATGTGGCTAAAAGGCAGAAGCTTAGCAAACGGAATTTAATCTGAGTTCTGCTCAAAGTCTGGACACATTCATGTTTGTGAGCTTAGTTGAAGCCAATCATTAAGCTATTTCCAATGAGGAAAGATACAGAAGTCCGGAAGTTTATTGAAACTACTTGGAATAACCCCCCTCTGCTCCAATGGTTTCAGCAGCTGAGCTGTGTCAAACTCTGCCTGCAATAGATAATAGATAAACAAAAACTTGTCTGGAGCCCTATCTGAACTGCTCTTCTTGTAACAGACTCCCTTCCTGGGTTCAAAAAAGTACCCTGATTAAACCATAATTAATGGGGTAAAGCATCTGTCAAAATGGAGTGTTTGTCTCCACAGAAACCACAGTATGTTGGGTTAATTGATCTTTCTTTCCTCAGGACTGACTGGGAGCCTCCAGACAAGAAGGTAGACACCAGAAAATACCGTGCAGAACCTAGGAGCATTTATGACTATCAGCCAGGGAAATCCTCTGTTCTGAACAACGAAAAGATGGTAATGTTTGATTTATCCTGGTTTGTGGCTTTATCCTGCAATTATGAAATATTCTCCAAATGCTTATGTGGTTCTTTTTGGATGCGATTCCTTATGCTTACATTGCAGTACTTGTGTGATGTATTTTGAAAACTGTTCTGCATAACTTCCTAACATTTTTGTTCTCTCTAAAGCAAGATCCAGGGGGATTGAGAGGCTTCTTTCCTTTTGGACATGTTGTTTTCCGTGTTAAGTATGGATCACTAACCCTAGTTTTTAATCCATGTTTAACACTGTGACCTGTTCAGCAGCTGTTTTGCCAGCTGTACTTTTTCTAGAGCACAGAATTAGCTGATGCAGGAGGGTTGCAGGCATTATGCAACAGAGAAGGCAGGTTCAGTTTCTATGTTCCTCTGATGCTTTAAACACTGAACTAGTTTTTAGACTGCCTTTAGTGTGCCTCAGTGGATGCCTCTGAGATGCATTAGGGCATGGCCATGTTCCCTGGACTGCTTATTCCTCAGCTGAATTTCACTACTTCTGTAGCAGAGGTGGCAGGACTGAATGTGATCTCCCCAGCTATGGTGGAATGTAACCTGGAGTATTAAGTGACCTTTTACCAATTTCAGTCTGAATTAGTAAGCAATGCTGTGAATTATGACAGCTGGGGACATACAAAAGTTTCTTTCTGCAGCCTTGGCTGAGAATACTTGACAAGGGGCAGGGCGGAGAGGTGATGCTAACCTTATCAGCCAGTCCTGTATAAATCACCACAGATCATTTAAGGTGTCCTTCCATGGTACAAGTGTGACACTGTAACTGCTAGAAAATACTGAACGATGTTAGTCATATATAAAGATAGTGCATAAAGATATAATTGTTCTGTAAAAAGCATTAATTTGAAAGATTCAATTAGAATTGCTAATTGCATGTGAAATGTAAACTGGACATTGTGCCTTAACAGCTCATTGATTGATCCATGCATGGAGTAGGTAAAGGAATGCTCCTGAAAAACCTGTCAAGGATTTTACACAAGAGTGAATGGCAATTTAAATAAATAGAAATGTAGGAATCAAGTCTGATGTGGGACCTGATGCTTCTCCTTAGAATTTTGGTGGGTTTTCTTTTTTCCTTCCAAGTGTAATCAAGGTCCATCACTTTCTGAAGATCCTGCAACCAACTTCTTTTCACATCCGTGTCCCTTCATTGACTTCAACAAAGCTGCTCCTGATGGGAGCATGATCCTAGTGCCTATTGCAATGGGCGGTGGATGACTCCCTCTTGATACTACTGGGCGTTGGCTCAGCCCTTTAGAGAAGTGCCAGTGAGGAGTGGTTTGAACATGGTATGACACCTCCATTCCTGCAGTCCATCCTGGAGCCAGATTTCTGCTGACTTAAGCATCACTTTTGTCTCACGGTAAACAGACAAGATTAAAACTTGTGGCAAA
This sequence comes from Dasyornis broadbenti, assembly GCA_013397935.1. Lineage (NCBI taxonomy): Eukaryota > Metazoa > Chordata > Aves > Passeriformes > Dasyornithidae > Dasyornis > Dasyornis broadbenti. The sequence continues at coordinate 114,432 of VZRN01001099.1, read as the reverse complement.
AGGCCGGCTTCATCTGTGTACTTAAGCATTTGCAAAAGGTCTGTCATCACCAGTGGCACTGTTTACATGTTCAGACTTCATCAGGTACTTAACTGAGCTGTGGAATCAGAGTCTAAAAGCCACAAGCAGAACCATCATCAGCATAACTGAAAAAAATTATACATACAGAACTCATCAAAACCAAGATGAAAGTGATAGCTGTGTTACTTCCAGTGTTACTTTATGAGCTTTACTTTAAAGCCATAGACCAAGAAGAAAGAAGGTCTTGAAATAGTAGTTTCATAGTCTCCACCAGTCTCATTAAATATAACAGTAATATAATGGTTAATGACTACATCTTTCAGGGAGATGCAGGAGATTTATTAATATCTCCTGGTAGTCACACCCACAGCTGTGATTATCAGAATCCCAACCCCAAACCATTTCAGAGCAGTGAAGAACCTCCTTGTTGATATCAGTGGGCTTTGTTTTTATGTAAAGGCAGTTATATGAGTGCTTTTAGTTGGAGTGCAGTAAATAAAAAATAGAGGTATTGATTCTTTTGTGCCTTTAAGAAATAGCCAAAGCATTCTTGAGGCCATCAGGCATTAATCTTGTACTGCTTCTCATTCAACATCAATCCTGAGCTCTTTTCCTAGAGGTTTTTTTTTTGTGATGCTACCAGCTGTGGCAGAGTGGGGGACATCCAAGTCCAGCACTGTTGTCAACTGCCTCAGTAACCCCATCACAAAATTATTTCCATGAGGATACTGTACATCTGTGTGGCTCCTTCCTCGTTGTGATGGAGCACATGGGATCACACTGGCACAGCAGACATAATGTGTTTATATTTTTAATGCACTGAGATCCACTCTGTCTAAGACTAGATATACTGAAGTGCAAGAATTAGCTAGATATCTCTTGGGGAGTGGTACCTCATAAGCTTTAGCGATGGACTTTTATTCTCTTACCTCACCAGCAATGTTTTCGAATAGCTACAACTATTTAAATTTTTTTGTTTGTTTCATTAAAACAGATGGTATGAATGAAAGGGAATTTCTTTTTCAGCTGTACTGTTTTCTGTCCTGTCTGGTTTTCCTTCGTTGTAGTTTTGTCTGATACTCTAACATTTATTTGTGAAGAAACATGTAATATTGTCGCTCTATCCATCGCTTCAGAGATCTTTCAGGATGCACTCTCTCTGACATGTGTCTCATATGATTTAGAAAACCACCTTCCACTCTGTTTGCAGTGTATAGAGCAGGGTTTCTCACATGTTCACGTGCTGTTAAAGATGCAGTGTTTGATTCGGGCCTCACTGAGTCTCTCTTTTTTAAAAAAAGTAAATTAAAGTATTAAAAAGTATCTGGCAGTAGGACTGAGAGACTGCTTGACTCCCAGCTCTTCCATTGAGTCTCTCTGTGACTCTGGGCAAGCTGCATAATCTCTGTCTCTCTCTGTGTGGGTCTCCTGACCTGTAAAATGCAATTCATTCATATTCATGTTGCTCACAATGATACTTGGGCTAAACTGATGTTTGCATATCAGTTCATGGCCTTTATGAGCGACGTGCTATAGAAATTCCAAATTATAAGGCTGAATATCTACATTTTAGAATGGAAGCCATGGGATCTGCATCTCTAACACTCCCTTTCCGTGTATTCTTTGCATAATGTTATCCTTCTCTTTCTTCCATTCCCCTATCACCAACTCCTTTAGACTCGGGATATAAGCCCAGAAGAGATAGATTTAAAGAATGAACCTTGGTATAAATTCTTTTCGGAATTGGAGTTTGGGAAACCGGTAAGTTTGATAGTTGTAATGACCAATGAAGTCAACCTGCCGTTTTTTTAATTTTTTTTTTATTATTATGGTTGTCACATCTCTTTCCTAGGCCCTAATTCTGAAACAGCTGCCTTACTCATTTAAAGATGTGATTGTACATAATGTCATCCTGGTACTAACATAAAAGCAGCTGTTCAGTGGCCACTTTTAGTGTTTTGAAGCCATTTACAAACATTCCCCACCTTCCAGCACTATGTATCAACAAGGTAATATTTTTTCACACACCATAGTTCAAATATTAAATTGTTAATGTTAGAAATAATACCCTGTTCTCATTCTTAATAGTCCTTATTCAAAGCCCTTATTCTACCTCTGCCTAACAAGATCTAGGATGGCTGATAGGTAACTTTAAGTCAAGAAGAATCATTTATTCCTGTCATTGGCTTGTAAACTGTGGGTCAGTAATTTCCAGCTCTCCATAAACAGATCATGACCCTGTTTCCTGCTTATTTCCTTATGCATGTAGTTGCCCATTGCGTAAAAGGCATTAGTCTTTGTTGAATAGCCCTTGCCCTTCCCTGAAACCAAAGGAGTCTGAGAACAGTGTGCTTTCTTTTCAAGTGGAGCTGTGTTGCTATGTGTGGAGCGAGGAAAAAAAAAAAAAAAGGCCTTGATTTCCCCTCTGGAAAAAGAAGAACCAAAGTTTATTTATTCAATAGGACAAAGAACATTCTCATAGAGGGAACACATCAGTAGTCATGGATACTGGAAAAAAATGTGACTAAAGCATTTTATGGGCTGGTTCTTACTGACTAAACACTATTAGTTATTAAATACTGTTTAATAAGCCACTCCTACTGCACCAGAGGGTCAGTATCAACCTCTCATATGTATTCAAGCAGAGTGATGGTTTGTCATTTCTTCTTTCTCCTTGAGATCAGTTGTCAAATGCCCATGCACACCATTTTTGAGTGCTGCTAAGATTCCCTGCATGTATAACAAAATAGAAATATGTTTTAAGGTTCAGTATTGTCTTCAAAGGCGACTGGACATGGGCACTAGAGAGCAGGTTTCCTTTAAATCTAGTCTTTGTTGTGACAGAAGTGACAAAGTTCCTCTGCGTGGACTGTAGCTACCTGGAGTTGTGTGCTCAGTCTGATCACATCATACAAATGGTGTAATTTTTGATGAAAAGCAAGGATGTACAGTGGTTGAGTGGTCCATTCCTTTCATAGAAAACTACGATTTATAACTATGGACCTTCCATCCTAAGCTAAAAAAAAAAGTTTCAGCAGTGTTTGAGACCTCCTAATGTTTAGGCTGTAAAAGTCAGATAAATCTCACCTCACTGAGGTTTCTAAGTGTTGTCAGTATAAGAATTTAACTCTTCACAATTTGTCATTGTTTAGTTTCCACAAGAAACCTGTTTATATTTGCTGCCATGTAATTAATAGCCATATGCCTTTGCAATGAGTGAAGGTTTGTCATCTCTGCAGTCCTTTGAGTTAGTGTGAGTTAATGGAAAATGTACCAAAGAAGGGAGAATATTTATGCCCTTTCTCCTTTCTAGATGTGGGGGTATACCTGTTCTTTAGTAGTGTGGATTTGTGCTCTTAGTCATGCAGCCTTGGCCTTATTCCAGAAGAGGATATCTCAGGGCAATCTGTCTCGTGTTCAGCAGAGCATCTGCTCTGGTGACAAGTACTCCACCTTGCTCAGGGCACTTTTGTGAAGTGCAGCTTTCTTATGGCTTGCCTTGAACTTGCTCCAGCTCCAAAACCATACAACCGTGCTCCCTGAGAACTATGCCAGTTCCTGAATGTGGAACTGCATAAACAGTGCTTCAGTGTCAGGCACTTGAATTCAGGATTCCATCTCAGACTCTTATAGCTGGCAAAACTCTCTCTGAGCTTTGTTGCCAAAGACCAAAGAACATGCTTTTTGTAGCTTTGCTCGCTCCAGTCATGGGAGTCCACTCTAGTCTTTCAATCTGAATAATCCTGCCTGATATTTACTTGTGCATCCAAATAGGAAAAATCCATTTTGAAATTGGCACTCTCAGCTGAAGGATGAATTTTAAATAACTAGTTCCCAAGCTTTCTTGTGTCCCACTCTATCCACCAAAAATCCCCGCAAACAAACCCCCAAACCAGTGAAATAAAAAATAACAACTCTGCATTCTCATTGCCCCACGTTGCCACCACTGGAAAATCAGCCATTTGTTCACATGGTATGTATTCATAGTCTGAGGGGAATGGGAAAGATTTTCCCTTTTCTTTATCAAAGGCCCTTGTTTTATCCTTTCCTTTTGAAAAGAAGAATGAGCAAAACAAATGCTTTTTATGACTGTGTGGTTTTTTCCCCCATTTTGTTTTGGTTTTTGTTAAGAATGCTTTAACGAACAGCTATGCGCTCCCTTCAGAGAGTCCAAAATCCCTTACAGTACCTTGCAAAAAACAATTTCCGAAAACATTACTTAAAACAGCCCCTTCCACACTGCATGTACGTTCCCTTTTGCCCCCCATGATTTCTTGATATTTATGCTATAGCAGATTTATCCCTCTTTCTCTCTCTCTTTCTCTGTTGTGGTTTGTTGGTTTTTTATAATTTCTTTTCAGTGTTGATGCAAATTCCCTATTGTATTTCCCCTCTGTTCTAATCCAATTCCATATTCTCTGTGATGTCTTTCCTTATCTTCATTTCCTCATTTCCTTCCTCTGCTTTCCATCAGCCTCCAAAAAAGATTTGGGATTATACTCCTGGAGATTGCTCTATCCTTACTAGAGAGGATAGAAAGGTAATTGTGTCTCACGTATGTTGCACTACAGCATCTAGCGCGTATATATATGTGTGTATGTGGGTTTCTTTTCTTTTTTTTTTCTTGTAGCATTGCTTGGGTTTTGTGTGCTTGTGAGTGATTTTTTTTTTTTTTTTAATTGGGCTTGAGCTCATTAGCCTAACAATTAAGTAGCTAGTAAATTGATTTAATAAACAATTCTTAAATCATAATCAGCCATAATTTAGAGTGGTTGTTTTGCTATCTCAACTTGCAATGATAATTATACTAACAGCATATTGCATATTGTTACAAAATCTTTTTTTTTCTTTACAGGTGGGTTTTATAACTTTATGGTTTGTAGAAATAGATTCCAGCAGGCCTGTGTATCTCTTAATTTGAATGTTAATTGCTTAAAACTATTTCCTCTGTAATGATTGAAACATGATTAATTGCTAGTGATTTTCTTTGTATTGTCCATACTACCTTCCTCCTTTTTCGATTAAAAAGGCTCTCTTTTATTTTTCAAAATTAACTTTCCTTTGGTTTCCCCTAACCCTAAGCATTGTTTTCCCATTCTTCTTCTCCTTCTTTAACCAGAGTGATCTAGAAAAAGACCTCTACCTCTACCAGACTGAGTTAGAGGCAGATTTAGAAAAAATGGAGAAGCTTTATAAAGCGCCACATAAAAAGCCACAGAAGGTATTTCCTATTCTTTTCATGCTGCCAATCCCTGTTTCCAAACTCTCTGCTCTAATCTATTCACTGCTGGATGATTATTAAATGAGGTTGGGATAAATAATGGTTCTGACCGTTCTGACTGCATGGCTTGCTGTGTCGCTGTCAGAAATAATAGAATGTGATGCTGAGAATCCAGCTTGAAATCCATATCAGATACAGTGATTTCCTCTCTCACCTCACCACCACATTTGCTTTCAGCTGCCCCCACCCCCATCCCAGTTCTCATTTCAGATTTAGAGTTCAGTGTCTGCAAAAAAACCCTCTCTATTTTTCACATGAATAGGCAGCAGCAGCAATCAGCTTAAAATTCTTGGTTGGCGTGTCACGTCATCATCTCGTGCCTTTCAAGCGTGTTGCCATCTACTCTCCCTTCATACAAGCCCCGCTCTCTGCTTGGAGCTCACGCCTACCCAAGATTTTGGATATTCCTGACAGATTTTACACAATTTTCCTTATGCTGCACCTTGCCATGGCCTTCTAGGGCAGGTCAGCTGCAGCTGCTGCTACTGCTTCGAGGGTCTGCAGGACTCCAACCATGAAATGATAGATTAATTGGTAACACGCCATTTTTTCTATTTTTTTCTGTTGCTGATTTTTTTGAAGCTGCGGCATTTCACCAGGACTCGAAAAAGCTGCTTTTCCAAACCCAAGATTTGCTTTTTCTTCCTAGATAGAAACCCTCACATAGATGAGGGGACACCAAATGGGACATTTCTTCTAAAATTGCCTTCAATTTTTAAATAACATGCCTAAGAAGCGTTAGATGGATTTAAAGCAAGCAGCTAAGAACTGGCTTTTGCTATTGAACCTGTGCAGCTGGCATTGCTTCTCTTAAGTAAGGAAACTGAACTGAAACGTCGCTTTTCTCATTAGAGCTTTGACATTTTTTGAATGCTGAGGAATGTATTATGCTGCAGAAATGTAATACACCTTTAAAGCAAAGGCGGGCAGTGACCGGTTGGGGGAAAGCTTGGGGAAATAATTATGAGCATGTGTCTCCTGGTCATGGCCCAGCTGGTTATCTCTTCTTGCTTTTGGCTTTATTCACAATGACTCATTTGCAGACAAAAGAATAGGCACTGCAAAAAGGCATCGGCTGTGCTAAAAACCTGTCACTGCCCTGAAGAAACTCATGAAAATTGTTGCTTTTCTGCAGAGACATTGACAGCTTAAATTGCATTTAGACTTAAACCTCAATGTCTCCTATAGGTTAATAATCAAGCAATAGATGGAAAATTACCTAAGCAAGCCTTTTTCTTTCTCTTCACATGTAAGTGCATATCAATGACTCCTTTGTTTGGACTTTTGCAGAATACAGCAGGTGTTACTCCTCTGGAAACTTCCACAGACCATTCTTCCTTGTAAGTTTTTCAATTGCTCGTTGATGTCTCTTTTACAATCTGAAGTCACGTAGGATAGGGTTTTGGGCATTGGAAATGGGTTGGCTTTGTTTTTGGGGGATGGATATCGACAAATGCATGTACCATAAGAATTATGTGCATGCTTTAGGTGAGTCCAGGTACAATGTCTGCTTTTTGATATTGAATGAATTTTGAAGTGATTACATGATTATAGCATTGTCTAAATAAGATTTGCTGACTGTGCTAGGCAGTGGCTTTAAAAAAAACAACGGACCTTTAACTTCATCTGGTGAGTTTTGCAAATTGACTGTGTCTTCATACAAATAACATTGTGTGGAATAAACAAAAATTGTTTGTTGCACATGTGTGATACATTGGCTCCTGCTAGATATTCCGTGTAATGCGCACCAAATCAGATGGATGCAGTTAATGAAAGGCAGTAATTTTCCAGCCTACAGGAAGGGAACAGGGGTAGGAGTAATAATATATTTCTCAAAGATCTGTTGGGCACTGCTTTTTCAGTGGAATATGTAATGAACAGTATATTCTGTCTAAATGAGTTGTACATGGAGTTGGTTTGTTTTAAAAGAGGAACGCAGACACCAAAAAAAAAAAAAAAATCCAGAGCATTATGCTGAGCTGTGCTGAGTTACTTGATTCATCCTGAGCTATCTGAGCCGCAGAGCCAGCCCCTACTGTGAGCCTGCTCCTTCTTGTAATTGCACTGAATATTCAGAGTTGTCTATAGGCACAGTGATCCTCTCTATGAAGATGGTTTGTTAAAAAAGGCAGGTTCTCCTCCAGGTGTCCATTAATACCATGTGTATTCACTGCCCCTCTGGGGGCCTTAGAGGTCTCCTGTGCTTCTTTCAATTCAGTTCCACTCTCTCTGTGTTCATTCTGCTAGGAAACCCATACAACTGCTGCAACTGTTATGTTTTAGTTAGGAAGAGAGCACTAAAATAAATGGAAATCTCAGAGATTAGCATAAATACCTTATGTTTGCAAACAACTGGTAAGGTTTCTGCCCATGGCAGCACTGTCTGTGCCACACAAAGCATTCAGGAATGCCAGTGTCTGATCCAGTGGAGAGGAAGCAAGCTGGGTATACTGGGAATGGAACACAAGAGTGAGGCCCAGTGGAGTTGCACATTCTTCCCTGCCCTGCCTTTAGAGAGCAGAGAGAAAAGATAGCTGGAGTTTATTGTGGGTTTTGTGTTTTGTTTTGTTTTTTTTCCTAAGGGTTGATCTCCCTCCATTCACATCTGATCTTGCAGTCTGCTTTGGCCTTAGTACAGTACTGCTTCCTGGTGTGAGTAAGGGAATAGTTAATAAAGGGATTCTGCCAAATGCCTCCTCTCTCTCCTCCAGGTTTATTCCCAAAGGAGGATTGTTTTAACCCTTTGTTTATTAACAGCTAGGCTAGCAACTAACCTCAGGGAAGTCATTATTCCCTGCAGCAACTGGCTGGGTTTCCTCAGGTACCTGACAAAGAGATGCACTGATGAACAATAGCTTTGTAGCTATGGGCCTGTTTGGGCATTGTCTAGGTTGAAAAAGTGACAGTATTCCCTTTCTCTTTTGTGGTGTTTTTCATAGGCTTTTCCTCCAGAAAGTAATTTATGGGACTGCACATGACCTGGTTTTCCTTGTCCGGAAACTAAAGTCATTCTTGTGATCCAGACATTGTGTAATTCCACCTCCAGAGCCAGTCCTCTGATGTGTTTGAAAGCTTTCTCTCTACCCTGGAAGTACAGCATCTATCCAAAATAAATAGATACATGTACAAATTTATCCACAATGAGCAGATATAACCACAAACATTTCCAAATTCTCATAAATTTGAATCACTCTTGAACATCAGGATTTCAAATATTTCTATTAATTGGAAATGCTGTATATTTTTATTTTTTCAAACTTTCCAGCAGTCATGCTTTGGCCCCAGAATAGCTTTGTATGAGACTCCATCTTATTCTGAAGAGCCTGATTGAGCACAAGAACTGGTATCAGATGAGCTTAGCTTTTAGGAAAGCAGTCTGCCTGATTGCTTTGTATGTTTTTTGCACCTGGAAAGGCCATTTATACCATGGCATTGTCAGTTATTCTTTTAGAGAGAAAACAGTGAAATCTAGAAATCAGATGTGTAAGCATACTTGTGCTTAGGTTCATGACTAGTAAAGGGATTTGCAATAAATTTCCAGTCTTTAAAAACCTAAGAAATTAAAATTGTACTAATTTTAACAGCATTCTGTTTACATATATGCATGGTAGACCTAAGGTCTAGGGTTTTTTATTCCCTGTAGTAGAAGCCTTGGGCAAAGTTGAACAGAACTGTGTGCGTCTGGGAAATTCTTTGGCAATTAAAACAGTGTAAAATCTATAGCCCTATACTATTGCTTCTTTGCACGGTCCCTCACTGATGGGCTTCAGAAACTGCTTAGGGAATCTTGAACTCTAGTGTTGACTGGGAGGCTGAACTGGATGAGATGACCTCCTGAGCAGCTGTGCTTTTTAAGCATGGGGCCGGCATGGCTAGTATTTAAGGAGAGAGAACTGGAAGCTGGAAGGTTTTGCCTACTTCCAGCTAGCCAGTGAATTTCATTGTGTCTGCAAAGAAATCATTCATCAGCTCTGTGACTATTGTCTTCTGTAAAATAGAGGAGTGCTTTCGTGCTGCCTATTTCCTAGGGGCTAAGCTTGGAGAGTTCCCTCACGTGGAAGATGCTTTGGTAGTGCCAAACCCAGAACATTGTTGCAATGTATTCATAACCTCTTCATTTAGCACCACTTCTTCATATACAGTCTGTTCTGGATTCACAAGTATGGATTTCTCTTACTTTGTGTGAAGCTCTCAGCAAATGGGAGTGACCTCCTGGTGTCCCTCTCCTTTTTTTT
>VZRN01001099.1:76842-104862 GCA_013397935.1 Dasyornis broadbenti | reverse complement strand
TTTTTTTTTTTTTTTGGTGTATTCCAGCTCCACCTATTCGCCCAACTACTATGCAGTGAAGAGGGAGTCAGAGCCAGCTCCGGGGGACCCTGCTGCCTTGGAGAATGAAAGGCAGATTTACAAGAGTGTGCTGGAAGGTGGAGATATCCCATTCCAGGGGCTGAGTGGTCTCAAGCGACCTTCGAGCTCTGCTTCCACAAAAGGTAGGTGGTTAGAGCACTAACCTCTTCTCCATTCTGCACAGTGTCAAAAGCCAGGTGATATGGGGCAAACTGTTGCAAGGTTTAGAGTCCTATTCAAGCTAGTTGAGATTTATGCTGTCCTTCCTCTTTGCCATCCCCAGTGTTCCTTCCTTTTTTTCTCTCAGACCCCATTGGCCAGTATTTTTCATGATGCCTTTAACTGATCCAGGTTCCTCTTCTCAAGAGAGCCCCGCTTCCTCCATCCAGCACCTCAGCCACACCCCACACCTTCATGTTCTTCCTCAAGGCTGCTTAGGTTGGCCTTGCTATCCATCTGCTCCCACTGCCTTGCCATTCTAGTGCCTTTCCCTGCCTTTTCTGTTCTTCCCACAGCAGTATCTCAGCAGGCCACATCAGTCTGCTGGCCTCGCTACCCTGGTGTAGCTGGTGCCATGTGCTCCACAGCTTCCTGCCTGCCAGGGGTGTGCAGAGAATGCATGGGACACTGAACTAGCAATTGCTGGCTTAATCAGCCCTGCAGGCTCCAGGAATGTGAGCCAGAAGAGACTGATCTCGTCCTCTTCCCTCCCCGCATTGCAGACTCTCTAAAAGAGGCAAGGAAAAGCATGACTCCCATCAGGGAATTGTGCTGGGGAATGTATCTCTGAGCCAACTTCAACCTAAAAATGGCTTGAGATGGGAAAAGGACTGGAGAAAGAATGTGTTGGGTTTCTAAACTGCTCTCCCTAAAAGTAGTACATCACACCAAAAAGGTCTCATTGTCTCCATCTTCCAGCTGTTTTTCAGCATTTTGTCAGGCCTGTAGGGCAGGGAGTCAAACTGGATCTGAACAAAAAAATCTGTTCAGTTATTGTTCCCCAAACTGCAACTGAACCTGGATTGTTATTTTGACATTTGAATTTGAACTCCAATTGGAATCAGACCTAAAAACTGCAGTCTAAGCTGAAACCAGACTGAATCCTATTTAAAAAAAAAAAACAGTATCCTGATCTGACTCCTTGAATTTTAAAGCGACCATGGCCAACCACATTGTCTGAAGGACACTCAGCTTATTCCTGGTATGGGTAATCTCTAAGCAGGCATCTCTTGGGCAAGGTCAGCTCATGTGGTGTGCTTGTGCTAACACAGTCAGCCCCTGATTGTTTTTTACCTCCCAGGAATAAACTGTTTGGCAAGCTCTGTGGTGAGAACATAGTAGGTGTGATTACAGGCTTGGTATTAAGCCATTTTTGCAATGTTAGTGTCTCTGCATTCTTGCTGACACCCTGATCCTGCCCAGAGTTCAGCTGCCCTTTTCCATGGTGCCACAGCTTCCCTGGAAGCTCATGATGCTTAGCACTTTTAGGAGGGTACCTTAAAAGTGCTCCAGATTTGCTTCTGGCCAAGCCTCTCATTTTAGAAACGTTAGCAGCACTTCACCTACTCCTGTAAACGTGGCTTGTTTTGCAGTTTCTTCCTGCTTTTCTTTATGTTTTGAAATTTTGTTTCTTTAAAGTGCATTTTATGAAATCCAAGCATGTTCTTTCTCCTTTCTCAATAGCTTTCTAGCACTTAAGCTAACAGGTTGTATTTATTTTATTCTGCATGCTTACCAGTGGATCGTAAAGGTGGGAATGCTCATATGACTGCACCCTCTTCAGTTAATAGCCAAACCTTTAATGCTAGTCATACTGGTATGTTAGGTCACGCATGTAAACATAAGAAGCCCTTATCAGCTGCCAAAGCCTGCATTACTGAAATCCTCCCTTCTAAATTCAAACCCAAACTAGCAGCTCCAGCTGTTCTTGTGCAGGACAAGACGGGTATCTTGCTGTCTCATGAGAAAGCTCAAAGCTGTGAAAACCTTCGTAGCTCCACTGCCTTGTTTGATAATAAAAAGGCTTTCATGGCAGACATAGGGGAAAGCATAGAAAACATCTTGATGAAGTCGAAGCAAGAGTATGCCATCAAATCCGGCAGTACCATGAGCCTGCAAGAGTATGGCAGCAACTCTAGAAAAGGCTACCTGTTCCCTGCCTCCAGAAAGAGTGGGATGGAGTTTACAACACTCTATAAAGACATGCACCAGATCAACCGGTCGAGGATCCACTTGGACGCAGTCTCCTCCTGCAGTGTGAAGGATATTGCATCTCAGTTTGAGAATGAAGCAAAGGACAGGATGGAGCACAGCCTTAGCCGAGAGGATTCGGAGCAGATCCCCAAAGACACCGTTTCCTCCCGTATCAGTGCCTTTGAGCAGCTGATCCAGAGATCCCGATCAATGCCCTCCCTTGACTTTTCCATTGGGCTAAACAAACCCACCACTTCTCTTCAGTCTAAAGCTTGTCTAAGTGCTGCATACTCTGCAGAGATTCTTCTGGATTTGTCAAAAGCACACCAAGAAGAGAAGGATGTTGCCAGCTTTGCAGATAAATCTTCCCGCTCCTGCAGCAATGTGGAGGACACAGCTTCGGATGTCAGTGATGTCATCCCTATGGACACACTTTCAGCTTGCACAGATGAGATAGATCTTCTCTCAAATGTCTCCAATGACAGTGGCAGCAGCAGCAGCAACATGAATGGGCCTCAGAAGCATAAAATCAACAGATGCAAAGGCGCATGCCCAGCTTCCTACACCAGGTTCACTACCATTCGAAGGCATGAACAGCAGCAGGCCTCCAGGAACCCTGATTCCAGAGGGGATTTCTATGGGGACAGGCACATGCTCCCCAGAAATGTCTACCTAATGAGCCCGCTCCCATTCCGATTGAAGAAGCCCTTCCAACACAAATCCTGCAGAACTCCGCCCCCAGACTGCCTGGCAAGCCTGGCAGTGCCCAGCCCTGAGAACCCGGATGACCCCATACAGCTGCAGGGGAGTGTGGGAAACAAGAGTCACCACTCCCAGCACCAGCCTTGCTCCAGAAGTGGGCCTCTTGCTCCCAGGCGCCTGTCCTCCTTTGACATTGTGGAGAGGCTTAGCTACTTCCCCACTGTGGCATCTAGCCGGGATAGCTTCACGGGCCGGGCGGACACTCCTGACTCCTTAAACAATGGGAACCCTGTTTCATATGCCCTCTATCACAGCCTGGACACAAACAACAACCCGCAAAGTGAACTTGGGACATACCTAGGAGGTGGTTTTTGTGTTCTTTACCGGTGTCCCTTTATCTGTCTTCTTGCTTCCTTTCTCCTCCTCCTTTCTTCCACTACCCTTACATTTTCACATCGCACCTTTGCATCCCCTGACTCTCTGGTTTTCTTCCGCTAGTGTGTCTACTGTCCTTTGCGTGTCTTGCTGAGCAGTTTTGTTCAGGGCTTGTTAACAGCTGCACTTCTGAGAAACAACTTCCGCTGCCTTTCTAATCACTTCAGGTTCCATTTATCTCTCAAACAGCTCTGGGAATGCAAGAATCTCAACATGAGATATTTCTAGTCCTGTATCATTTACACTCATGGGAATTATAAACCAAACCCAGATGATTTGCTTTAAGGAGTAGTTTCTCAAGGTCTAGTTGTGTGTGTGTGTGCGTGCGTGTGTGTGTGTGTGTGTGTTAAACTTTTCTCAACAGTAAAATGCCAAATCATACTTTGATGGTAGCAAATCTTTTCTTCACGAAGTCCTTCTATGTCTTTATACTTTCCTATATCATCATTTTCTCCTTGTTCTTGGATCTTTGTTCTCATGTACAGCCCAAAAGGGAAAAAAATGAAAATGGATAAATTATCAACAACTGATTGGCAATTTGGTCAATGGCAATTGAGAATCCTTACTGTCATAATGGAAACAAATTGTTTAAAAATACCTATTTTTTTCCTTTCTGGTTATGCTAAATAAATCCATCTGTATTTTAACTTCCTTATGTTGTTTTGAAGTAGATTCAGAATCACCAAGGCATTTTGCACCAGTTGATTACATGGAAACTCCAGAAGAAATTATCCGCAGGCGGCATGATGATAAACAGGTAATGCCTTCCTTTACGGCCTAATAACAGTAGTAGCAGCTCCACATACAAGAAATATAGCATCCAGCCTTATATAAGGACAGCTTGTATGTCCGTGGCTATGTGACCTGGAAGTTAAAGTAACAAGCAGTAACTAGTGTGTTTTCATTTCAATACTCTCTGCCACTGATTTGCTGTATAATGTGTATAGTTCAGTTCAGATTGTTTCAGATAAATCTGATAGTTCTTATCAATTGCACAAAATTACATATAGGGACTTTAAATAATATAAAAAGGTTGGAAATGTATGTAAGATGTGGTACAACACCCCAGTACTTGCAGATAAAGATTATTAATCTGTAATTGTTCTTCATGCAAGCCACTTGAGTCAGTATTAATCAAACTGGTGAAAACAGTATTTTTCCTGTGGGGGTCCTCAGGTTTTGAACAGCAAGTGTAAGGTGTTTTAAGCTATCAGAAAGTGGGAAGTTTTCCCCAGTGCAAACTAGAATTCTTTATGTTTTCTGAAGTTATTGTCAACAAAATGTAGCAGTCCTTTTTGAAATGGCTGGGCAACACTGACACAAGCTGAAATAGCAGGAAAGCCACATAGACTTTTCAGCACTGAGTGTATTCAAGTTGAGTTAAAGAAGTTATGAAGTGATTGCTTTCCTGGAAGATGGAATTAATTTCCTATGCCTGGAGAAAAAAAGTTTTACTTTTGGTGTTAACTTTCTGAGTTCAAACAGTATTTATGTGTGCTTCAATATATGGTAAAACCTGCTCCTAATTCCTATGTGAAAAATGGTTTTTTTGCTGACTTCTCCTGTGAAACAATTAGTAATCCTCCTAAAATGCAGCATGAAAATCTCATGTAAGATGAAAAAATCTGAATTCAGTAAGACTTTTTGGTTTCAACTGAGTTAGCACACAGCTAAACTCTTCAGCCTACAGTCAGCTCCAGAAGGTGGAAGAATCCTTCTGACCAGATACACAAGAATGCATGTTTCCATTAATGTGCCAGAGACTTTAGAAATCAAAAATAATTCTTAGGTGTTTATTTTCTTTGTTTTACAAAGTGTGTTGCATGAGCCCAAAAGAAATACGGGAGAATCTGAAAGTGGTTAGGCACTCTCCCAAGCTCCTTGCAAGGCTTGGGAGAGTTTGGTGCCTCAGAACTTACCAGTGGGGCTGATTCAGGTCTCTTGGAAGTCAAGGAGAGAAACTCCTTGTTGGTTAAAGGGGGTTTGGATCAGCTCTTTGCATTATCAGCAGTCTTCTTGGAAGCTCCTAAGACCTGCCCAAAACTTAGAAAAACTCCTCATTGACTTCCATCAACTTTGGATCAGATCCTCTGTATAAGATGGATTTCAGTTATGCCTTAATGATGATGTACCTTCTGTGTTTATAAAATGAAAGGGTACTGTGTAGTTAATAGAAACAATATTTGATACTGAACTGTAAAGCTCCAGCTATTTGCAGGAACCTCAGGAATTTAAAGTCACATTTATGGCAGCTTTTGAATGCCTTTAACTAGATGATTTACTGCCCATTTTATGCAATTTTATGGCAGAAACTTTTAGAGGACCAGAGACGGCTTAAACGTGAGCAAGAAGAAGCTGATATTGCCGCTAGAAGGCACACAGGGGTTATTCCAACGCACCATCAGTTTATCACTAATGAGCGATTTGGGGACCTCCTAAATATAGACGATACAGCAAAGAGGAAATCTGGGTCAGAGGTCTGTTTTAGTTACCTCAGTCTGCTGCTTGACCCAAAGCAATAATTGCCTCTCACAATGTTGTGCTTTAGGCCGACATTAGCTCTTCAGAGAATGTCATTTGTTGGTTTTTTTTTCACCTTCCCCTTTCCCATTCTGGCTTCATTTAGATCTGCTTTGACTCTTATGCCTGGTAAATTAATTGATATCTCTATACAAAGCTGCATACATTAAAGCATGCCTGCTGAGAATTGCTGGTGCACACCTGTGATGCATGCCTTTAAATATCAGCTACTTAGTGAATCAAAGGCCTTCTACATCTTTTGCATCATATTGCTACAGTGTCTTCTTGTCTGTGCCTTATGCTTAGAAACTTCATGTCTTGTTGATCCTGGCCATGTGGCTGTCACATAGTTTTTTTTAGAAATACATTGTTTCCTCTCTTGAAATATGCATAACGTCCTTTAGAAACAATCAGAAAAAAGTCTCAGCATGTTTCACTGCGTACAACCTGGTTAGACTTTCTGAAAGAGACAAAGGAGGAGGTAGATATTTTTTCCATGAGCCCAAGGCACTTTTCCAGAGGACCAGATGCTAGTCCAGGTGTTGTGGCCAAAAGCCTTTCGTGCCTCACATGGACTGCTGCTGGGCTCTGATCAGCAGCTCTGTTTCCCCAGAGGTGCTGCATTGCGATGGTGGGTGAGGTGTGCACCATATGGATGGAGCACACCTGTCTGCTTTTAGTTTCAAATGCTCTGGAGCCTCATGAATGTGACTGCTTCTTATTTTATGCTCTATTACCAAAATGACTTTAAAATTGTCTGAATATTTTGTGGCCCTTAGAAAATCAGCCAAATAAACCTTTAGAGCCTAGGCCTGCTGTCAACATCCATTTTGGCTCTTTAGCCGTTGAAGACTTTTTTTAGACATGTGCTTAACTTATTCATATTTCCTCTTCACCTTTGTCTCTTTCCTACCAATTGATACAGAGTACATGAGTCACATTGCAGTATTCAGCAGGGCCAGGTAATAATCAATAAGACCCACATCAAATAATATCCTACTGTTTTTACCAGATAGTAAATTTTGCTTTTCCATTCAAATGTCAAGAGAAGTTTGGTCCTTGGGCCCCAGTAACTGTAGTTCCTGGAGCAGCTTTCATTCATCAGGGTTACTCATATTTAAAAATTGACTGCTATAAAATCCGTTTCCTGTAGAGCTCCTAATTACTGCTGCCCCAGAAGTTGGCACTTTGTGTTCTGGTGGGAGATGCCCATCCAGCATACTTCGACTGTAATACCAGTTGCACGCAAGCTTGTAGCAGAGAACCTGCATTTAATTTCTTCCCCATGCTAATGTTAGCTATAGAAGAGTTTGGGGGATTTTCCTCAGAAGAGGGTTGAAAACCTAATTATTATTTTAATATATTGATTTGTTTGTTTGTTTGTTCGGTTTTTTTGTTTGTTTGTTTTTTTAATCTCCAGATGAGACCTGCTAGAGCCAAGTTTGACTTTAAAGCGCAGACACTAAAGTGAGTACAGCTTGTTACTCCCACCTGGAGTGTTCTTCCTCTGCTTTTTCCCCTAGGATGCAGCATTTTTGAAGTGTTGTGTAATTGGATTCATGTTTTGAGGTGTCTTCCCAGCAACTCAAAGCAAAGCTGTCTGTAGTAAGGCACAGAAAAGTAATATGAACTTTGCAGGTTATAGCATCTAAAGGACCTTTAGGAAAATGTCGTCTTTCTCAGTGCCTCTCTATCCCACATGATTTTTAGGACAAACCTGCATTCTTTACTGCAAGTGAGTGCTCTGCCCTGAGAGTGGGTGGAGCCTCAGGAGAGGAGCATTCTTTTCACTTTGCAAAGCATAGCCCAAGGGCAGAAGGGACTTAAACAGATGTCTAGCTTTAAATGTGTGGGCCCCTGACTCAGGATTTTCCTGATGCAGAACATGTAAGTGTGCAGAGTGGTCACTGGTCTCCTGGCATCTGTGGATATATCAGCAGATGTTTCAGATGTCATTGTTGTACCTCCAAGCCCTGTTGTGGCCCTTTGGGTGAATCCCGTGGTACTACTTGTTCTTTTTGGGAAAGACTGCTATAAAGAGAAGGCCTGGAAAGCCTCTCTCTCTGCATGAGCCTGGAGAAGATCTCATTTTAATATTACTAGTGAGGGAAGAAAGAAGAACAGAATTCAGTGAAGGAACTGCTGTTTTTTGTCTCAAGTGCTGATGTCCTGGAAATACTTTTTTATATGTTCTATAGGTGATGATTTGTAATAATTTACATAGTATCTTCCCAGCACCTGTAATATAACTGAAGTAGGTTAGCTGTAACTATTGTGTCCTTTGAGTTGAACATACCAGGGTGCCAGACAAAAGTAAAGCAGAGCTTGTAAAAATTGTCTTAGAAAAGGCTGTGTTGTTTTCCTCTGGGGACCCAAGTAGTAAGTTTATGAGCCTAGTACAAGCTGGCCACAGTTCTTGAAGCTGCAGACATTCATAACTTTAGCACTGAAGCCTGTCAATTGAAGTTCCAATTTTTAGCCTAGGTGAGGTCTGTGTTTGCAAAACCACACGCTGACCATCAGTGTAATCATTGCAGGATCAACATCGGCGTGTGAGGAGGTTAATCTAATCAGCAAACTAGCTCAGATTAAAATTATGTGTCTCTTTAGAAGGCACTTGTGACATGACTGTTTCAAAACAGGAAATGAGGGCTGCTCATCATATCCAACATGGAAAGTTGCCAGTGTCATATTTGGCTTGAGCTTGACCCCATTTCTTCTGGAGAGTATGTCATTATGAGGCCCCTCATAGGCCAACTTTTTTGACAGGATGCCCAAAGAGCAAGAGAGGTCTTGCACATCACAATATGAACAGAGTAATCATCAACATTTAGCTTGCACTTTGGGTGGAGCCTGATGGGTATCAACATGCTGATGCAGATCTTGGTACCTAGGGGTTGCTGGACAGAAAAAGAACATATCTGTTCTCTTCCAGTGAAGTTCTGATGGAGTGCTTGTGTTGTTAACAGGGAACTTCCTCTGCAAAAAGGAGATATTGTTTACATTTACAAGCAGATTGACCAGAACTGGTTCGAAGGTGAACACCATGGCAGAGTTGGCATCTTCCCACGATCATACATAGAGGTAGCTGCTTTCCTTGCAGGTGTTCTCTTTGTCCACTTCCTTTCTACCAGAGACCAGTTTATGGACTTTGTGTATGAGACTTAGCTGATTCTGTTTGTTCATTCTAGCTCCTTCCACCAGCTGAGAAGGCTCAGCCCAAAAAGCCATTACCATTGCAAGTATTGGAATATGGAGATGCTATTGCTAAGTTCAATTTCAATGGGGATACCCAAGTGGAAATGTCCTTCAGAAAGGTAGGACTTCTATTGCGCTGATGAATTTAATCTGGACATGATGATGTTTTTTAACACTGGAAACTTGCAATTTCCAAATGAGAGCTGCAATAAAATGGACTCTGTAGTCAGGTAGGATTCCTCCTCATCACCCATGTTTTAATCCACAGTCATTATGTAGGGCATTGCAGTTATTGTTGCAGGTAGGCTAAATCAAGAAGTGCCAATTGCTTCCTCAGGTCTAACTGAGAAGATACTTTGAGCACAAGTGTTGGAAATCTGGTTCTGCAAGGCAAATTAGATACTTGATGACAGGGCTCTCCACATTGATTAGATTCAGTGGAGGCACACACAGTTAAGTGATAATGGCAATTTAGGAAAGAAGGAAACTGGATTCATCTTCCCTGTACTACAAGGCAGATCATTGAGCAAGCCAAGTTCTGTGATGTTGAAGTGACTGGCTAGACCTGACTGCAGGGTGAAGGGATGGGAATGGATTGTGTAATGGCAGTTCAGAGCAAAGTCAGCCATGTTTAGATTAAGTAGCAGCATTTCTCCAGCTCAACTAGTTTTCTGTTTTGATGTTCAGATTAGATCTTCCCTGTCTTTTCTTTTAATTATATATGAAGGTGAGGCTCGCAGTGTATGTTAAGGATCTGGAAGTCACTTTATTTGTCAGCAAAACAGGAGAGAGCATAGAGAGACCTAGGTTAAACTGCAGACCTGTGCATACTTTCTGTACACCTCATACCCCTGAGAGTCTCATAGTCAGCCTGAAACTGCTGGTTTCCATTTTTTAACTGGCTTTAGCAAGTAGGGTTTTGAAAATGTGAGCAAAACTGAGTCTGCAGACAGACCAAGTCAGCAACAGAAGATCTGCAATTTTTTCCTTCTCTGAACTGAAAAATATAATTCCCACCTAGAGTTTAGAATCACATAATTGGAAATAGGCTGAGAACCACTAATTATTTTAGGTCAGCTGCAGCAAGATTAAAAACGTAATCTGCTTTGGAATGATGACACATGTTAAATCAGAACTACGTTGCTATTCTTTCCCACAGGGGGAGAGGATCACGTTGATTCGACGAGTGGATGAGAACTGGTATGAAGGAAGAATCTCTGGCACCAGTCGCCAAGGCATCTTCCCTGTCACTTACGTGGAGGTGCTCAAGCGGCCAGTGGTCAAGAATGCCGTTGACTATCCTGACCCACCAATGTCCCTCTCCCCCAGCCGCAGCATGACAGCTTCACCACAGGTATTGGGACTAGATGCAGCCAGGTTCAGCACCTTGCAGAACAGAGGGATATCGCCATTCTTGTGCAAGAAGCAACAGCTGAAAAAAAAGCTGTATTTAATTTAGAATTTTGTGCCATAAAAGCCATGAGCTCCCTGCAGCAATCTGCAGCTGCAGGAAAAGGTGATGTTTCATTTACCAGAAAGGTTAATGAACGGATCATTTGGGGATTTGGAGACTCAGCTTTTTATTTCTGATGTGTAGCTTGAATCCAGGCCAGGCTGAAAGGGCTGCAGTTCACAGCCATGTGATTAAATTTCACTGCCAGAGATGGAATGAATTGGTGATCCAGCTTCTCCTGAGTATGTGTTTACACTTCACACACCTTCACTATGATGAGGGGAATTTTATATTATGACTATTAGAAGGGTCTATTAGACTTCTATAGTCTGTAAGAGTCATTATGTTGATCCCAGTCAGCTTGAATTAAGCTGTATACTTGCCCCTGTATGTTCTAGCTCATGACCAAGGTTTTTGGAGAAAGGGTCAGGAGAACAGCCTGTATTATTTGAAACTGATGCTAAATGAGCTCAGGTTTTGAGAGCAGGTCAGTCTGGGATCTTCCATGAATATTAAATTCACTATAAACCATACTGCAGTTCAAAGCAGAAATCAAAATGGAAGCAGGTAATTGTATGGGGATCCCAGAATGTTTGCCATGGCAAATTTATCAAGGAGGTAGTGAGTCTCTAAATCCCTTTGTTTTGCTCCCATCCTGCAAATACTCATGCCAGAAGGTTGGTATACCTGTCTGGATCATGGCCATGAGGTTCTGGTGCATCCTCCTCTCACCCATGGGACCAAAACAAGGCCATTCTGAGGTCAAGGTTGCAAGAAACATAAGTGGAGAGTTGGGATTGGGAAGAAGGGATATATGGTACGGCAAGGATGGGGGAAAAAATGCCATGACTCATGCCTCTTGTCTGTCTGGATTGTAAAATGAGTGTTTTTAGTCTTAGCCACTGTGTAAAGAGGAAAAACTTGCTGCTGATTTGGGATTCCCAGTCAAAGTGGACCTCAGCTGAGCTTTTCTGTGAGCTTGGCAGCCTCTCCATAGCTGTGGCCTATCTGCCACAAACTCCCTGCAAGCTTCTCCCTTTGATGGAAGGGATCTTATCCACCTTTTTTGGGTTTCCTTTGCTATTATTTTGATTCCTCCCCTATTAAATCAATACTCCCCCTACTTTTTTGCCTGACTTGGCAGAGGACTGAGAAACTGTCTGACCAGTGCTAATGTAGCTGTTCTCATCAATGCTGCTGGTGGTAAGAACTAAGGTCAGGACTTGGTGGTGTGTTCTGCCCTTAGAAAGGCAGAACCTATTTTAATAACCTAAAGAGCAAATAGCCAAAGCTGGCTTTTTTGATCCCTTTCTCCTGCGCAGCTTCCGCAGTGCATGTCTCCTGAGGAGCAGGCATTGCTCATGCTAGAGCTGGGTAAAGTCAAAGTTCATTGCAGCAGTGAATTCTGGCTGGATCCAAAGTGTGAGTTGCTGGGGCTCCAGCTATTGCTGCCAGGCCAAATGCTGCATTCTGCCATCACGATGGTGGCTTCAACTGCTCCCTGAGGGACTTCAGGCATATGGTATGAAGTCAGATGTCTTCCACAAGCTGTTTTCTGTTTGGGATCCTGGCAAAGGCTGGAGAAGGGTATTAGCAGCACAGATACAGGCTGGACTCTGTGGTTTGGAGTACCTGTGGACAGCACGTTCTCCAACACGGCACACTATCCATAGAAAACTTATGCATGTGGTCACAGGTCTGTTTCTCTCCACACTTGCTCTCTCTCCTTTTACTTTTGCTTGGGTTTGTATTTCCTTTATTATTTTTTTGTTCATTTCTTTCTTTTTCTCTCCTGCTTTTGTCTCCTTCAAGTCTCCCAGCTCTGAGCTGCTCCATACTCCAACTCCTCCGCCTTTGCCTTTTGCGCGCCGCGCTTTGTCTCCAGAAGTGCAGGCGGTCACATCCGAGTGGATTGCTCTGACTGTGGGAGTGTCTCCCAGCACCACTCCTGCCATAACTCCTCCATTGCCTCCTCCGCCTGAAGCCTCCCTCTCTCACACTGACTATCTCTCACCTTCTGCTGCAGCCAGCCCTTCCCCCACAGTCAGCCTCCACCATTCTCATCTCTCTGGCTCCTCAACTCCCCGGTCCATTAAATCCCCATTGCCCTCTTCCTCATCCAGACCTCAATCCTCTGCCCGCAGTTTCTACCAGGCCACTCCACAAAGTGAAGAAAAGTTTGTTGACTCCCCTTCTCCCAGCGTGACCTACTCTAACTCCTCTCACTGGGCGGTGGAAAGCCCCGAAAGCATCCTCGCAGAGCAGCGTGACACCACTGCCAGCCAAGCCTGGCTCCAAAAGACAGGAGAGGGCAGCAGCCACTCTGAGCAGAGTGCTCATGCAGTCCCCAAGATCTCTGTTGAGCGCTGCTTGAAACCATCCCAACTAGACATGCGTGCGAGCCCAGAAAGGAGACCCGTGGGTTCCTCTGAGGACAACCAGTTGTGTCAGGAGCTAATGGCTATTGTTCAGGGAGGTAAAACAGAGAAAAGAGACATGAGGAAAGGTGATCTGGGCAAGTTTCAAAGCGGGGAAAAGAAGGTACTTCTCCTGCATGTGTGTGTGCGCTGCTCTGAATCGCTGATTTTCATTTAACTGGTGGGTTGAGATTTGTGCTGCTCTGCTGCAAAGCAGAGCCAGTGGCTGCCACATGTCGTTTTCATGATCCTAAGACATTCTTTCACGGCATTTTTATTCTTTTCAGTGGCATTCACTTGATAGCAGATCAAAAAGTTTTAGAAGAGGGTTCAAGAGTAGCACAGAGAAAATTATTTTAGAATAGATAGCACAGGACTGACACAATCAGTTACATCTAATGAGGTGATTGTCCCAGATAGTGGCTATTACCAGATGTGTCAGATGAAGGCATCATACAGGCCCCACTGTGTAGAATACAAGCAATTTTTTGCTAACCAGAGATTTTACAGCATCCAGTGGATCATCTTTGGTTATAGAATTTGTTTGTTTTTCCTAAATCCAAGGACTGAAAAGCCTTTTAAACATCAGCCTGGCTCCTAGAATCACAAAAGGTATCCCCTGTTGATCCTGGAGCCTGTGGTTTAGTGAACCTTAGTCTGGGATATGCATGACTAAGGGAGTCTTAATTATTGTCTATGTATTCACATCATTTCTAAAATGATGTGAAAGGCTCTAGCCACAAAGAGAATTGGACCTAGGGATGCTTTACCCCAAGAGTTTTTAGTTACATGTAGCTGTATGTTACTAGAGGAAGCACAGAGGGAACTCTTCAGTAGCTTCTACCACATATCTTCTGCCCTCAGTCTTGGTATAGGATATATGCCTTACTTTGCAGCTCTCTGTTGCCTTGGGGCCCATTGTAGGGTACAGCCAGCCCAATTATATTACAACACCCCAATGACTGGAAGTTTGGATAATTTTTAATCATAGAATTATAAATACTGTCTTGGATGCACTGCACTAGCCTCCATGACATAACCCATCTAGCCAACATTAAATAATGAGATGGGTTGCCAAGATGACATGTTTCACACTGGGAAAACTTATGACAAATAATTTGATTTCTGCTTGAATCATAACCCTAAGTGTACTGAGAGCTGTACTGTTTACCGCCTAGATATATTTTTAGTAGCATTTTTTTAGTCTTAACCTGCATGTTTAAAATAGAGTGAGGTGGTCAGCTCAGACAAACCAACTGGAAACTGCACTTTCCTTGCATGGAGTTACTGTTGCTGTGTGTGCTTCAAATTTACTGGATAGTAGATACTCTTATCACTAGCAGTGATTGTGATAAGAGAGTGTGTGCTAAGCTGACCAATTTTTCTTTTCTTCAAAAGACTGCAGACTCAAAAGTATTCTCTTCATCTGCTCCTCTCTCTTCCTCTACCCTCTCTTCCTCTACTGTCACAACACAGCCACCTCCCAGACTTACACGCAGAGTCAATAAGCCGCAGGTAATCATCTTTGCTGGTTACTCTTCCATTAGAGTTGTTTCCATGCCATGCCATTGTTTTGTCATATGCTTATTTAGCCATTCATTGATTACACAGGTGAGATAATTTTCCTCTAATTTAGAATTCTTATAAAAAAAAAAACAAAAACAAAAACATTACCTTCAGGCTTTGCAGAAGAGCAGGTATGGGCAAAATCTTCAGCTGCTGCAAATCCACATAGACCACATCTAGGTTTCTGCCCGTTTGTACCACCTGAGGATCTGTTTTTCAGTTCCACCAAAGATTAACTCAAGGCTTACTTAGTTCTGACCTTGATCTCCTACAGCTTAATTGCATTACAGGGCAGTGTCAGTAGCCTTATTAGCAGGAATGGCATAGCACAAGATCATTTGGTTTAGGTATTGTTTAACCACCTGAGATCAGGAATTCAGAGTTTGAGCATCTCAGAGCTGGGGATAAGGCATACACAACTTGGTATCCACAATGCCAGGGGCCTGCTCTGGTCTTCTCAGGTAGAAGTCAGAGGCTCTGAGCTCTATTGTTGAGAGCTACAAATGTTTTTAAAGAGTGATGCAGTAGGGTCTGTGCAGCATAGCTCAGCCTCAGCACTGTGTGGCTGGGGTGCCCAGGGTGTGGGAAAGAGCAATGCTCACATCTGCTGGTGCCTCTTCAGTCCTTCAGGGCAGCTTCCACAAGATGGCAATATTTGAAACAGAAAGTTCACAATTAGCGAAAACTGGACTGAGTTTGTTGTGATGGGTATTGGGGGAGCAACCTTCGGCTTGATCAGTGAATCAGGCAAGCTGCTCATGCAGGATCAATGTGGGAAGTAGTTGCCAATGTTACTTATTTCCTTGATTAGTTTAAGAGAGAGAGAGACAGCTTAAACTCCGAAATTTTTCTTTTACCTTTACTCATTTTCTTCCACTTGAAAGCTTGCATAGCTTTTTCCTGAACTATCACCTCCCACTTCCCTTTCAATTTCAGTATCTGAGTCCAACAGAACACATATTCTGCTTCACGTTAAAAATCCGTAAGTTTCCTGTGTTGGCCTTTCTCCTGAACTCTGATCTGCTTGGTCCTGCTGGTGCTTGCACTGGATATATGTGATCCAAAAGAGCAGGAGCAAAGAGCCACGTTTAGACAAGATGTTTCTCCCCAGTGACAACTAGCACCACAGTTCTATTTTGGGTGTTGCACCTGGTTGTAATAAGACTCTGTGGCCTTTCTTTGGAGTCAGAGTCAAGTCAATATTTGTATTTTATATGCCTTGATAATCAGAGCATTGTCAGTGTCAAGTTAAAACTGTGTGTGACGTTAGCAGTAGTCTTGACCTCCTTTCCAGCTCTGGGTCTACAGTTGTTTAGGGAGTAGGAGTGGTATTTATATGTGCAAATGACATCTCATTATCTGTGTGATCCATACAGAGGCTGATGGTTTCAGCAGAACTTCAGGTAATACCCTGGAGGCTTTTTAAATATCTGTACCTCTCAACTGATTTTAATCAAATGAGAAAAGCACTTAGCAGACTTGGAAATGAGACATTACATTTGGGTTTTTGTTCCATTAGTGTCCATCCCTGGTGTTTGAGGTACTTTATGACTGAATTTTAGTTTTCTTTCTCATTATAGAGAACCTCTCCAGTTATGAAATTCTGACCCAGGGTTATTTGCAGATTTAAGACCCCTTTGGTATAGGACTGGTGTGAGGACTGTGTTCGTGCCTGTTCCATTCAGTAAGAATATAAATTGCAGTGACTTTAAACTGTTCTGAAATTCCCTTCTGTTTGCTTTCGCAGTCCAAACTAAAAAGAAAAAAGAATGACCCCCCGCAGCATGTGAAGATATTTCAAGTATAACTTACAGATAATTTGTTTCAATATTATAGTAAAACATATTATTAAGGAGTAACATAATCTATCAAATTAATTTATTTCAGGGAACCAACAGGAATTTTCCAGTTTCTTTCCTGTTGTAGTCTGAGGTCCTGTTAGCACAGTGGGACAGTCAGCAGTGGTGCCAGCAAGTGTGTGAGCAGTCCAGCAGCTTCAGTCCTGGGACTGGACTGCAGCTGTGTGGTGGGGAAGGCAGGGTTGGCTGGACAAGGGTCCCTGTATTGCCTGGGAACATGAGGGATGTTGGTGGGGACCCATCTGTTCCTTTGCACTCGTACAAAGCCAGTCTAGCAGAGTGGTAATTTCACCTGCTTTTGGCTGGTAGAGGAGAGCATATGAGGTGGATGTCCAGACCCCATGTTCCCCAGCACAGATCAACTGCCCTTAGCATGTTCATTGCTTTGCACCACGTTCAAGGTAAACTTTTACCCCCTCCAGTGGTTTTCTGTTGCTCCACAGATTCAGCACAGCAGTGTTTCTGCCAAGTGCTTGCTGTCCAAGGCAGAGCTGCTCAGCCTGCAGCAGGCATTGGTACCTGCTTCCCATGCAAAAAGCATTTTTCTGCTGTAGCCATGGCCTTCAACTTCTGATCCAGCGTCTGGGGAGTCTTTGCACTGACTATGACAGCCTTCAGGTCAGGCTGCTCCACTCTGCAGCCTTTCCAGTGTTCTTTGTGAGAGCTCTTCAGCCAGCTTTCCATTCACTTTCACCAGAGCTGGGCTTGGTGTATGCAGCATTTTTCCTTTTTTCTTTCACCTGGGATGGGGGAGCCTCCCTGCTCTTGCTTCTCCATTCACATGTGGGAGTATCACTGCTGCTCTGTGTCATTCTCTGAAGGAATACCAATTTGTCTGTCTCTTGTGTGTCTCTTAGTCTGTTCTGTTAAGCTTTGTCTTTGCTCATGTAGTTCTTTAACTCCCATCTGCAATGGATTGAAGAAGACACATAAACTAGAGCTGCAATGGATAGGTGCGCTGATGACACTAAACTTCACTAGGAGCAGGGAGAGCACCGTTGAGCAGTCCCAGCATCTTTCTTCCTAACACTGAAAACCTGCCTTAGGGCTTTTCTAGGCTGTTAATGTAGAACCTTTTTCTGGTAATTTTACAAGTTTGTGATGCTCTTTAGATCCATGCTCAAACTCCATATGAGGTGGAAACAGAGGCCACCTGTGCTTCAGGACTGACCGCACTGCATATTTGTATACACAGTCTGTGGATATGGAGATATAGAGACTTAAGCACTTGCTTAGGTTTATTCACGTAGTCTTAACAAAGCCACGTAGTGTGGCTGAGTGGCTGGAAGTTGAGATGTCCTCACTGATTGTGAATACTTGGTTGCTTTTAGGGCCTTCAGCTTACCTTCAGCAGTAACAGGGCTGGCTCTGTTTTGGGGGAACCTCAGCCTTTTATGCTTTGGAGCTGTGCCAAGCACTTGCTGATTCCTCAGCCACCTCTGGCATAAGGGAGCCACCACTGTAGGTAGTACATGGGCTGTCTAAACCCATGTTTGAAGAGCATTTGGACCTATAACACTTTTGGTTTTCCCTTTAATCTCTTCTTTTTCTGAAAGAATAATTTCAGGTTTGGTTGGTTGTTTTTAAAAAAAAAAAAAAAAGCCAGCTAGATCATGTTATCAGGGTCACTTGTTTAAATTAGTGGGGTGGTACATTTACAGCCTAAAATTATGGGATTTGATCTGGTCAGATTTTCATCCTGTTTAGCTGGTACTGCATAGTTGCTGACTGTGGGGTGTTTCATCACCTCACTGCAGGGCTCTGCTGTAGCCCTGGGAGTTAGTGCTTTGGTAGGAGCTGCCTGAATCTCTAGAGCAGAGGCCAGAGGGGACCCACTTAGTCATGGATCTGGTCAGGAAGCTGCCAGGAGGGCAGGGGACTGCTTGGCCTTTACCCCTGCTTAGCTGCCTCATGGAAGTCCCTATGAGGATCCTGCCAGGAAAGGGAATGTGACTAGGCTTCTGATGCTGGTAGGCTGCACCTCGTGGTAACACACATACAAGCCTGCACCATGGAACATTAAGGCAGTGTCAATTTTTTAGCTTTCAAATAACTAATTTAATTCATAGTTATTAATGCTTTTAGGAGGAAAAGCTGGTCAGAGAGGTTGCAAGTAATCAATGGGAAATGGACCATGTGGGCTTAGGAGCTCATGGAGCAATTTCAGCAATCAATTTATTGGTATGGAACAGAGAACTACTTTCTTGAATTAAAAAAAAAAAAAAAAAAGAAGTTCTCACAGCTGCCTCAGCCTGGAAATTGGTTTTTCCAGCTACTTAAACACCTGAGTTAGCTCTGATCTCATCAGATTTAATTCACTATATCCAGTTGGTCTGCACAATATTAACTTTAAACTTGTAGTTTTTTCAGGGCTGATGATAGACAGGCAGGAAGGACTTCCAGAAATCCTGTGAGGATTTCAGGCTCCACAGTAAATGCTTTGAATGCAAATTCCACTGTGATTAGTGCATTCAACTTTCATTTAATTTTCTTTCTATAGAAAGATACATGGTAACAGAGTATGGTTTCATAGGGCAGTGATCCCAGATTCCAGCACCAGATGGTAGTGCTGACTACAAAGGAGATGCTGTGGGGCTGGGTTGTCCTAGAATGGGTCATAGTCCTTGAGAAAAGAGATAGTTTGCTTTAATACAGTGATGGGCACAGCTCCAGAGGTCCAAGATGTGGTTCAGAGGAGCTTTGAGAACAGGAATTAGACAGGAATGAGCTCATCACCTTGCACTTCTCCAAAGTCTTTGAGCATGCTTGTGCTGAAGGTGTCACAGACCTCTCTACTCTCTGCTTCTGCTCTGTCTCAGTGTGCCATGAGAAAGCAGTCTTTTTACTGGAGGGCACTGCTGAGGTGAATAAAGAGGAGGACAGAAAGCTTAGAATCGAGGCCTTTGAACTTCAGTTTGAAAATTGTGTTGAATGGTCACAGAGCATGGCCATGCTCTATATATCATCCAATCCACTTTGCCAAGCAGTGCTGCAGGCAGTACACTAGTTCAGACATCCCATCTGCTCACAGCATGCACCTTGCTTTCAGTAGGTGTTTGAATAAGCAAAAAGTGTGCAAAACCAGGCTGTGGATACCTGTGTGACTTTTTCAGTGACCATCCCCTTTCTCATAAAACCTCCAGCCTCAAACACCCTGATTTCCCTTTTTCCCTGTGTCCTGGGACACAGTCCGTGTGAAGAGTTGTGGCTGGGGAGTGGGGCAGGGCAGCGTCCAGCAGCTTCATTTGTGGTGGTGTTTGGAGCTGGGTTTTCCAGTCAGGGCATCCTCTGACCTGAAGCTCTGCCTTGTTGTGGAAATTAATAGAACATTTCAGATCCTTGCTTGGTACAGGGTAGAGTGATTTTGCTGGGGCTGCGTGGCATTGTGCCTTCTGAGGACCTGAGCTGTTGGGTTTTTTTTAAAAAGACAGTGAGTTGCTGTTCTCTTCTGTGTCAAAGTCATTGATGACTTTTCTAAAATCAGCAGCAGATGCCTTCCAACATGCTTTTGGCCTTTTAATTTTGATGCTCTCAAGTATGTGTTCCTGTCCATGTTCTTCTTCCACTATAGGAATGCAGTATGATACTATTGTACCATTTCTGGCTGTAGCGGTGTCCATAACCTTCCATTCTGATTCCCTGCCCTAAGCTTCTGTTTTGCTGTCACCTTTCCCTTGCAGCATTCTGTGTGCTGCAGTGCCGTTGTACTACTGTAGCCTCAATGTTTCGTGTGTAAATGAAGGATCTTGCTGTCCAGAAAGTATGGTGTTGGGGTGGGGAGGGGAAGACTTACTCATGCTCTTTTGTTGTCTGCACTCCATTTACATTTTTTTAATTCTGACCAATATAACATCTGCTAAAATGTCTTCCTTATCATTTGCTTGGTGATCACACAGCCTTCCCACCATTCATTGAGAGCTGGACCAGATCTCACAGAGTCTGAAAAGAGCTATGTGGTAAGGCCCCTGTTTAACTCAGATGTGTAGTCCTAGACACTCTTCACCCAGATGGTAACACCTCGGTAGAGATAAAACACCAGCACTATTTTTAGTTGCAGAGTAGGTAAATATTTATCTCTTTGCATATATTGTTTGTTTGCAAAAGAAGAAAGGGAATTTAACAATTAGAAAACTGTCATACCCAATGAGAAGTTGGGCTAATTGTGCTGCCAGACCCTGGGTATAAGTTAAATGAAGCCAAATGCATGAATGGAGCAGCCCCACCTCACCTTGCATTCTTGAACTGACTTCATAGCATTTGGAATGGTGCCACTGCATAACTAATTGCAACCTCTTATGCTGCTGCTTTTAAAAATATATGTATATGTATTTGTTACAAATCTTCAAACTAAATGCCAAATTCTTCTGTATCTTGCCTGTTTTTCCATGCTTACACCTGGATCCCTTCTGCACTCCACTACCTGGATATTTACCTGGATCTACAACTCTTTTTTTGTTTTTGTTTTTTTACTGGACTTATATACTGCAACTGGAATGTTCCATCTCTTCTTATCTATATTTTCCCCTCCCTTCCCCCTATTGACTGTCCTTTGGGTGTTCTTGGATCAATACTGACTACCACACAGGAAGCTGTTTGCAATGAGATCATAAACATTGCAGAAAAATCTGTTCATTACTGCAGTACTATTTCTCAGCCTCTTGACTCTCGCCACAAGGTGACCTCTAATGACCATAAATCATCTCTCATCATTTCTCAGCAACCTCAAGCACAGCAGCAAGGAGCGAGCCCTGAGCGAAGTCAAACACCACGAGACATGTAAGTCCATTTTGTTCCCATCTCTTCCAGGGTCCTTGTTTCTGACTGGTGCTGAAGATAGGGAGGTATGAGAGCTCTTAGTGTTTCAGAAGTTAAATTAGAATTATGTGAGAATGTCAGCTTTGTTTTAAAGAACAAAAGTAGCCACATATCATCATAATGAGTTTCAAACTGTGACCTTTCTGTTGGTACAGCACCTGAAATAATGACCTCATGATCCAGGACTTGGTCTCCATTACAGAGACTGTCTCAGTGTCTTTGTATCTTGAAGCTGGTGACAAGTTAAAATCCCTGGCTGTACCTGACTCATATGACATGGATCAATGTGTTCATCCCTGTTCTTACCTTCTTAAGTGAGAGTCCCAACACTGATGCCACTTGGTGCGTTGCCACTCAGTTCTACTGGTGAATTGGTAGCTAGGAGACCAAGGCTGAGATTTTCAAAGCTGTCCAGTGGAGCTGCCACTAAGCTTGGTGGGGCTTTTCACTGATGATTTTGAGAATAGCAGCCTGCACTGTCTGCTGGGGACTGATGCTCACAGCAGTTAGCTTGTGAAAGGAGCCTTTGCTTTCTCTTTTATGCAGAACAGGAAGTCTCACATCAGCTCTCTTTTCACACTGCATAGGCAGGGGACCCAAGCCTCCCCAAATTTGCCCAATCATTGTTTCCAGTCCATAGGGATCCTTTCTAATGAATACACGGTGCCTGTGGCATAAGTGACATCTCAGGGCAGGATTCAATTAAAAACCTTGGGTTTTGTTTGCGCTATACCTCCTCAGCCATGATTTATCCAGCACCTTAGTGCAGTAGAGTAAGCAGTATCTTTTTCTGAAGTCCTTTGCTCTGCCTTTATGGCTCTGCCTATGTGCCTGGGCAAGCGAACAGCTGTCTCTTTTAGCCCACGCAGGAGTGTATCCAGGTTTTGGCTTGCACTCAATAGGGTGTCTGCAATTGTACACTCTCCAGGTGCTACATGTTAGGAAGACTCTGGTTGGTTGTCTGTGCAGACAACTACATGGCAGAAAGGGAGCAGAAGCTCTCCGTATATCCCACCCAGTGCAGGCATGACACTTCCTACTACCATGACCTTTTGAAAACAGCGAGTTCAATGCAGTTGGCTTCCAACTCTCAAAAGGAAAGCACAGGTACAGACTGTACTGAAAAACATGTAATATCAATTAGGGGAAGGGAAACATCTCCTGAAGGGATGTCAAAGAAATCCAATAGCTAACATGTAGTATCTTTCTGGTTTTTAGAGTTAGCTACCAAGCCCTCTACAGCTACACTCCTCAGAATGATGATGAGCTGGAACTGAGGGATGGTGACATTGTCGATGTCATGGAGAAATGTGATGACGGCTGGTTTGTGGGTGAGTGTGACACTTGCCTGTCAGCAGAGCTTTTTGGGATGAGCAGTTTTGCAATGTGTCTGGAAGTTGCTGTCATTTGTGGGGTCAAAATGGTGAAAAAAATTGACTCAAATTTTTCCACAATTTCTCATCTTTTCTCACCAAAAACATTAAAATTAGGCTGCAGGGTGTTGGAGCTTTGTTTTCTTTGCTAGGTCTCTAGTATTTCCATTTTTATCTTCTTAGTACCTCCATTCATCTCTTTGTCCTGGTCCTTCTTACTCACACAGATGGCAGAGCAACAGAGGGAACCAAGAAAAACTGGATTTCTGTAGCATTTCCAAAGCTGAGGGAGCCATGACTAGTTACAGAAAGTGGCAAGTAGGGGCTAAAAGCAACACATGGATAGGAGTTGCAGTCCCTGAAAATCCAGCCTCAAGTGTATGTTTAGCAAAATCCTTTACCTTCAAAGAGTGCAAGTATGGACAGTGTTCTCCATCTCAACATTCCAAATCTGGGCTTGCTATCTCTTCTTAAGGGAGATTAGCTCATTTACACTAAGAGGAGTTTGACTTCCAGCCTATAGGCCCGGGAGCTTTCACCAGCACCTTATGAATTTTTAAAGGGGAAGACCAAAGTTGATTAGTAGCAGGAGTAGTTGTGATCTGGTCTGTACCAAAAGGCTCTTTGACTAGGGCTCCTATTTAGTATTAGGAATCAATGCCTGCAGGGGCCTTCCTTGCATATCTCCATCTTACTCTGTCTTCCTTATGTGTTTTTTGTTCTTTTTTTGCAACAGGTACATCCAGGAGAACAAGGCAATTTGGCACCTTCCCAGGCAACTACGTGAAGCTTCTGTACCTGTAAAATAACAGTGATCCCGCCATGACAATGATGGGATTCCTTTCCAGATGGTGTTTTTAAATAGTGAAGAAACAGACAATTTATGAATGTAATAGACAAGAGATGCGAAGTGTTAGGAGGATGTGGTTATGTGGTACACTATTGAGTTGAATGTGTAGCCCTGCTTCCATGGAGTCAGGGTGTGATTTGTTTGCTAAAGAAGAGACAGTTTCTAGTTTACAGTGCTGCCTTTGTGTATTCCTCTCCCTTCCCCAGCAAGAGTTTTGATGATAATCTTAATTTGTACGGAGTACTTATCTCTGAGGAGGCTTCAGGGAAATACATGGTATAGGTTTTGTTTGTGTGTTGAGATAGAATAGTGCTTTGGGGCAGTACTCAGTCACAGCTGCTCACATTCACTGGCATGGTTCAGGAGGCCAGGCTTTCTGCCCAGTTTCTGCCTTGCTGAAGACTCACTTTGCTCGGCCTTCCAGTTCCATAGGAAACCTTTCCTTCATGTCATGCATCTTAAGACCCAGCAGAGGCAGAGGATGGCTGATACAATTAAACTGCAGAGCTCTATGTGGAAAAGAAGTTTGGAACTGGTGGTTTAATCCAGAGAGGTCAGCCAAAGCATAAGACAAATGCGCAAAAATCCCAGACCCTTTAATAACATATTACTGATCTCTGTAGGGTTTTTCTTTTGTGCAGAGTGTGTGTGTGTGTGAGTGTATTGTGTGCATAAAAATGAACTGAGTCCTGTTTTTTTACAGAGAAATCAGCCTAGCTTTGACATTTATCTGCACAAAGAATAGAATCAGTAAACAGAACATCTGTGAGGGCAAATTCTGTTTATGAGTCCTACAGCTGTTCATTTTCTCTGCTCCTCCTGTTGCTAGCCATAAAGGATCACACACCTTTTGCAGGATATACTTTGGGATGAAGACTTTACTTCTTTCCCAGCATTGAATCTTAGAGGCTCTGATAAATCTGAGCAATGTATCACAGAGGGTGCCTTTTTTTTTTTTTTTTTCCATTTTGGTTACAGTGTTGATCATAGGTCTCAAATAAATACATGCATTTTAGTTGCCTCTTAGTTATACAAAAAAGTCTAATCAATTTGGAAAGCTGTTCTCAGCAGTTATCACCAGTTACAGAGATTTGTATTTCCTTGAGAGAAAAAAAATCCCATGGCTTGGCTGTATGTTTGCCTGTAAATCCACTATGAAAACTCTTTTGATAGACTTTTTGTTATTAAGAAAAAGCATAAACAAAACCAGTTCTATTGGACTCTGCTTCCTACAATTACCGTACAAATAGCAAAGGGTTAGATTGCTATTTTGTCATAAGCCGTATTTAATAATATAAAATTCCTATTTTTATGCTGATGCTTTTATACAGATTTATTAAGAGTAAACTACAACTAACTGTTAGCACGACTTGCAATGTTTTGATAAACTAGCCATGCTCCTGGGTTTGAAATCAAGTAGGCTTGTCTTCCGTCTTGGTCAGCGGAAGAGAAGACTCTGTGTCTCAGAAGTTTGACTGTAAATATGTATATTTAACTTTGTACAGACAATGTACTTACCTTGTATAGAGAAATAATTTAAACACATTGAGTGAAGGGAGGGAAAAAAAGGCAGTTGTGAAAGGTTGGGATTTTTTCCACTTTTATTTAAGTGATGGAATTCCATGTATGTTCACATAAAGAGTTTTAGCACAAAATATTCATTATGAAAGGGTTTCAGATATGACATAAAGCACCACTGTTTACTTCTGCAGGAGGTATCTTGAATCCTGCATCCTATTTATGGGTTTGTTGTTCTGCTTTGGGTTTGCCCTCCAGTTATCTGCAATAATGTTTAGGCCTGTTGCTAAGATTGGATAACACCAAGTAAATCTACCCAGCAAAGTAACATGTTGATATTGATTGTATATAACATACTCATTTAAAGGTTAATTTTCTGTTCTTGCTCTTGCCAGTTTAACACAAACACACACACACACACACACACACACACACAACACACGTATCCACACAAACCGCAACTTATTTTTGTGTTGATTTTTTTTGTTTCTTATTGCAGTGGATTACTATTTGACAATTAATAAATGGAATTATTGAATTACTATTGTGTTTCTTGTACAAATTATTAAATAAAATCTACTCTGGTTATTCTGTAGCAATGCACTTTCATACTAGTGCTCTGCTGTTGCTGTCTTTGGCTGTATCCATACTGACCCCTAGGTGTCTGCCATGGGCTTCCACACTGTCCTGCACCTGAGGATCCTGCTTGTGATTTGGCTTGAGCTCACCAGTTCTGCCTCCTGAGCTGTAAGCTGGCTGTGACTTTTGCTTAAAGAAACCAAGGTATAAAAGCAGAGGAAAAGCTGGTTCACACACAGATCTAACTGTAACGTGGTGTGAGGGTACAGTTGCTGCGGCATGCACGCAGACCTGGGAGGTCAGGAGTACACCCCAATCCACTGGTTTACAAAGGGTCCTTGTGACCTACGATGAGAAGACCACCCAGGTTAAGTTAGACAAGAAACTCCAAATGCCAACCTGCATAGGAAGGGATGTCAGTTGATGCTGGGCTTACATGTGCATTTTTAACGCTAATACGGATAAAAAGCTTTAAGACACTGCTGTCTGGTAGCTGCACTCTGTCAGGCAGTTATGGCTACAGCATTAACTCATGAGGTTTGTGCAAGGTCTGTGGTGATCAGGTCATGTCTCCCAGCCCTGCAGCAGTACACCTAGCTGGGACTTTTTGGGTGTGCCTAGTGCAAGGGAACAGTCCCTGAAGGAGTAGAGTGAGGGAAGGGTAACAGCTGAGCTCCCTGGGTGGTGCACTGGAGTCCAGTAACACACAAGTATCCAAAAAATGGATCCTGCACCTCCACAGGTTATGCTCCTGCATGGTGCCTGTGCAGGACTGTGCTTACCCTGAAGACTGGTATTTCACAAGGAGTTTTAACTTCTTAGTGACCTCCATCTCAGATTAAGCCAAAATTGGGCAACAGATTCATACTCCGTGATGATGACCGGATGACCAGACAGACAGATAAACGTCATGGCTGCACTCACAATGATTTTAGGAAGTCAAACTATAAACAAGCCAATCCTAAAACCAAACTACCAGGACAGCAAAAGCCTCAAGCTAATTTACATGTTTTTAGAAAGCACACAGACACAAGCCCTTTTTTGTTTCACAGGTCACTTAATATAAAAGCCAAAGGGCAGCCTGACCATGGCTTTGCTGCAATCACAAGCAATGCTTGCCTTTGCTTCACAGCATCCTGGACAGGGAGGGCAGAAACACATCTGTAGCTGCTGAGCGTTGGATATACTTATGTCACTCTCTAGCCTTATCTAAGGTAAGGAAGCTAGAGGTGCTAGTGACCGCAGAAGCTGGGCGAGCAGAGAGGGGAAGGTGACCCAGCAGTTTGCAACAGCCCTCTGAAAATCCCACGCACCCTGGGGTAAAGAATCTCTCGATGGCAACTTTCTTCACTGCCACAAGATGTGTAATGATGATGTGGAAGAACTGCTTCTCACTGCTAGAAATGAGATTAATAGTCTGGATGCATGGACCCTGGAAAGAAATAACCTGTGAAAAGACAAGCTAATGCAGGAAAAAGGGCGCAGCCACGGAAGGGGATTGCCGAAGCAAGGGTGTGCCTTGCGATGGGATCATTTGTGGCCGTGTCCTGTAGGACCAGTACCTGGGTGACCTGTGTCATCCCTACTTGCTGGCTGCTCCATGCTCCCCAGCTGTGGCTGAATCCCAGCTGAAGCTCCCTGATGTTCTGCTTATGGATGAGCTGTGTTCATTAACTAAATAAGCAGCAATGTTTGCACTCAAGTTGTAAATGCCAGTGCCATTGCTGTGACCAACCTCTCCCACTTGTCCACCATCAGATTACAGAGGGCTTAACATGCCACTGGAACGACTATTTTTCCAGAATCACAGCTAAGGTTGGCTGAAAAACCTGTATAGAAGAATTCCTTTTGTTGGTGGTACTGTGCTTAAGGGGCTAGAGATAAACAAAACGCCGCCTAAACCAGTGAACCTGGGATAAATAAGCAGAAAAGTAATACCCTTCCCAGGCCCTCACTCATCGGTTCCTGGCGGTGAAACTGCAGGCAGGGCCGCTTATCTCCATCGCCCCCATTAGGTTTCAGAGTTAACATTGCTCCAGGCTGGAGGATATTTGCCTGGGAGATGCCGCCCCGGGGCACTCCTGCGTTGCGGCTGCCTGCCGGAGGCTTGTCCTGCCTGCCAGGAGGGTGCGGGTGAAGGGGCGCCAGGACTCCTGGCCCCGCAGCCGCCCTTCCTCGGGAGGGCTTGACCCCAAAGCGCGGTGCAGCAGCTTCCTTCCCGTGAGGGTGGGGGAGAGCAGCCGCTGCTGCCCCCGGGGCGGGCCGGGAGCCGGGGAGGGGCCGGCGGGCGGGGCGGACCAGGGGCGGGCCAGGCTGGGCCGGTGAGGGCGGAGGTGCTGCCGGAGCTGTCTGTGAGGGGTAGCGCGCACATGGGGACGCATCGCATCGTGCTCTCGGGCCCCGGGCCCTGGGGCTTCCGCCTGGTTGGCGGCCGCGACTTCGAGCAGCCCCTGGCCATCTCCCGGGTAGGGTGGGCGGTGGC
>VZRN01001099.1:52224-76808 GCA_013397935.1 Dasyornis broadbenti | reverse complement strand
TCCTTGCTGTTTTTTAGTTTGGGTTTTTTATGTTTACGGAGAAATCAGTGGTGGCCCACCCAGCCCCTTCACCTGTAGCAGCCCGGGGGTCTTTGCTTCCCACGGAACTTCCCTCCTCAGCCTGTCCATAGGAACCCTGAGGCGGCAGGAATCTCCTCAAGCCGCTGGTTCGGGTTTGGCAGCCCACCCTGTGGGAACCCGCCGCACGGAGGTGGGCTGAATGCTCGCCGGCCTTTGCTTGCCATGTGTAGTTAAGAGCCTTTGTTACAGCAACCTTGTTAAGGTGTATTTAGTGCCTCTTCCCGGCTCTGTTCGAAGTCCTCCCCCCCATCCCCCTCCCCCCAAAAGAAAAAAAAAAAAAGAAATTAGTTAGGAAATGACAGAAGTTTTGCATGGAAACAGCTTTAGCGTTGTACATGGATTTTCCACTCCTCTGCTACACCGTTCGCCCATAAGACGCCGGTGCTCCCTGCCTCGCTGTGCTGTCCATGTCCGCACCTGCAACCGCAGGTGCTCGGTCCGGCCAGGAGCTGGGCTCTGCCCCGCCGCTCCCTGCAGGCCACCAGCGCCAGGGTTCGAGTGTGCGGCCCTGAGCCCCAGACTCCTGTGCCTGCACGGCTTTGTGTGGGGTGCACTGTGCAGAGTCTTGTCGGGCCTGGCTGCAGGCCTCCCCCAGGGGAAAAGGAATGAAGGAATTGTTCCTCTTTCCAGCAATCCCTCTGCAAAACAGAGGCATCCAGCGAGCTGCTAGCAGCCTTGGGCTCTGGCATCTGCCACCATTGCTCGATTTTGAAGTCCCTGCATGCCCCAGGTGAGGAAGGGCTGCGGGAAGTGGAATATGCAAGAACTTGAACTTATGTGAAGTCTTCGTAAAGAAGACCAGGATGGTCAGACTTGTGACTTCTTATAAATGTCTCCTGCCATGGGATCTCCTGCCATGGGGTCCCACTGCCCAAAGGAGCCCAGGTGCCATGAGGGAAGCTGCCAGCTGCAGGAAGGACAGAGCTCACAAGTGTTGTTAAACCCACGGGGCGGGGTGGGGAGAGTTACTGGATTTCTGTGTAATCTCTTTCAATTACAGTAATAATGCCTCATTTTTCTAAAGCATTTTTGGGACATGAAAGCACCTTTACTGTAAGGGAAGTGATATTTACTTCATTGTTATGGTGATTATTGCCATTTCCTTCCAGCAAAAGACTCTCAGGCATAAGGGTGTCTAAAGCCCTACCTTACTGCTCTTACCTCTGCTTTGCTGGATTGCATTGGCTTTGTCAGTGCTTATAGGCACATACCAAGGGACATAGATCAGCAAAGTGGCAAAAATAACCACCTCATAAGAAATTGTGACTCTGGAGACTAAAATGTAATAAAATAGCCTCTCTGGTGGTGATGACGTAAATGCTGACAATTAGTAGCTCTTATCAGGTCTTTCTCTTGTGGCCCCTCTGACACTTTTAATTTCCCCTCCAAGACTTCAAGTCATTAATCTTTCCTGTGGTTTTCTCCTAAGGCTCCAGGATTTGTCTCCTGGGCTCAGGAGTGAAGTTCTTGGCGAGTCTTCCCTTTACCATTTAAGAAAAGATCTGATCCAGTTTTGACCTGTTTTAAAGAGTCTGATCCTCCTTGTGTGATGACTTTACAAGGCTATTACTCCATTATTCTTGCTTATTTAATTTAGTACCTGTATTTTCACCAGAGACCTTTCTGGGCACAGAGCCCTCCTTCTCTCACGGTGTGGGGTGAGCTCTGGCTGTAGGACTGACATCTGCCAGGGGTTGTGAGGGCCTTGATCCCACTGAGATATGAGATAGGGGGGGGCTGCCTGAGGGCAGGAAGACTGTAGCCTGTGAGAAAAGCATCACCCTGGGAGCAGGGGAGGTTACAGCTCGTCCTTTTCAGCATTTGTGTGTTTGCTTTGTGCTGCAAGCAGGTAGGAGGTGGGTGGGTGGCACAGCTGCGCTCCTGAGGAGCGCTGTTATCAGGGGTGCACAGGGCTGGGCTGCCCACCCCGGATAGGGGGAGCAGCATCATCCTGACGCTGTTGCTGAGAGCACTGTGATTTGGGTGTGCTGTATGTAGGGGAAGTGCTCTCCATTGTAGCCAGGGGAGGCTGTCTCAGTGATGCACTGATGGGGCCACGCCACCATGCTTCTCCATGTGCTGGCATGGTGGGATGCCAGGAGAGAGACATCCATCCAGTCATGGGCCTGAACTGGATGTCTTGCAGCTCTCTGTGAACCAGCTGCCTAAATTCAGCCTGCATTGCCTGCCAGGAGCTCAGGTTTGGCTTCTGGCACCATCATCCTTTTGGTATTAAGCTTTTGAGCTTATCTTGGTATTTATGGCCCTCATCACCATTGTACCTCAGCTCCTTGTTAGTGACTTTTGACTTCTCAAGCTCCCCTGTGATGTAGGGAGTAGTTGTACCTGAATGTAGTCATGTTGGTGGGAGGCAGCACCATTTGAGTTGTTCTCCAGAGTGTTCAAGAAGGATGAGGAGCACTGGTGCCATGAGCATGGGAGCCAGCAGAGCAGCCTGGCTGAGGGCTTCTGGCTGACGTGGCTGCATGGTACCAATAGCTGGTTGTGCATTAAGGGAGCAGCAGATGAAAGATTGTGGCATTTACACAACTGCTCTTATCTTGTCTTTTGTCTCTGCCCTACGTCCCTTTCCACTTGAAATAAGTTTTCAAAACTGTTACTGGCTCAAATACATCGTGAGCATCTTGTTGTGAGAACATGTCTGGTTTCTTGGTTATGGTGGACCAGTCTTCCTAGTGAGATCTGAGTACGGGGATTTCACAAGTGCTCCTCATGAGACTTTCTTGTGGAGTTTCCCTTCTCTTTAGGACAGATGCTTCATAGATATTTCTGGCTTACATTTTGTTATAAAACTGTAGGGTTCTGTTGGATAGAACCCTACAGTTTTAGTGCTGTGTTTGTTCAGAAAAAAAACCCAAACTTGTGTTGGTCAGTGTAATGAACCCTGGGCCAAAGCCTGCTGGATTGCCCTACAGGAGTAGGAAAGGCCCTTGTCTTTAGTGCTCTTTGGGTGATACTCTGCAGTGAGTCAGTGGGGTAGAATTTGAGAAAAGTTCTCTCTGAGATGTGAATGGACACAATATATATGGGATAATAGCTTCTGTAGAGCTGACCTAGGCACAGGGTAGTTCCCAGTTGAGGCTGGTAGAGCTGATGGAGGAAGCAAGCAGCACATTGTATAAAAGGAGATGCTGATGAAATGGAGCTGTCTGAAAAGCAGTGCAGTTGGCAGACCCCATCCCCCTCCATTCCTCAGGTAACATGAGCTGTTGCCTGTTCAGTTGCATT
The DNA here is from genome assembly GCA_013397935.1 of Dasyornis broadbenti. Taxonomy (NCBI): domain Eukaryota; kingdom Metazoa; phylum Chordata; class Aves; order Passeriformes; family Dasyornithidae; genus Dasyornis; species Dasyornis broadbenti. The sequence goes on along the minus strand of VZRN01001099.1, from coordinate 73,478 downwards.
CAATTTTGATAAACATTGAGGCTTTTTGTTTCCAGTTGAATACATGGAACTGTCTGATAAACCATGTTATTGAGATTATTTTTGTGGTTGGTGGTAATGATTTTGAGCATCTGACCCAAAATATGGGCAGAGAAGAGGTTTGCTCTGTTTTGCCATGTCAAAAACTTCCCAGCCCCATTAAGGAGGGGTGTCTTTCAGAGTCTGTAAAACTGGACATTTTTTTATAAAACCAAGCAGTTTTCCAATGAAAAAAATGGTTTCAAGACAGACCATTTATGCAAATACATTAAAAAGATGAAATCCCAACATGATGCCTATTGCTGATTGCAACCACTGTAGCATTAATTCATGCCTGTTTAGTCTGATATTTTATCTATTCATGGTGTTTTAAAAACTCAGAATTTATATAAAATACAGAATTGGATCATAATTGAGTGTTTGAGTGTGTTGGTTTTCTTTTTAAGCACGGCCCTCTGAACCAGCTTTATAAATTTAAAACTTGATTTAGTGGTAAAACTGGGCTTGATGGTCTGAAATCAAGCATGGGACTGAATCCTGTGGTATGAAAAGATACCAGGTTTAGCTTTGGTACTTGCTTATGTTCTTACCTGTCAGCCAGTCCCCTTGTAGGAAGCAGCTGAGCAAAGGCATCCTGGAGCCAGTGGTGAGGGAGAGTCCTGCTGGTAGGGGACACCCTGCTAATGGGCATCTCTTGGTGAAATGGTTGGAGACTGTCCTCTCTCTGGCGCATGCCAGGGCACAGCCAAGTGGCACAAGTGACTGCCCTGGGAGCTGGGCTCCAGCCTCTTCCCCAGGTGGAAAGAGACTCTGACTGCAGGCTATTTATCTGAGACGTGAGAAGAGCTGGGGCTTTCCGGGCAGCCCTCTGCTCCCAGAGTGGAACTAGAATGTCTTCACTCTGCCAAAGGAAACATGGGGTGTGGTGGATGTGATAGGGTTTAGGGTTGGGCTGGCTTTCGTCCTCAACCCGGGGAGCCTTGGCTGGTCCCCCCTGTGCATACCTATGGCTGCAGTTCCTCTGCTGCATGGTCCAGCCCTTGTGTCCCTGACTGCAAATCCCAGCATGGTGATTAGGTCTTGTTCTAAGGCTGTCTGGGCAGAGGGAGGCAGCTGTGGAAAGCTGCTGGGCTTTATAGGAAGGTGAAGGTGGCTTTATGTTTCCTGCTCAGATGTTTGCCTGGCTGCGGGTGGGGTGGGGGTGGTGGCAGCAGCAGTCCTGCTGTGCCATGCCAGGCAGAGCTGCTCCACAGCTACATGGCTGATAAGGGCCTATGGAACACTGCTCATTAGTGTCACCTGCCAAAAGTTTCTGGCCTTGCAGAAGTGGCTGGGTTGGTGTTTAAGGGACAGCGGGATGTCTTGTGCCTTTGCTTGGAGGGAGGCCTGCCTTTTCTGTCAAAACACACGGTGTGAAGAGCAGAGGTTGTGCCCCTGCAGACTTTGAAATCAACATCAATCCTGGCAGTTTCCTGAGCAGCTGCTGGAAAAGCCTGTGCTTCAAAGATACGAATGTCTTCTGAGATCTCCCTGTCTGCCAGGGTTTGGATGAGGAGAAACCATTCTTAATTTGTAGCAAGGGCAAAGCAGCAGAATTTTCTAGGGGTAAAGGCAGAGTGCTTTGGGGCACAGGACAGGTTTGATCTTTTCCAGTCCGGTTTCTTAAGTCTGGGGGGGTCACTCTTATCTTGAAAATAACTTTTACAATTATCAGGATACTAATCAAATGTTTCTACCAGAGCTACATGCAGGAGCAGTACTCTTGTCTTTCCTAGCAGACAGGGTTGTATTTTCCTCAGTTCACATTTCCAGATTAATTTGTCATTGGTTATGCAGCAGCTTGATGTCATCCAAACTCTGGAGTTCCCTTTTCTCTGTACCTCTTCTTTGTGACTCGTATAATCTCTTTTGACAATGTCTGACCAACCTTGTCCTGGATGAGTTCCCCAAAGAACCTAAAGAGAGAAGTCCACATTTGGAGTGAATGTACCAGCCTCAACATTATACAAGAGCTGTAAGCCCTAGAACTTAAGGTGACGAAAGTTAATGTTGGACTTCTTGGGAGAAAGAAAGTTTTTATTGTTTCCTTATCTGCTTGTTGCCAGATATCAAGTTGTATATCGCTGCAGACTTCTTGGTACCTTCTACCCTCAAAAATTACTTGTTCCATCAAGAAATACATTTGGTATGTAAAATTAATTGGATTTGAAGGATGCAGCATCAAAATAACAGGAGGAAATTATTTCTTTTTTTCAGTATAAACAGGGAAATTATAGGAGCTTTAACTGCATAAATAATTGATGTTGTTCTGGACTACAGCATCTTAGATGGTTGCTAATTAGTGGATGTGTTGATTTATTTAGAGGATGAAATAAACCATCAGGAAAGGCTCAGCTGGTTTTGAGGTCTTGTAAAAAAATCTCTTTTTTGTTTGTTTGTTTTAATGTGGGGCAGGTTGCAAAAGAAGCTGTGAGGCTGAGTAACTCCTTGTCCATGATTTGAGTATCTGTCTCAGGAAATCCTCTCACATCTTTTTATACTGTCTTACTGAGCTCAGCCCTCTCTGTGCAGTGTCTGATGCCTTCCCCTTTCTGTGTTAACAAAGCTCCTCTGGCTGTCGGGGTAAGGCGTGAGGTACAGCTGCCAGAGGAGTTTGTGCAGTGGGAGCCCAGGCCACACTGGGGTGGGCTGATGCTCAGGGGTTTCACCAGGCAGAGGCACGACCCCCTTCCCGTTCTCCTGGTAATGCTGTCGCTGGGCCAGTACAGAGCAGCCAGTGAGATTTGGGCTGCAGCCTTGTCGGGCTGTAGTGGTGCAGAGAATGGGAGCAGTATTGAAGGGAACTCTCCTGGAGCCAGTTGTAAGGAACCAGCACATCATTCCCGCTCCCCTAAAAAGAAGGGGTGGGGAATGTGCTTGTCTGAATTTTCTCATAGCCTCTGATCTCTGCTGACCCAGCTGCATGCTTTTGCTGGGAGAAACTTTGACTGCTTAGCATAATACTCCAGCGCTGAGGACATTACTCGTGGTAAAAGAGCAGTATGTGTGGGTGGGGAGGATTAAACTGAATGTCAGAGATGTCTGGTTGTCACTGGTGGCCTTGGAAGTATGTTGCTTATGCCTGTCCTTTCCAGCAAAGGCCCAGCTGGGTTTTTCTCTCAAGCACACGTAGGTGTAGTTTCTCCAGATCTTTTTCTTGGCTGATGTTAATTTTCTCATTTCTTATCTCTTCATCACTTCTTGCAATGTGTGGAGTGATGGGTGATGCCGGAGGCTGTAGGGTCTGTGAGAAACTGTGAAGAGCTGACAGAATGAGCACGTAGGGTGCCGGAATGGATGAGGGGAGAAGGCCAGAAAAAATGGAATGAATTTTAGACCCACCCAGCTATCTTGACTCACATAGAGCTGAGTTATGCTGCTTTTCATAAAAATGCTTCCCACCCTTCCTCCCTCTCATTTGCTGTGGGCAGCAGCTTCCCTCAATATATCCACTGCTGCCTCTTGGATCCTTGCCTGCAGAAGGGAAAAAGGCATCATATATCCCTATCCAGGGCCTGCAAAGCTTGTTAGATAGTGTGTATGGAGGAACTTGCATCAAATGTAAAATGTGGTTGTGTTTGGCAAACTCTGGGACAGATAGAAGTTTTAAAAAGAGGTCCTGGGAGCTGAATAAGCAGCCAAATGTGTCTCCCACTGCTAAATCAAAGTGTTTTCTATTGTAAATGCACTTGCCCAAAGACTACCTGAAGACTTGCCATTTCATAGTGCTTTATTTGCTGTCTGGCCACCAGTGCAAAGAGACAATAGTCAGTAAACTGCCTGGGAGCTGGTCATCTGAGCTTTGCAAAGTCCTGATGGTGTTGGCAAGATGGAGCTCAAAGTGTGTGTATGAGGGGCAATTCGTAGTACAAGAAAATTATCTAGTTTTTTTCTTCTTCTACCCAAACCAATCCTGAATCTGTGGGACCTCTTTTTTAAAAAGGAGTCCAAGCATATAACTGGTCTAAACTGTTACCTACTACACTGAGTTTTGCATGAGTAAAGAGTGCACAATCAAATCCATGGATTATGGGGATTGTTTGTTTCTTTCATATGCTGGCACATGTGTCTGAGCTGGTGTCGAGGACATAGTTTGATGTGTCTGGTTAGAAGTATCTAGATTATTTCTATAGTAGCCCAGATTACTCACACAGAACACCAGTCAAACAGAGCACTGCCATAAGCACACTCTGGGACCTATTTTTGATGCAGTATGAGTAAGTGCTGCTCTGCCTGTCTCAGCATTGTCTGTTCAAGAGCAAAATGACCTAATGGCAGTGTTACCCAGTTGCCTGGGAGCAGTCACCTCAAGGTTGGGCACGGCTGCTTTCCAAAGGAAGCCCTTGGGCATGATGTTACAGGGTGTGCAGAGTTTTATTCACCCAGCCATGGTGTGTCTGGAACTGGGAGGTTCCTGGTGCCTGGTGAGTCTGCCCATGTCCCCATCTGCTCAACCCCAGTGGAGGAAGCCCAAGCCAGTCAGGGAGCTCTTTTGAAGGACACAAGAGGCTATGCCTTTGCACAAGCTGTGATAGTGCAAGGTCGTGTATGCTGGTTTTGTTTCTTGCAGTGTCTTTCAGCCCTCCTTGCCTTTCCATGCAGAAGTGCAGCTCTATCTGCTCAATACTGGGCCACCCACCTGTACAAGGTGTGCAGGGCACTGTCTGCTGTCCCCTCGGCTCCTGCTCGTCTCTGCTCCATGCTCAGTCAAGAGGAAAGGGAAAGGAGAGAGGCTGGGGCAAAGCTTTAGATCATCTGAGAGCAGGAGCAAAGCAGTTTCAGGTGGTGCGAAATTTACTGGCTGCCTGCTAGCCTGAAGCTTCTGTTCATTTTTGAAGTCCTTTTTTGTAAGCTGGCTGGTAGCTGCCAGTACTCTGAGCACCTCTGCCTGCTTTCGCCCCGGCCACATGCCTGCTCCTGCTGCTTCCCATGGACCAGGCAGGGACGTGACAAAAATAAAAGCAGGAAAACTTCTTCCCAGTGGCAGCTCTGTGCTCCTCACTTAATAACAGAAACGCCTTTTGCTTGGCAGCACTGAGATAAGCTCAGACCTTACTGCGAGGGGGGAAGGGAACATTATTAGTAGCTATAAATCATCCTAAAAGGATGGGGGATGGGCTCCCTCCATTCCCTGCTCTTGTGCAGACATGTTTGCTATGAGCAGTCCTGGCAGGCAGTGTGAGCTGGATGTTACAGGCATCAGTTAGTGGAAGGTTGCATTTCAGGGCAAGTTATTTCCAGAACTGAAGAAGCTGAATTTTAAAACGTTTCCTTTTGGCGGATCCACTTCTCTTTTTTATTATTGTACATCCTTGTAGCTTGTCCTTAGGAGAGAGATTTATGTGGTACCTGAGAGATGTAATAGCCCTTGGGCTACCAGTGGCTCTTATCTGATGGAGAAGAGCACTCACATTTCAAATTCCGCTGTAGTGGACGCAGAAGGGGAACTGACACCGCAAGCACTGGCAGTGTGCTGAGATGTCACTGTGAATGCTATTTGCTCATCCTCGTGGCTCTTGGGGGTTCTTCAGGAGACTTTAGTATTTCAGTGTCCCTGGCTGCTCTGGCTTAGCTGTTCCTGGTGATAATGGATAGTTTGTACCAGCCTATCGCATATTGTGTAGATTATCAGTCTTGAAATGCAAGCTTTATGGCTGAGTCTCCAGCAGTGTTCCAGTGTTGGCATTAATCCACTGTTGTTCTTGACCCTTTGGCAGTCTGTCTGATTGAAAATGAGTCATGGTAACAGTGTACTGAGCTTGGTGTTCCTCGCAGGGTTGAGTAATGTGCCTCTCTCCCTCCTTTGGTAGCAGAGGAAATAAAGGCCCCAAAACCCCAAGTGGTTAAGGTCCAGTGACCAGGAGAGGACCCACACCATGTTTCCTGCAGGCTCCTTTTGCTGTAATGATATCCTTAGGGATGTATCTTATGGTTTTTATGATGACAGCTCCCAAATCTGGTGGGACTGTAGGCGGCTTTCAGTGCTCAGGATTTCTTCAGAGCTGTGAGCTGTCCCTGTGTGCTGGTTTTGGCTGGAGCAGATTTAGTTTTCTTCACAGTGGCTGGTATGGGGCTGTTTTGGATTTGTGCTGAGCACAGGGTTGATAATACAGAGATGTTTTTGTTACTGCTGAGCAGGGCTTACACAGAGCCAAGGCCTTTTTTGCTTTCCATACTGTCACACTGGTGAGGAGTCTGGGGGTGCATTGGGAGGAGAGACAGCCAGGACAGATGACCTGAACTGGCCAAAGGGATATTTCAGACATGCTCAGTATATAAAGAGGGGGAAGAAGGAGGAGGAAGGGGAGATGTTTGGAGTGATGGTGTTTGTGTTCTCAAGTAACCCTTACACATGATGAGGCCCTGCTCTCCTGGAGATGGCTGAACACCTGCCTGCCCATGGGGAGCAGTGAATTGATTTCTTCTTTTGCCTTGCTTGTGTGCGTGGCTTTTGCTTTCCCTATTAAACTGTCTTTATCTCAACCCAGGAGTTTTTTCACTTCTACTCTCCCAGTTCTCTCCCCGGTCCTGCAGGTGGGGGAGTGAGTGAGCAGCTATGTGGGGCTTGATTGCTGGGTGGGCTTGAACCACAACACCTTGTCACAAGGTTTACAGAGGTTCTCTCGAGGCAGGGAATCCAGTGGAGTGGCTGCAGTTTGCACTCAATGGCCTCCATGGGTCATCAGTCAGCTGTGGGCTGTAGCTTGGCAGGCAATGATCTTCACATCTAAAGCAGATTTGCCATATCCATCTGGTGCCTTGTCTGGTGTTTTCCTCAGCATTTCCTCTATCAGTTCAGAGACTGCTTGCAGCTTTCAAAATGGTGTGCAGGTAGACATTCACTATTGGTGAACCCATCTGAAGCTCTTTGGTTTAACACCGAGCACCATAGTCAGCCTTAGGCATCTGTGGTCCATATCTGTGTCCTTCCCTTTTGCGTGAAATACTTTCTTAGTAGAGAGGTGAAAACAGAAAAACATCTTGTGATCTTTCTTCTGGTTGGGGAAAATAGCCCACTACAGCTGTGAGGAGATGTGCTGAACAGCCTTAGTTTTGACCCAGGGTAAACAGTGATTGCTGCTAATGTGTGACACCTCTAGAAGGGGAGTGTTTCCCTGGGGGCAATGATTTGCCGACCAAACCCTAGTTAGGAGGGACCTCTGAATCTTGTGAATGATATGTATGTCTGAAAGCTCTGCTGGGTTTGCTCAGCTGCCTTCCAGCATGCTGAAACCTAGCATGAATGTGTAGAATGAATACCAGTTGCAATGGACTCATAAATGAGGTATGTCTCAGCTGCAAGGCATGTTTTAATCTGTACTCATGTCTGGGAGCAGTCCACCCTTCTCATTTCCTCTGCCTATTAAATAATGTATGAAAGCCCATTGAAATCATTACGCTCCTTTCACAAACTCATTAAAACTGCACAAAATCTTATGTAGTGTTTGCAGAGCCACAAACATGACGTTATTTTCCCTCTACCAGGCAATAATTTTGGCCCAAAGCAGTCTCAGTTGTTAAGAGGACACCATTTTAAAAGAAGTAGGGTAAAATGAACAAGCCATTTAGTTGATTTGCTTGAAAATGCCAAGTTTTAGCTGGGACCTTTTTCATGAGGAATGTCATACTGATGACATTAATGTACCGTCTTCTGTCTGGGATCCCATGGAGAGGAAAGGGAGATGCAATATGGCAGAAGGTATCAAGGTGAGCAGTTGTCAGGCCGGGGGATTGGTGCTTCTACTTTTTCAGATGCTATTGACAGCTTGTGGTTGAAAGATGAAGTTTCTAATGCCCTTCTCCCTTCCAATCTGCTTGTTAGATCATGCACTGCTTTGTGATTATCTTGCTGAAGGTGTGTTGCACCTCTTCCTGGGCAAAACCAGATTATTACAACTAAAGAAGTAATCCAAAATCTGGAGTCCAAGTCTTTCCTTCAAGGAAGAAAACAAATGAGATTGTGATGCAGGCAAAGGTGTTTGTGATTGGTATTGATCGTATTGTAGTGACTCTGATACATTTTTCTTTCACCTCTGTTCTTAGAGACTTGGGCTTCTGTCTGTCCTCAGCACCTTCTGTTTCAGAGAGCACAATTCTGTCCAGGAAAGAACAGAGTTGCTTTCCGTATGATTTTGCTCTCTAACATGAGAATTGTTTTGAGTGAAAATACTGTTTTTGTTATTTACCTGTTATCCTCTCTCCAGATTTCTATCTGTGGGTGCCAAAACAAAATACCTTATCTAAAAGACGTAGATAGATTTCTGCTGAGAATTTACTTTGATTAGTTTTAACCTCTTTGTTTCCAGGTACCAGTGAGAAAAAACACAACTTCTCCAACTGTTTTTCAAATGTTGCTATGGAAATATCTCCTCCCTGGAAAGTCCATTTACTCTTTTTGTTTTCTCTTAGGTGACTCCAGGTAGCAAAGCTGCAATAGCCAACTTGTGTATAGGAGACCAGATCATAGCCATTGATGGAGTGAACACAGATAACATGACGCACCTTGAGGCACAAAACAAAATCAAGGGTTGCACAGATGAACTAACGCTGACAGTCAGCAGGTACGTAGCTGAGCAAGACTGAGCTGGAGAGAGGGAGGGTGGGTAGTAGCTGTGTTTTGGTTTGACAGTAAACCTCTCTGACTGGTTTAATTTGACCTCCTAGTGCTTTGTCTGGCAGATGCTCGCTAGCAAGAGCGAATTGTGTTTCATCGTTTAATCCTTATGCTACTTGCCTTTGCTGCACTTTGACCTTATGAGAACAACTTTCCATGTGAGGATTGGCTGATAATTTATGGCAGTCTGTCAGCTTATTCTGTGGCTCCTGACAGCAAGAAACCAGAGATGGTCTCATGAAAACTTAAAACAGAGAAGGTGCAACCAGAGATGACCCTCCTTCCTGTTGCACTGATTTAGCCATTAAAATATATGCTTATCTGTTGTTCCAAGCAATTAATTGCCTTATTTTTGCCATGCACAAACTCAGAAATGTGCATTTTGAAGCCTCTTGATCAAATAGCACTGTCAGTGTTAAACAGTGAGGACCCAGGGTGCAGTGAAGTTCCTCTTAGGCATCAGTCTCTCCAAGTCCTGAAAAACCAAAGGAGGGTGACAGCTGAGCCACAATTTCTGTCACTAGTGTAGAGCACAGGCTGGCTTCAGCCTTCCCACCATCTTGAACTGCAGAGCAATGGACAGTTTCATTCCTTTCCCCAGCCATGCTTTGTTCTTGGACCATCTTTGTACAGAGAGGAAATGAAGATGGGAAGGCAGGGGTTTGCTTTGCATTGACCTGTTGCTTCTTGAAAGAACTGGAGCCTGGATTTTTTGAGGGTGCTGGGGATTTATCCTTCCTTTTAGTTTGAATTGCAGCCACAGGTACTAGCACTTTTCAAAATCAGATGGTAGATGCAGTGTGGCATTTCTAGTTGCTCTGGAGTGAGTTTTTCCTGTGCCTGCCTTCCCTCAGAGCGATCATCCATCAGTTTCAAGGCAGATGCAGAGGGAGTGCTTTCAAAAGGAGTGCAAAAGCATGTCTTAAATGACACAGTGGGTCATTTAGTTGTTCAGGGCTTTTCTGTGATAAACAGAAGTCTACTCGGACAATGCCAAGAGTTCAGCAGGCATTTCCCAGTTCAGGAAGAAGTGGTGGATGGGTCTTGGCCAAAAAAAGCCCAATGGTTCATTGAGAGAATTCACAGATGGAAGAACAGAACACAGTGCAGGCAGTGTGAATGGGTGGTGAGCATTGCAGCAGCCTTTTAACCCCAGAGTTTCTCATACCGGCCTTGAACTTAGGAGTGTGTAATCTTCCTGCAAAGGAGTGCTCCTTTTCCTCTCCAAAATATCCAGCTACTTGACGTGGCAAACCAGTGCCATGTGGTTCTGGCTGAGAGAGAGGAAGGGAGGCAAAGGCGCTTTCAGCCTGCAGGCAAGTTGACTCTTACAGATCATTGAGTCTGTAAAATGTGTTTGCCAATGTTAATTACAAAGTCCTTAAGTTTATAGCTACTCCCCATGCATGTTTCATTGGTTTTGGGTGTGGAAGCTGCCCAAGAAGAGATTTCTACCTGGATCTGCAGCTGTGTAAAATTGTGCAGGGGCTTTGAGTTTACACAGCCCAACTTTCAAGACCACCTTTCAATGAGGTAGCATGAGCGTCTGTTGGACGTTTCTGCTGCTGTATTGATCACTGAGTTCTGCTGACAGAATGGCCAAGAAGAGTGTCAAAACTACAAGGATGTGAAAGCAGTGATCTGACTTCTTACCACTTTAGAGTTTGATATTATTACCTGTTGCTTTATGTAAAATCTGTGTGCATCATGTTGTCTTTCCCGGTTGTACTCTGTTGAGAGTATTTTATCTCTAGTGCCTCCTGCTAGGCCCCTGTAACTGTGTTGGTCTAAATACAGTGGGACTCAGTGATCAGAAGTGCTACATACTCTTTACTGCTGAGGAGCTCTTTACTTTGCGATCTAAGGCCTTAAAATGAAAGGTCTTGAGAGGATGCCTAGAGAGGTGACAGACAAAGCATTTTAAAAGACCTGGAGCCATGCTTCATCTTTGTGCTCAACTTAAGGTAGAGGAAATGGGTGAGGAAAGCTGACTATGGGGTGGTGGTGAGCCCTTCTCTGTGAAGAAGGGAAGGGCATTGCCATGGAGGTGGAGAGGGTGGAAGTCTCTTGGGGAGAATGTATGCCACCTGGCCAAGTGGTATGGCTTGGGCTTTCTGAGCCTTGGTGGGCACAACTCTGTCACTAAGGCTTGGCCATACTGTTGGTGAGGAAGGCTCACAATACAATCAGGCCAGAGCTGGAAGTTTTTTCTCTGTCAAAGTAGCTCTGTAAGTAGTTGGCTGAGTATGGAAAGAAATGTCTATCATTTGCTCTTCAACACCACCAACCCTTGGATCTGGTCTCCACGCTGTGCAGTTGTGGTTTGTTAGTTGAATCGGTTCTACCAAGGAGCTGTGCTGGCACAGACCATTGCTCTGACAGGGCAGCACCTCTGTGGGCTGCAATATCATAGAGCTGGTGTGAGGGTGTGCTCAACTGTGCCAGGTTTTCTGGAGTGAGAAGTCTTTTAGTCTTTCTTTTCTACTCATCATTTGAGAGCTGTCTTGTGAAAGCATAAATCCTTAGTGATTTTTAAATTCCTAGCTGATGAATTTTTAATAAGTATTCATTTAAATGATTACCCATGCTCAATATTCTCTGACTTGCATTCACAATGACAGCAAAGTTGTGCCAGGTGGGATTTCAGACACAGATCTGAGCTCAAATGAGGTGTTTCAGTTTCACCAAAGGATCAACACCATTGTGATAGTGGAGACTTCATTTGTGACTGTGCTGTAAATGTGATGAGTCTGTGTGGTTTGAAGAGCCTAGTGGATGAATTAGTGCAAGACAAATCTTTAAAGAATAATATAGACAATGGAGATATCTCTGCTGCAGAAAGCCTTTAAGCTGCAAGTAGCTGAAGGCTAGGAGAGTGTTTCATGGAAGTATTGTTCTATGCTTGTCTTTTTAATGTACTCTTCTGTGAAGCAAAACAATCTTTATACATGTGTGTTCTTCAAATAGGCAACTCTCTTCTATTTTAATGATAGCCAAACAGTTGTCTTCATGTGTGGCTTACTAATGATTATTTAAGAGAAGTGTAAATATATAGAATTGAAAGGACTTAAACACTTCTGGTAAAGGAAATGCTGTTTGCACTGTCTCCTTGATTGTGTATATCAACAGCATTCCAATGTTTCCTGTTTTGCTATTTTTCTTAATGATGGTAACAGTCCAAAAATACTTCAGATCAGATTGTAGGCAGGAAATCTAGTCTAACACAAGTCACCCTTAAAAATGGATCAACTTGCTAGCTGAAGAAAACATGCCTGGTCTGCTTTTTTACCTAAAGGGGCAGATCTCTTAATTTTCTGGGATTTAAAACCCAGCCACAAATTGCTTTCTCTGAATACTGTTTTCTATGTGGCACTGCTTTGTGCTCTGTGAACAGTGTTGGAAAGGTCTGTCTTTGGCCTTGAAAGTGGATGTCCAACAGTGTTGGCATATGTAACAAATTCCTGCTGAACTCCATGTTTAGCAGCTCCCACTCTTTTCTGAGCCTGCATTTGTTCATTCAAATTTTGTGTCAGTTTTCCAGAAACCAAAATAAAGGTTCCGTTAGTATCTTCAGCAGTATAAAATCAGGCTCAAGACAGTATGCTGCAGTGAACTCAAGCCTACCTGGTTGCTAAATTGAGAAATTCACAGGAAGATTTTTGAGTATCTCCCATTCATAGGAAAAATTAAGTTTTGAATCTTTGAGAAGAGCTACTCCTCTTTTTCCTGGTGATTTTTCTTTTTCTTTTTTTTTTTTTTCAAATTAGGGTGTGAATATCACTGCACTGACATTTTAGAGTTCAGCAACGCCTTGCCCCAGGCTGCCCTCCAGTAATGGGGGTAAGCAGTAAGATGTGTCCAACAGATTGGAGAAACACTAAATTTCCAAAGAAAGTTGATAACTATTTTGAGTAAGATGCTTCCCCTGACAAAGAACATTCAAAGAAGGGAAGGTGCAGGAGGAACAAATACTCATAGCACAAAATTCATGTGATAGCCAAAAGATCCAGGTGTCACCTATGCCAATGGATATGCTCATGGTGAATTTGACACACAGCTCTGTTGTAGCTGCAGATGTACAAAAGCAGAAAAATGTTCATTGTATCACAGGTGAAAATTATTTCTTAAATAGATGCCTCTGCCTGTGGCTGAAGTCACCAGATGGGTGGTGGAACTGTGCAGCCCTGAGGAACTCAAGGGTAAAGTGTATATTTGTGTAGAGGTTTTTTCCAACAAAGAAAGTGTTCCTGTGGTGAATCTGTCCTTCCCTTTATGTCTGGAGGCAGTTTGGGAGTAGTAGAGGGATAGAGGGGAATATTTGTGAACAGGGATTGAAAACATGTAATCTCTTGTTCTGCTGCTATTGTCATTTCCCTCAAATTTTGAGCTGCTTTTCTGCAGTTCTGCTGCCAGTTTATAATATATTAATGCACCTTTTTTGTTTGCAAAATAGTCTTTTAATTTGCTGAAAGTGCTGCCAAGGAATGAGGCTATGTATTTGTTCTTTGAAAAGTGCTAGGATCGGGGAGGTCAGACCTGCTATCAGGACAGGTTAAATGGATTGTCAGAAATGATCATGTGTGGATGCTTATGAGGAAGAAGAGAGCACATGTGTGATATCTCTACATTTAATGTGGTAGGTTGGGTTGCACTCTTTAATGCTCCATGTGTTCCCAGGTCTGAGCTGTGGGGAATAGTTGCACAAAGCCACAATAGGCTTGGATTTCTGTTCTAGGAAGTTGGTGGAATCCGTTGACTCATTTAGGTTTGCTTTTTTGCTTCCCTGCCAAGAAGAGTTTTCCAGTACTGTCATCTTACTAATAATTCCTTTGGCCCTGGGAAAAGCCAACGGCTCAGTGTACAGCTATATAAGGCCATGCAGGTTGCCTGGCTCTCCATGGCCACTTCCAACCTTTCCATGGCCATTGTGCTGCTCCCGGCCCTTCTGGGTGCATGCCAGCAGCTTCTACTAACAATTGGCACATTCAAAGTCATTTTGGCAAATCAAGCTTGGTAATTTTTGTGATTTTACAGCCTCTTTGGTGAGGCAATAACAGTTAACTCTACAGCTGGCTAGTGGAAGAACAGCGTGAGTCTGAGCAGTCAGGTGTGTCTGAGCCTTTGTAGCTGTCATGAATCTGCTCGAGATAAACTTCTGTTGCTTCTTCTGTGTAACTGGACTTGCCTTTTTGGTTTCAGTGATTGTATAAAGTGACACCTGAAATGCAAGAGGGCCGTGCATGGAGGAATGCATTTGGGGGCTCCTGTCTTAGAGAAGTTGTGACTGTTATTGCTGTTTGAATTGACAGTGGGCTGCATGCAGCCTGAGTACAGTTTTGCTTGCCAAAGTGAATATGTCCATTAATGTGTGGTTGTTAAAGGTGGCTACTCATGTTTAAAGCCAAGGGCCTGTATTTTGCTGCTGTTGTAGCTAAAAGGCTGATTAAAAGATGCCTTCCTGGTAGCCCAAGAACTCTTGTAGTTAGTTTCTAAACATTATTAAAATGCCTGTCTAAAACTGGTGAGAGGATTGCGAAAGATAAATTCTTTAGGTCTTTCCTCATTTTTCAGCTAACAAACTTTGTGCTACACAAGAAACTTTTCAGTATTTTGGGATTTATTTGCTACATTGGTATCTTAGTTTTGTCCATCCCAGTGTTTGAAATGAGAATGTAGATGTGCATTTTTTCTTTATGGAAATTACACAGTTCTGGGCACAAAGCATTAAACCCTCATTTTCCAGCTTTCAATTTTCCCTCGAAGCTATGGCCCAACTTTGCATGCAAAGCACTGATAGCAAAATCTAGGCTCTTGTAATGTTTCTATTACATCACTTTCAAGCCAAGCTGCTTGAAAAGTGTTGTTTCATAAATACCTCCCCAGATTCCTGCCTTGACTTGCATTCAGTTCCCTTCCTTTTTTTCCTACCAGTACCTCTGCATCCAAACTAGCACCAGAGAAATTTCTTTCTAATCTTGGATCTTGGTTTCTGCCTGGGTGAAACAGAAGATGCATGGCTCATTCCCTGACCCTGCCTTGGTTACTCTCCTGTAGTAAGAAAACAGCATGGAAAAATGGGAACTGCAAATATGACAAAGTTTGTATATCCATACACCTGGAAGTAATTTGTTTGACACTCATTCTCAGGCTTGTTTGCGTCATGATTTTGTCTTCCTGCACTGTTGGAGTATTGCTCTCTGATTGGGTCTCATTTGAAAGAATATGCATGAGAAACAATATTATAAAATAAATATTCATCAGTTTGTCATGAGTCTCTGAGATCCGATAAGGATGCCAAAGCCTCTGGCTTTCACCAGACAGGGTGGGATTCCCCAGCAGGCTGTTGGACTTCCAGCCCCTCCACCAATGGAGAGGCAGGTCTGGCAGCCCTGCTAGCATGGCCATGCTCAGTGGCAGGAGTACATGCTTGCTGAGGGGAGCATGGAGGTGGGTTTTTAGCTGGGGGCCTTCTCCATCAAATTTGGGGGAAAAAATCCTCCAGAAAGCCATTACCAGTAGCAGCCTGGTGTGAAGTGAAGGTACTGTTACCAAGGCTGTGTTTAGCTACTTTGACACCTGTTCTTTCCTTCATGTAACTAAGATATGAAAATGTATAGATAAGATACAAACATGGTGAGTCCAATCTGCCCTGCTGTCTGTGCCTGGTGCCCACACTTCCCAGCACTGCAGAAAGTAAGCCCTGGGCCAGTAGTGGGATATAAGGTGAACTTTCCGGTGCTATTTTTCTTCCTTCTGCCACACTTCAGTAGAATTACAGGCATTGGCACCAGGAGCAGAGCCAAGAAACCCTTACTGAGAGCTGAGACCATTGTGGTCCTACTTAAGACCCACAGACCATGGGCTCCACAGGTCGTGCAGTGGCATGGGGCACATGCCTTGAAAGTTCTGCTGGGTAAAGCCAGGGAAAGCAAAGCTGTGTCCTTTGTGCCACTTCACTGGGGCCATAAATGGGCTGCGGCTGAAGGGCTCTGCCGCAGCTGTTGTGAAGACAAAGGGAAGCTTTATCCTCCCTGCCTTAGAGGGACAGATGCGTGGCCTATGTAACATTTCTGTTTGGATAACTTTTAGACTGGATCAAAAGTAAAGCTTGGAGTGATGTTGCTGCTTCCATTTATATCCAGTGACAGAACAGAATGGCAGCAGTCTGGGAAAGAAACTTATTTGCATTGCTTGTAAATAAAGGAGAAAAATCTGGTCAAACCCCCCTGCGGGCTGCAGTATTTTGCCATAGCTGCCTCCCCTACACTGGAGACCAATGTACTGTGTCACGAACACCTCAAACACATTGAGTGAGGGGCAGTGGGATGAAAACAAGTGCCTGAGGGGAAGTTTCTGTTCCGTGTTCATACTCTGGCCTGCTCTAGGCTTAAATTTTTCAGTCTGAATAAAGCATTCTGATGGTCCTGAAAGCTTATAATATTAAACTACTGTAAAAGAAGATGCTACCTCAAAAGTTCTTGGATCACTGCTGCGAGAACTGGCACAGGGATACCTCATGCTAGAAATCAGATGAAGTGTTTAATGCTCTCTGAGCAGCTCTTTCATCTCCAGTCAATGTCCCCTTGCTTATAGCCTGGCTGGTAGGCTGTCTGATTTCCTTATATTTCGCTGTATCCCCCATTTTTCCAGAGGGAATGAAACTTGGTCATACATGATCTCCAAACACGTTCACGGAAAAAGGCTTTGTATTGGTCAACAGGCTGCTGCCCTATGTGCAGTCTTCAGGGGTGTAAAATACAGCCATCCTAGAAATGAGCATGACTTTGTGAGGCTTGGTAGCCATAATCTGGGTGAAATTGCTGGTTCCTCAGGCACTTTAAAGCATGGGTTGACAACAGCAAGGAGGGACTGGTTGTTCTGCATTCACCTAAGGCATACTGTGCATCCAGTAACAGTAGCTGTTGTGACAAGATGACCAGATTGGTGTGGATCTAATTCCATGCAGCTGTTGCAGTCATACTTGTCTGTGTGTGCCCCAGCTTGCCGGACAGCAGGATTTGAGTGGCATAGGTTGTCAGGTATCAGCACTGCAGCTGGGCCTGCAGGATGCAATAACCAGGAGTCAAAGGTTTGTTGTATCTGAACGCCCATAAAGGATATCTGGTGTGACCTGTGTGTTTGTCCTTTCCTGTGAAAGGAGGTACAGCACAGCAGACTTCATTCAGGTTTCTTCTGTGTAAAGTCCACTGTGGAATAAAGGGAATAGCTGGTCAATAAAACTCTTCCCTGACTGAGAGTGCTACCTTCCATCTCCTCCCATAGAGCTGTCCTCTGGGTGCAAGTATTAAAATACTATTTTTGCAGCAAATGTCTGGGATATATATGTGTACCTCAGCTAAGTTTGGGCTGTTTAAAAGATGTTTTGACTTTGGAGGGCTTTTAGAGGAATGGTGCAGACCAGACTGAATATATTGTGGGCATCTCTATACCCTGTTTCTCCATCCTTGTCAGTTTTATAAGCCTTTTCTGTTTCTAGTCTCTTCTTTAACTGGAAAATCTCCAGTTATCCAGTTAATTCTCAGTGGAATCATTCTTGTTTTGCTAACTAAGTACTTAAATTATAGCTAGTCCTTGACCCACAAATACCTAGGAAGTACATCTATCTGCAGTTGCAGATTCTAGAAAGGGCACCTGTCAACAGGACAGGACACGGTTTTCAGACCTCATCCTAAGAGTTTATCAGCCACCCAGTTGCTGCATCATGCAATGCTTAGCGTGGAACAGCAGTTTTCATTCAGCTGTACTGCAGTAATTCACTCCCTATTATTAAAAAGTTTGGGGGAAATGGCACTGTTCAGTCCATCTGAGATGCTAGCTACTGTCTGTACTACTGAGAAATGTAGGTACCACATGTTTCCCACAAAGTATTTCAAGCAAATCCAAGCACTCTGCTTCTTCCTTACCACTTGTTTGTCGTTGTTTGGGACATCAACATTCCACAATGATGATGGTAAAAGCAGTTGATTTTAGTTGTAGAACTTGGTTTGTTTCAGACTGCTGTGAGTAATTGGGTCAAACCACAGACCAGTAAAGGTTATGTAGACTTTCTGTGACACACGATGTCATCTCAGTTCTTAGTCCCATTGCAGGCTGGGATTCTTTCTTTTTTTTGTAATTCCCAAAAGCTTTGTTTGTTCAACACAGATACCCCTATAAAAAAGAATAAAAATCTGGAGACCCGAATGAAAAAATATTTCTGGCTTATCTATATGGCAGTTCAACTTCAAGAATAAAATGTTCTCTGTATAGTCAGTACAGACAAGAATCATTACTTTCCCTGGCTACCCGTAAAAGCTGAAACACATATTCATCTGAATTGTCCCACTTAATTAAGGGATCTGCATTTAAGGCATATCTCTAGCTTCTGCTCTTGGGTAACCCTCAGCTTGACAGCCTTTGTGGGAGCCCATGCCTGAAGTGTTGCCTGTGGAGTCACAAAGGATAAGCCAGGACAGTCACTGCAGAGATCTTGTCTTACTCCAAGGACCTCATACAATATGTCTAAACCATCCATGTTGTGTACCTAAAATGAGGCTGTTTAGATTCCTCGTGATGTGAGTTGTGCTATATATGAGACACTGCAGAAATGTTTGAGAAATTGATGAACTTTGAGTCTTAATAACAATGCTCACTGATGAAAACATTAACTATTCAAAATTTCTGTGTTGCAGAATGGAAGCAAAAGTCTGGTCACCACTTGTAAATGAGGAGGGAAAGACAAATCCTTACAAGATGAATCTGGCCTCGGAGCCACAGGTAAGTACTGGAGTAACTGTCTGCTCTTGTTCCCTCTTATTCTTGTGAGAGAAGGTCCTGGCCTGATCCTCCGAGGAGCCGAGCATGTGCCACTCTGTTGATTGTGTTGGGGATAGCACTATGCCCCATACCTTCTCGAGGTTGTATGGCCCTTGGAAGCCTTGAAAGACAGACTCCGTCCCTCGTGGTGAGAAGCCTGCTGCTGTGGAGAGCTAATCAGGTACCATGCCAAAGGCAACCTGCTTCGGTCAGGGGCACCTCCTGCCATCTGCATGCTCACACCCACCACAGGGCACAGAAGGCACTGTAGAGGTGTGGCTCAGTAAATTATTGCTACTGTGCTAAGCCAGTTGGTTTTCATAGATAAAAAGGTCTTGAGGGGTGAGGAATATTAGTCACTCTTACAGTGTTTTCTGTTGGTTTGGTCTGAATTTTTTTTCTCTTACTCAGCAGGCTCTTAGCAGTCTAGCTGTGGAGAAAGTGGAAGAGAAATATATCAGCATCTTACGTTTCTATCTGTGTGGCAGATCATGCAGCCTCTGTCTAGGAAGTTGGTTTTGTAACCTTTTGACAGCCTTGCTTCATTGGTCTGCTGCCTCTGTCAAGTAAATGTAATAAAACAGCGAACAGTGCAAGGGCATTGCCGGGGCTAGATTTAGAGATTACGCTGCAAAAATCTATAATAACTACCCTAAAATCAGTAGCATTCCTCTGGATTTTCACTGGGGCAGTGACATGGATTCTGGCCCTAGCACACATCCCATGTGAGTCTTTTTAGCAAAATAAGTAGATTGTAAAACTAGTTTGACTCTGCAATTAATTAAGCACTAATATGGCTGTTGCGGTTGGAAAGAACCTGAGACTAAAGCAGCACGTGTGCAGCAACACCCTGCCCAGACCTTGGCCAGGGATCTGTCTGTGTTCTCTTTCATGTCAGGCTACTCTGTGTTGCTTGGCCCGAGAATTCAGTGCAACATTCTCTAGGTATTTCCTAACTCAGCCAAGGCACAGTGTGAGCCTGAGCCATTTGGACTTAGTTTGAGCTGGGGCCATGTGGTGACACTTGTCTGTGACACTGTTGAGCTGAGGTCTGGTCTGTGTCTTCTGCTGCCCAGGTTTTGGAAAGGCTCTGCTTCAACTTTGAGACTTGGGGGCTATCTCTTGCTAAAACAGTGGGGCAGAGTCTGCACTGAGGCTTTGCTGCAAGGATGCAGAGAGCTGTCGTTTAATTCAGCAGGAGACTCAGTCCTGGAGACCAATTTCCCAATGCAGCCATGAGCAAGAATTTAGCTAAATGCCACAAAATTAAACATGCCTTAAGCAGGAGTTTGAAGTAGCTGACTGATTTTAGTTAACAGCAGCAAGAAACCTGCTGCTGCAGCCCCCCTGTCACTGTCCCACCACACTTCTCCCCCCAGTCCAGCCTGGGTAGAGGGTCAGGGTTTAGCAGTAATGGTGATGGTAGAACACATGCCCTTCTAAACCCTAACCTCAGTCTTAGTCCTGGTTTTAGCTCTGGCTATTGGATAGATACTGCTAGTTTGTAAATATAATACAACTGAATTTGTTGTTAGCAACCTGTACCTGACTTGAGCAAGAGAATTTGATGTAAAACTGAGTGTGGAGAGATTCCTTCTACAAAGCTTATCTCTGAGCAGTGACCATTGTTTTACTCTTGTACTAAGAATCAAGTGTTGCCTGGAAATTAGGCTTTGACCCCTTCTGATGGCTGATGCTAGAACAATTATTTCCTAGTGTGAAAGGAACATTCAAACTCACAGAAATCTTGCTTTTCTTATTCCCTTCCTTTAAATGAAGCAGATTAAATCATTCGCAGCTGCCTGTGTGAGAGAGGTTTGCTGCTGTTCAGAGCATGGGGCTTAACTTTAAAGGGTTTTGCTTGCCACATTCTCAAACAGGGGAATTCAGCAGTGTGAGGGGAGATGTATCATGTCTCGAAACCACAAGCTCCTGTTTACTCTTATGGCATAACAGTGCCTGACTGTGAACACCATCAAGTTATAAAGTTGTGGGCTTTTTTGTTTGATGCATTGTTTGGGGGTTTTTCCCCATTTCCTTTTTCAGTAGCTGACTGCAGCAAGTAAGTTTTGTAGCGACGTCTTTCTGCTCGGAGCATGAAATCAGCAGAGCATGCTGACTCCTGCTGGAGCTGTGGCAAGTGTCAGCCAAGTCTCTCTGGGGTTGTGTCTTTGCAGCATCATCAGGGGTTTTGGCCAGACCTACTGCAAATCAGCAGTAGCAGAGTGCAGAAGATGCTATGTGTGTGTATACCAACATTGCAAACTGCTGTAAATTTTACCACAAAGATGCTGATCTCATTTTTCCAGCAGGACTGGTTGAAGCTGTGAGTAGAGCTGAATCTTCGAAGGCTGTGCTGAGCTGTTCAGGTTTTTTAACTTGCTGGCCAGTGAAAACAGTGTATTTGCTTTTCTTGGCAACAGTCTAGTGCAGAGCACTTATTAATTCACTTACCAAAGAAAATAGGACATGCTGAGTCCAAGTGGTTTGTTTAAGTCCTGGTCCAGGGTCCTTTGACAATAGTTCTCATTGGCTTTGCACATAGCCCTTTGAATGCAGACATGAAATCATACATGTGAATAGCCTTGCTTCAGGTTCAAAAAGTAAAAAAAAAATCCTTTAAAACCCTTACTGTAGAAATTGACTTATTCAGATATAGTACCACCTTTCTTAGAATTAGTTTGTAAGATGTTGCCTCTCCTACCTTCAATATCTTGGAAATTTTTCATGCTTGTCCACCTTCTTTTCATCTTCCCTTTTTTTTTTT
>VZRN01001099.1:0-49831 GCA_013397935.1 Dasyornis broadbenti | reverse complement strand
TTTAATTTTGTGACATGAGGTCAGGATGAATCCCCTTATTCCAAGAGCTGAATCTTTAGGAAATAACTATGCTGGCCAGTCCTGAAATCACTACTGCACACCTGAAACTAGTTTTTGGCTTCAAGCAGCCCCCTGCTCCTTATTTGGCCTCTCTTTCCTCTAGAGACTGCAGAGGGGTAGCCTGGGGAAGGGGTCAGGGGACAGGCAGGGGAGCGAGGGTGCTATTGGTGTGGTGGCAATGGGGCATTAGCCACCACGTCTGAGGGCACAGACCAGCTGGATGCCTTCAGGCCATGCTTCGAGGAGGGGAAAACCCCACTTATGTCTGACCCCTCACATCTTGGTGTAGTTTATTTAGTGAGTACAAAAAGCCTCCAGGTTTTTCCTGTTTTGGGTGGTAGTGAGGTCAGTGGAGCCAGGATGGCCTTGGCCACATCACGGCAAGGTGGAAGGGACCTAAGAGCCCACCCTTACCCCAGTCAGCTCCCAACCTGCTCAAGGGCACGAGGTCATGGAGTTGTCCAGATGGCTTTATGCCACTGGTGCATAGGATGAGCCCAGCTCAACTGATAAAGGTGGCTCATCCTGGGCTGGCTGTCTATCTCTCTGCTTCCCTGACAGCTGGGAATTTCCCTGGAGTTGCATGCCCCAATTCCTGGGACAAGCAGGTCCAGTGGTGGTGGTGTTGGTGAGGTGGAAGCAGCTGTCTGTGCCACAGTCTGCTGGCTGGCCCCAGACACAGAAGTGCCAGCTAATGTAGCTGTGGGGATTTCACAGCCTGGACATCAGCGTCGCTGAGGATGGCCTCATGTGACAGGGAGGAAGGGGCCATTGTTTTCCTAGTTAATTCTCCATGACGCAGCCTGCAGCTGGTGCAGTAGGAAATGCTGCTTCCTGCCCCAGCCACAGGGATGTTTTCACCATCCCCACAGCCTGACAGCCTGGCACCTTTGTTGGCAGCTCTCTGCTGGGAGGACTGCGGTGATGGCAGTGGGACCCCTTAGCACCCAGCTCAAATGGCCATGGTGCAGCACCTGCAGCACACAGCTGTTCTGTCCCATCTGCCTTTGGAGAGGGCTACTGCCCTCAGAAAACTCATCTGGCAGAAGAGATGTGCATGTCTGACCAGAAACTAGGTCCTGCAAACGTTGTTTGTCCTTGGGATTGAAAAATAGCTTTTCCTGTGAGATAGGGACCTTTGCAGTGGTGCTTGGAGCATGTGGGGTTGTGCTCCAAAGCCTTTTGGAGCTTGTTCTTATAGACAGGCTACTTTCAGGTAGTGAGGGGCTGTTGAAGGAATGGCTTCATTTTCAAAGTGAAACGAGAGTTCAGCAGCAGCTGGCAGAGAAGTCTGGACAGTTGCTAATCTGGTCTAGTCACTCTGCCAGCCCCTCTGGAAACAACCCCTGCAAAGGAAGGAGGGGAGCGAGGCTGATGTCTGTGCAGACAAAGTGATTTAACTATTATGGTATCAGTTTATAGTGGTAAAATACTGCTCTTGAATATCCTACCTGGTGTCTTGGGAGCTTCCATACCCCAGCTTAAGGCCAAAATAACCAGTGCTGGTATCCCTGCTTGCTGCTGACAGGGCTGGTATAAGGGGACTGAGGCAGTGCCATGGCTTACAGGGAGGAGAATGCGGCAAGTGCTTCCAGTTCTGCCTGCAGGTGCCAACAGGAGGTGTCTCTGAAGAGATCTAACATTAGTCATGGTCCTCTGTAATACTCTCAAAAAAGGAGCAGGTCATGTCCTGACTGGATAAGATCATGTCCTTTTATCTGACTGCCAGTTCTTCCTTTGCAAACAGATAATTGCTTACTTGGTCTTGCAGTCTGTGCTCCAGCCAGGGATGCTGTTTAGTGCTGCTTGCCCCTTTTTCCCTGGGATTGCCACAGCCTTAGAGATGCTGCAAACCCCAGGCATCTCAAATGCATAAACTAGATGCTGTCCCCACACGTGCACAGTATAGCTGGGTTTCTGTACTAACATTTTCCACTTGCCTGCTGGTGGACAGATTTTTGGGATCATCAGTTATCTGACTTTTTTACCAGTATTAAGTGAGAGACTGTCACATAAACACAATTCCAGGAATTGGGACTTTAACAAAACTGCTGCACAGCAAGGCCCTAGATTGGCAGTTCTTGAAAATCCCTAGATAAATATATTTTACAGTGAGAGCACATTATCCTTTGATCTTGGGATCATGAAGACACTTGCTCTTTGCAAATTCCTTCCACAGCTCGAGCAGAAAGAGTGTGGCGTAACAGGAAATGCTGGAGAATTTGGATTATCCAAATGCCCTTTATAATGTTACTGCTCTTGTAATACTTGTCTGTAGACTCTTGGGTTATTCACCTTCTGTGCTGTTCTCCAGGTGGGATTTTTCTAATCTTCAGACACCAGCTTCTGCATCAATTTCTCTATTTAATTGTTACAAACTCCCTTATAGTCAGGGTCCTCTATGAACCTGGGAGTTCCTGCAAATGTCTCAATGCTTCTGAAAGCTTGATTTATGGTCTTGGTGTTATTACACAGCAGAAAACCTACCTGGTGGCCAAAAGTAGGACAAAAGCTCCGATGTGGATTCTGTGTCTGAGTGTGTGTTGCAGTCCTTGGAGTCAAGGCATTAATGTGATGTCAGTCTCTCTTCTACATGTAGCCACCCTATTTTCTCAACACTTGCGGGAAGCTAAGGATCCTTGAGGCCTCTATCACTGTCAGACTGATTTAGGCTTGGCTGACATATTCAAAAATTCAACATGCCCATGTGCATGTTGGGTATGTAATTGAGATACCTTACTTTCATAGGAAACCAGAGTTAAGAAAACCCAACCAAACTGTAAATTACTTCTCTCTCTAATGCTTGGTTAATGCTTAAATGTTTCCTCAATGGATGTTGTGACATGATTTCAGCTTTGAGCCTATTTGACCAAGGAGTATAACACCCTTAGACTGAACCTTCTGCCTCAATCTTTCATCAAACTGATTATTTATGTGCACATCTGTAACCCTCTCCCACTCGTGGCCTCTGAGTGGTGGGCTAGCATGTGTATTTAGTGTTGATATAAGATCACTTTTCCCCATGGTTTGATATATGGGCTAAAGTAATTTTTTTTTTTTTTTTTTCTAAAATCTATAGTTTTGCCATGGGAAAGAGTATTTTTGCAAGTCCTGTTATGTGGTTTGAATGAGATTGCAACAAAGGGAGATTAGCTAATTACTCCAGGGTCTTTTTTCCTTTGGTGTGTGGGAAAGCTTCATGGCTGACATCCTTATACACTGGCCAGAAAGCTGTGGGAGAGCAGCCTCGTCACTCCACACCTGAACGTCTTGAGCTACCCCACTGATTTCAAATTACTTGTAACTCATGAGGGCGTTTGGATCCATGCTGCTCTTCTCCTATGCTCTGCTTGATGCCATAAATAGCATTCAAATGCCATGAAGTGAGATGACTCCCATCTGTCAGTCTGGGAAGGCTAGCCAGCTGCCTAAGGAAGTCTGGCGATAAAAAAGCAATTTAAAGAAAAATCTGTAGGGGGATTTAAGTCATACTTTTTTCTAATGAGTGCTATATCTCTATCAGACAAATGCTGTGAGATGTTTGTAGAGCAGTGAAAGCTCACATCATTGCTGTAGAATCAGTGCCTTTATAGAGTGGGAGTGGGAACCAGTTGTGTTAATTAGAGCTGGGACCCATGGGCCCAGCATGCCAAGATGTGCCCCGTTTCATCCTGTGCCATTGGCTGTTAGCCCTGTATTGAAGCCATGCCCAATCTCTACGTCTGGCTGAAACATTTCAAAAATCATGTTTTGGTGCCATCTCTTAGCCCTCGATATCTCAGCCACTTCTGTTAGTCTTTTCTTATGCCTGCTCTAGTGAAGCCTCATTATTCTTTTTCCTTGCTTTGGTTAAGTATCTTCTCTGGGAAGAAGTAAGCCCTGGATATTGTTATCTCTGCCACAAGGCTGCTAATTCCCAGCCTGCTGAACTGGTGATGGGTCTTAGAAATGTCCTCATTTTTGTTAGCACTGCCTGTGATTAAGAAGAGTCTTTTCTTAAGTTTTATTTAACTTGGGTTTGTCCCTTTTCTTAGTAGGTTGTAGCCCATATTTCTAAGTATACACTAATAGTGCTGGAAGCCTCCTGTTTGCAGCAAACCCAGAACATCTGGGTGATATCTTGTACTTCTGACACTGAAAAAGTTGCTAAAAGTTAGCTGTCACTGCCTGTGGGGACAGTCTCTTGTATTAAAAAGACTGTCCCCACAAGTATCTTCACACCTTTGTTGTGGGAATTTCTTGTCCAGAAATTCCAGTTTTTCATCAAAAACAGTTATGAACCCTGGTCTTAGCTGAAGGAGCAGACATGCTCCAGACCAATTGTAATGACAAGTAATAACAAATCCCTTCTTTTTGGGTTGTCTTATCTAAGGGAAGCCAAACTTCCAGATATCATTGAGAAGTGCTCCTCTTTCTGCCCCTCGTCTTCACTATTCTGTAGAAATCAACCCTGCTCTCAGGAATTGTAAGGAATTCTTAAAATCTGTAGTCTTGCATGAGAAGGTTGGTCCTGTAGCTTACTGTAGGCTTGCAGGAGCTCCCAGGTATGTGGCACCTTGAGCTCATATCTCTGGCAGTGTTTCTGAGCTCTTATGTTCCCAGTATGTCAACTCTGAAATGTCCTGAAGGTCATCCTGAAGCCATCCAGGATGGGCCCTTGTGACATGTGAAGGATGCTCACTTGCTTTGGTGGTCATGGTCACCTGCTTCTCAGCTGAGACCACACGTGAAGGCCACCACTGCTGTGGCTGTGGGGCTGTTCTGTCACATCCACCTGCACGCCTGAGCACCTCTGACTGTTGCCTCTGCTCCTTTGCATGCAGGAAATAAGGCACATAGGAAGTGCACACAATCGGAGTGCAGTGCCCTTCACTGCTGCCACAGCTTCTGCCCCCAGGGTGATCACTGCTCAGTACAACAGCCCAGCAGGCCTCTACTCCTCAGAGAACATCCAGACCTTCAACAGTGCGCTGGAGACAAAAACATCACCTGGGGCCCTGGAGCCTACCAAGCTGTAAGTACCTCCCTCACCTCCCCTCCCTCCCTGGACCTCCAGGGAAAGGCTCCAGGAGACGTGAGTTTGCTGCGAGGGTACCAGTTTGTTAAATCCAGGAAAGCTCTTTTTCAGGACAAGGGAAGTAGAAGACGCACAAGCATGGATGTTGTTCCCAGGGACAGAGCTCGGAGGCGCGGGGAACGTTTCATTAGGTGCAGACTTGAAATTAATACTGTTGTGTTTCTTTGTTTAGCAGAGACCGATGCAGTTTCCGCGTGCGTTCAGCATGACATACCAGCCCACTGGTCTGCACAGGTGCCTGATAGCTTGTTACAAGCATTTCCTAAAGTTAGTGTTTTGTGCTGGTTTCACTGCAATGCTGGGCAGAAAAGGTACCAGCTAGTGCAGGAAGCACAGCTGTGCCTGTTCCCAGCTGGCCTGGGATTCACAGACAGGCTCTGCCTCAGTTTGGGTATTTCTGTGTTTCATTATCAAACTTCACTTTTCACAGGAGTTTTAAAAAGTAGCTGAAACATTCATTCCTGTGTGAGGGGTTTTATGTATGAGATTGGAAAGGGTCCCAACTGTAAAAGGGCCCGTTCATTCTCTTCTTTGCAACTGAGTCTCACCAAAGACATTATTTTATTCTAGAATTTCAAAGTTCCTCCTTTTTTCATTGGAGGTAATAAACCAGGAACTGTGTGAAAGCCTTCTGACTATGTTGGTCAGGTTGCTTAACTGCCCTAAGTCTCTGCATAGCAATATCAAACTGCCTGGAAGGCTTTGGCTATTTTTACAATAAAAGCTGGAAGACAAGTGCTTTTGGTAAAACTTGACTAAATTTCTGACTTGTGAATGGGGAGACAAAAGTAATTTCAGCTTCTGCTGTTGCAGGGTACAAAGACCTGAGATTATGGTTTAACACAAGCCTGAAAACCTACCCATGAGTGAAACTAGCTCCTTGCACTGGCAGCCCAGTCTGCAGCATGGTCCCCTCTAGGCAGTTACAGTGCTGCAGCTGCCAGACAAGGTGACAGATTTTTCTTCATTTGCTTCTGATAGACTCAGCAGCCTCATTCAGGGGCTGGGCAAAAGCAGAGCAAGGACAAGGAAAATCTGATTTTGCATTAACCTGATGGGACCATCTGGCAGTCAGATACCATCTCTGGTCTAGTCTGGAGTCCCTTCCATGTGAGAGCACTCCCTGGAAGCCAGGTAGATTTGGCTGGAAAATTGTAGCTGATCCCTTTCTCTTTCAGGGATCAGCAAAGAGGTGGGTTCCTGGTAGTGCTGTGGCTCACTGTGCTTTTCCTAGCAGGAAAGTCTATTGCCAACCCTGCTCCATCTTGGATACATGGCATGTATTTCAACTTTTCTTTGCCAAAACACAGCAAGTTGCAAAGGAATGCTGGGGAAACTGTGGATGAGGCCTTTGATGCTAATATGCTTTTGTTTACAGAGTCATCAAAAGCAAATGAATTGCTGCTGGTTTTCAGTGGAAGCCAGGGACCTCAGCCTGCCATTACAAGCCCACTGTAGTCTCTCCAGTGCGCAAGCACAGGATGTGTAGGTTCTCCCTTCACATACCCTTCCAGCTGCCATTAAATTCTTGCCCATCTGTTTTGCCAACTTATTTGGTACATGGCTGACCTTGCTATGGGTTTACCTGGATTTTATCTGCATCCCCATCCTGCACCTTGCAGATACACAGCCTGTCTGAACCCAGCAGCTTGATCCTGCCACTGCACATGGTGACATGACTGGGAACGTAGTCTGTGCTTCATCCTTAGAGGCTGTGTGGTGTAAATGCAGGGCTGTAGTACATGCAGAAATAAAAGCAAGTATCGCCACTGGATTTGATGTCACAAAGCAGGTGGGAAGGGAGAAGCCCCACTGCTGAGTACATCTGGTTTGGGATGGTAGGTGAGATTTCCCCTCAGTAGGATACCCGTGCTAGCTTTGAGAAGAGCAGCAGTGAAGGTGGCAATCCTCGTCTGCACAGTGGGACCACAAATGTGTGCTCAGGGAATTCATGTAGAGTGAAGCCCCTTCTGGCACTTCATTGCTTTTACAGCCCATGCATTTGCTTATCAGTAGAGTGTGTTCTAGTTTTTGTGTGGATACACCTGGCATGTGAGACCAAAGCCAGAAGGGACCAGAAGCCTTTACATTAAAGTTATATATTCAGTGGTGTTTTCTTCAGACAGTATTCTGCTGATGCTTGATGGCTTGGAATATTTGGCTTTGTCCTTCATTAATTTCTTTCTTCTTTCCCTCCTTCCTCCTCTGCATTCTTGCCTCAATTCTACAATGTAAACCCCAAACAAACCCCAAACAACCCCACGTCGTGCTGCCCATGTGGCTGCATGGGCCGGCAGCTGCCCATCGCTGGTAGGTGCGATGCAGGCTCCCATCGCCTCCGTGTATGACCCTCTGCAGAGCTCTGAGCCGCGGCGCAGGCACAGCACCTCCTCCAGCCCCAGCCAGGTCCGAGTGGGACCCGAGCAGCTGAAGCATGCAGCCCAGGTCTGCCCCAACAGCCCTGTGGAAGTGGAGGTGCCAGGACTCAAAGTGCTGCATGTGCAGTTCAATTCTCCCCTGCAGCTCTATTCGCAGAGCAACATCATGGACACCCTGCAGGGGCAGATCTCTTCTGTTAGCCCTGATTTCCCCAGGTAACCTGCCCACAGCCTCTGCAGCCAGCTCAGCACATCTGCTCATCTGCATTTTGGTGTCCATGAGTCCCTTGTCCCTGTCTGTGGCTTGTGGCAGTGTCTGGTCACAAGAAAATGGCATTTACATTTCACCCTTCCAGTGTTAGTGCATGACTCTCACAGGAGCTTTCTCTGCCTCGTGTCCAACACCATGGGAAATACCAAAGCATGGTTTTAGCTTATCAGTATGTCCATTGCCCTCTGCACACCCACATAGCAGGATCTGACAGCAGCTGGTGGTTTTTCTGGAGGAGCCAGCTGCAGCAGATGCATCTGGCTGAGGATAGGACAGCGCTTTATCCTGAAAGCTGGTGTTTCTCCTGCACTTGAAATTACTTTTGTTGCTTGTGAGTAGCAGATGCTGCTAGTCTTTGTTCTTTTGTTTCACTGGCCATGGCTGTGTGCTGAGCGTGTTTCATTTCAGGCTGAAGCAGGTATCCATGGTCTCCATCATTGGCTGACAACACTCATGAGTTTGGAGCAGCCTGGCAGGCACCAGGCACATGGAGGGCCAGTCTCTGTTCCCACCCCTGTCCTCTTGTCTGCAGAGGTTGCTGCTCCCTCTGCCTGAAGGAGTGGAGGATGGTCAACACGCTCTGAGTGAGGTCTGCAGGACCTGTGGTGAGCCGCAGCATCACAAGGCCTGGATGCTGTTTGATGTCTGCTTTGTGGCACTTGGGAACCCCCTGGCGTGCTCCTTTAAGTGAGAGCCTCTGGGTTTTACAGGGAGGACTTCAGTGTCAGGACGGGTGAAGCAGAAAGCACGTTTATCTGTCTCACAGGAGGGGTCCAGTCAAGGATGAACTGTCAACCTTCCGTTATGTGACCAAGTAGCTTGCAGCTGTGTGATGTGGGGTCCAGGGCAGTGGTCAATTCCAGGGCCACCATGGGACAGAACAGAAGGACACAGCCAGAGCTCATGGCTCCTGGACTGCTCACAGTTCCATTCTGGGAACCATGTACTTTAAAGCAGAAAAGCTGGTATCCTCACCTCACCTAGGGACATACAGAGCCAAGCTTTGCCAAGTGCCAGCAGCCAAGAGATAGTGGGAGGCTGAGGATTTACTCCTGCCTTGTTACTCAGTGCAGTTACTTCCTCTAAGGCACTGCTCTGGCTTGTAGTCAGTAACATGCATTACAGAACGGGTCACACTGCCAGTTCTCTGTGCTGACCTGGTGAGCTGATAGTGCTCACAAAGGAGCCCCAGATGTCAGCAACTGTTTCATGGCAAAAGGGAGTGCTCCAAGCACTGGGCCTTCCTGTAGCCTTGAGATCTTTTTAAACTTTGCAGAATGGACTGGCATAAAATAGTAAAATATCATTAGTAAAAAATACATTGTGCTTTCTGAAGATTCCATGCAAAGCTGTGTCTTTATGGTTTTTATTACTGTCTTCTTGCCAATATTCAAGGCTCAGTGATCCAGTATTAGTCAATCAGTGTTGCAAGTCACCTGTGGTAGCAGCAATGAGATCCAGTAATGATTGTGTGAGTCTAAAACCCGATAAAGGTTGTTGGGGTTGTTCCCTACAAAGCTTCTGCATGAGGGTACTCATGTGCATGGAAAAGGACACCAGTTGCTGGTGATTGCTGCAGGTAAAGTACCTGTGTAACAGGAGCTGCCAAAAATCAGCCAGCATACAGAGACTCAGTATCTTGCAGGTACAATTTCTGTGCCTGTGGCCTTGCACTTTTAAAAGATACACATGCTTTTTGGTGATGTTTTTTAATTTAAGCAGCATATCCTTCTACCTTAATAGTTTGAGGGATTTTGTTCTGCTCGTACAAATTTGGTGTTGATGTTTTTTATAGCCTTTTGGAAGTCTTGTATATGCTAGTGTACATATAGAGTGTGTACTTGGGAGAGCTGATCTGTATGTTTCACACTATCACAATGCATGGTTGAAATGTGATGGCTTTGTTTGACTCTAGTGCTTTTTAAGATAATTTAGCCCTTGTGTTTTGGATGCATGTTATTGAAACATTCTTAGTATGCAAACTGCAATGAAAGGCTTCTTGCATAGTGTTTTAATGGGTGGATAGAGTGGTGGGAATATATGAGTTTACATGAGATGAATGTAATGTGGAGCATGTGATATTTTCTGTCTAATAGAAGGCACATAATTATTTTATTTTGGGTAAGAGGCTTCAGTAACTGAGATTCAGGCTTCAAAGATTCAGCTGCTTGTATGTCTAATGTGCTTCCTGCTCCACTGAAAATTACTAAAGATGGAAATATTTTATGAAATTCTTTTTATGGAAGTAGCATTTTATAACTCATGTGATGATTTTACATCTGGTGCTTGAAGAGTTTTTTATGTAGAGTAACTCCTGGATGACTCAATTGCTCATTGGCATGGAAAGTATGCAGTTTCCTCCTCAAAAAAAGATTTCCCTCTGCCATTTAGTCTGAACTTCAGGATGTTTATGTACTTTTCATGCAATCACAGAGTGCAGGAATGGTGAAACCGAGTAGACCATTTACATTTATAAGACGGTGTTATAGAATTGAGCCATCAGAGGAGACTTGTCAGATATTTCATTTTATCATGTATGTTTTACTGCAGCTACAGAACACAAGGCTGGCAGAAACTTCCTGTATCTTTTAGTCTGTTCCTTAGTCCAGCATTTGGCAATTTAAACCACTGATTTAAATAATTCCCAGTGTATATTTGTCCAGACTATTTTTAATTCCTTTAGTTTGAAAATTGTTCACCTGTCCATGAGAGTCTCCTCTAGTATTTCAGTGTTTATTTATTGGAAAGCTTTTCCCAAGGGATTTTCTAAGTTTAAGCCTGTCCTCTACCCGCTGGACATGGAGAACATCCTAGGTACTGCCTCCGGACTCTTTTTTTATCCCCAAAGACCTTTCCAGTAGCACAATGACCACCCTTTCTGCCATCCTCCACTGTGAAAAGCTGCCCTTTAGGCACCTTGAGCTCTAAGCTCAAGGTGCAAGTCCCTCATGACATGAAGGGTGGCAGCAGCACCTCGGGGCAGCTGTACTGAAGGCTAGCCTGAGCAAGCAGAAATCTCTGCCCTTGACCTGCTCATTAACCTTAGTTAAATACTGTAAATGGGCTGTGGATCAGCTGCCACCTATAAAATGGAAATAGTAACATTTACCTGAAAAACAGACTAAATTATTGCCAATCAGAGAATCTTCTAGTTAGATTCTATGGCTGTTACTTTGTGAAGGTGACATGTACAACCAATGCCTAGGTCACTTGCAAATATTTCATTTTAATGGAGTAAACTTTACTTAGTTTGAGATTCACAATGCTGTAAGGTAGCAGTGTAAGATAGTTTATGCATGCAAGGAACATGCGTGGATGGCACAGCAACCATGTGGGATTCCCATCCCAGCACATGAATTCTTTATTTTCCTATTAACAGAGCAGTAGTTTCCTGGGCAGAAAGTTTTAGTTACTGGAGTATATGGTAATTGTGAAGTAGGGAGGACCTTTGTGGGACTGGCTGAGGGCAGTCGGTGAGAAGCTGCTGACAGCAGCGTGTACAGACAGCCCAGCGTGCCAGTCCCGCCCTGAGTGCATCCAGCACTTCCATGTTCATGGCCTCTTGTCATGTGTGTGCTTTGCACGTTCATTCTTCAGTCATATGATGCATTGGGAAGGTTTTGCTGGAGGGATTTGCTTTAATTTTGATCTGTTTAACAAAAGTGTTCTCTGTTCCTTCCTCAGTTTAGATCAGCATAACCAGACCCCAGGCAACATTGCCATAGACAAACAATCTGAGGTTTACAAGATGCTGCAGGAGAATCAAGAGTCAAATGAGCCACCCAGACAGTCTGCTTCATTCCTCGTGTTGCAAGAGATCTTGGAGTCAGAAGAGAAAGGTAAGTACTTATTGCACACCTGATCTGAGTGTGCTCTTCCCCTCTGCCATTCTTTGGGTTGAGTAACATTTAAAACTTTATTTTCCTTTTAGCTGTTGATTGTTCAAGGTAGCATGTGTAACTGGTTTCTTCAGAAACCTACAGACCCTGTCACTAATTTGACTCAATACTCTTTCTCTGGTTAGTGTCAGTGTCTGTGGGCCCATATAATTGCTTAATCACTGAGTGAGTGCTCAAGAAATAAACCCATGCAACATTTAGTTATCAAGAAGGAATTTTGAAAGTCGCAAAAACTCCTATGGTTTCTAAAGTTTTGCCCCCTTTAAGAAAATATTCACTGATTAAAGACCATCTTAGATTCAAGACTTTGGATGGTATCACAAGACAGTGCTTTTCAGTGAGCCACAGTGCTTCTGAACTCCATCCCTCTACACAAGAAAAAGTATCCACTTCTGCAGCTGAACATAAAAATATGGAAGCTGGGTTACAGCAAGCAGTTCATAGCTTTTAACCTCTGAAAATTCACTCTTCTTGGCATTCTTATTCTGATATCTAGTTATGTGCAATTCAGAGCTCTAGAGTTTAAGATAAAAAAGCTAATTAACTTATTTGTGGGCTAAACCATGCTCTCTTCTCCCCTTAAATAAAATAAACAAATGAGTGGGAAAAGAATTCCAAGATTGACCTTTTTTTTGTCCTTAGGCCAGTTGAGGCTCTGTCTTTTGTGTTATTAGCTTTGCAGTGGTATGTTCAGTTTAATCCAACAAAAGCCTGGTGCTGAGATATTCACCACAAAGAGAAACAGATTAGCCAAGTGCTGGTAGGTCTGAGGGATCTGTAGGGAAACAGCAAAATGAAGGAAATAAGGAAACAATTGAAGGAAAGAAACCAGGATCATGGAGTCTTTAATATGCTGTTAAAATATCTACCTGAAAACATCTTTTAAATATTGAGTGTTTGCAGCTTGCCCTCAGTGTTCAGCTCCTGCGTGGAAGGAGTAGCCAGGACTTCTCATGAAGCCAAGGTCCTCCCCTGTGCTTAGTAGTGGTGGAGAAGATAAGAAGCAAAACCGCTCTGTTTTATCTTTCTTTGAAGATTTGCAGCATTTTTGGGATTCTCTGGCACAAGGTTTGCCTGTCTGATCCAGGGGCTGGGATATGCTGTGGCATTATTCCACAGCTGATAATACCCCATGGCCCAGCCTGCTGTGCTGCTCAGCGAGCATCAAACACACACTGCTTCGAGTCAGATCATTCTTGTGATAATGGCACCGTTGGATGGTGGCTGCTCCCAGCCTGGCTCCAGGCAATGGCTTGTGAATGGCAGCTGTGAGCCATTGCCCCAGCTGGGACAGGGCCTGTGAGGCATCACTGACTGTATGGGCTGTACTGACTTACACCAGCTGAGAGCCTGGGCCAGGCACAGTGGCTGAGTGTGGGTGTTTGGAAGCACCATGGATGGCCTTTTAAGACCTGACCCTGTACTCAAAAGTGGAGAGTGTTCCACAGGGTGGAACATGTCATGTTTCCATTGGGTGTTTGATTAAGCTGATTCCTTTAGAGAGATTTAAAAACACGCTGTCAATGTTGCTGATAAGAGCAAAGTGCTGATTGAGGCAGAGGGAGTGAACAAAAGTGATAGGGAAGAGTCTGAAAATGAAGGAAGTTTCTGCTTCCTTCCCAGTTAGGGTCACTTGTAACAGCTCTTGGAGGGCAGGTGCTTCTTGCTGTGTTTGGAGGGTTAGGGAACTTAACACCTCTGGACTAGCATCTGCACAGAACTGGGTGCAAACCTCTGAGCTGAAGGCTGCCCCAAAGACAAACCAGCACAGCATCACCTTGCGCCTGCCCCACAGCTGAGCTAGGCAAGTCCCCCCTTTTTCCTTCAGCTTTTCTATCAATGATGCTGCCCTGGGCTGTGGTGAGTCCCTGACCTTGCTGGTCACCAGGCTGTGGCTTTGGAGGATTTTACCACCCCTTGCACCAAGAATGCCCATTTTAAGTGTGCTCTTGGTTTGATGCAGGTCAGAAGGGTTTCATCCGTGTCCCTCACAGTCCAACGTGTTTTTGGTGAAATATCGTGGGAGTCTCAGCAGCCTCCTTCCCTTATTAACTGGTGTGGAATCCCTTGGAAAAGTCATATAGATAAGATTAATCCCATCATTGATATCATTTTATAAGAGGCTCCTTTTTCCCTGCAGATGTTTAAAGGCTTCCCTCATATCCCACATCTAGGATCCACTGCTGGTTTAGGCATCCAGGTCAGCACATGACTCCTGCAAAGGCCCTGCAGGAATTCCATGCCCCAGAGTAGTTGCAATAGGGAGATACCTGGAGCATGCTATGCAACAGCAGAGGAGTGCAAAGTTATCCCCAGTGTTCCAGGGCTCTGCAAGAATGACTTTTGTTAACCAAATCTTCCAGGAGTCTTGGGGGAACCAGCTCCACTGTAAAGCAGACAGCAGACTGGAAGAGGACTTTGACAGTCTTCCCTAGCCTGCCAGGACACCCACCTTGTCTTTCTGAGCCCAAATCTGGGAATACCTTCACCCTGAGTGTGGGACCAGGACATGTCAGGCAGACTCCAAAGCTGCCAAGGCTGGGGCTTTGCTTTGCTTTGTGCATCTGTGCATGTGAGAAACATTAGCTGAAGTCTTGATGGGCTTTTAAGATGAGAGGATACTTTCATCTGACTGCCCAAAATCTCAGGCCCTCACATTTCCAGGGCCAGGTTCAGCTGTGTCACTCCTCTCCTTCCCCCCCCCACATCCCCAAATCCCTGCCCACTTCCCATGCATGAATCAGAGCTGGGGTTAAAGAATGCCACCCCCCAGCAGAGCATCCGCTTGGGAGGAACAACCTCGAGCCACGCATCTCACATGCTCTGAAGCACTCTCCTTTCCCCCCAGGAGACCCTACCAAACCATCTGGATTTAGAAGCGTCAAAGCCCCCACCACAAAGGTGGCCTCATCAATTGGGAATGCCCAGAAGCTGCCCATGTGCGACAAGTGTGGATCTGGCATTGTGTAAGTAAGCCTGTCCCTGGGGTTGCAGGTGAGCAGCCCATGCCTTTGCCAGGGGCTGAGGTACTGCACCCAAACCACTTCAGTTACCCACATCCAGTGCATCCAGGAGGCTCAAGGCACATTTATTCTCACCAGCTTTAATAACACCACCTTCGCAGTCCCCGCAATGAGGCAGGACAGCGGTTCCCATTTACAGATCCATGGATGTAGATGGAAACCAGAGCAAGTCCCTGTGAGACAAACCTTGAGGCAGTTGTTGCTGCAGTGTTTTGCTTCTTACCTGAAATCTGTTTACAGCATTTGGAAACAAAATGACCTTTCCATTCAGGGCTCATGTATTTAATACATTTCCTGTCTCAGTGCTCCCAAATGTGGCATGGTGACTTGCCTTGGTGGTCAGAGGCGGTGGGGACTGCAGAGCTGCATTCTGCTCCCCACTCTCCTGTAGGACCTCACCCCTCCACTGTGTCTGTGCAGACATATTTTGTCTTTATGTGGGTAAAATCCAACTCCAGTAGAGCTGGGATTTGGGTTTGGTACAGAGCTGCTGTACTGTGTGACAGCATGAGGGACCCAACCTATGTCTTTGAGTTGTTCAGTTTTTCAACCGCAGATTCTT
Organism: Dasyornis broadbenti; assembly: GCA_013397935.1. Taxonomy (NCBI): domain Eukaryota; kingdom Metazoa; phylum Chordata; class Aves; order Passeriformes; family Dasyornithidae; genus Dasyornis; species Dasyornis broadbenti. The sequence continues at coordinate 34,561 of VZRN01001099.1, read as the reverse complement.
CCCTGCAGCCCCCTTAATAGTTGACTACACAGCAGTCAAGTACTGCTTGCCCACCTGCACTGTCATGGAAGAATTCTGATTTCTCAGATACTGCCTGCTACAGGCTATCAGATTGTTGCTGAGATGCACTACACTCTGATTGCATGGTCCTGGCATGCCTGGAGCATCTGGACCAGCAGAGTCATTACAGAGGCAATCCATACTCTGTAAAATATGAATCAGAGACAAACCCTGTAATTATTCTACCAGCTGGGTGGGTCTGGAGAGAAAGCACAAGGCCATGAATAGCACTCAAAACGAATGAATTACAGAAAATATAGATGGCTGCTGGAACAAAATAATACTGGAAAATTGTTGTGTTGGAGCTGATGGTAGTTAACAGATTGCTGTGTCGTTTTTATAGTTTTCCTAATCAACTGTTCGATTAAGCTGTGAAATCTTCCAGTAAGAGCTGGCCCACATTTGGCTGGATCTGTTCAGCTCCCAAGCAGCAGTGTCTGAGATGAAAGCCAGGATGTGGTCGCTGTGCTTCATGCCATGTACCTGGCATGTCAGTCACTAGCAGAAGGGCAGTGCTAGCTGCGCAGCCTTCATGCCTACAGTTCTGCATTTGTTTTGCCATCCAGTTGGTTTGTACCTAGAACTTGCTTCCCTAGATGGTCAAGCTACTGCCTTCTATATTTGATGCTGGTCATTTGAATGCTGTTGTGCTGTCTTCAGCCATCAGCCAAAGATGCCCTCACAGTAATTCTTGCCACCGCAGGTGATAGGGCTGTCCCTGTGAAACTTACGCAGGACAATACTGGGAAACACTTTATAGAGGAGAGTTGCCATACCAGCGCACGTTGGGCTTCTAAAAGTGCTGTTAACATCTGCCTGACCAGAGGTAGGGCCTGTACTTTGACTTGTCAGGAGCAGAAGCAAGTTGTTCACCTTCAGGACTGCTGTGGGTCTGGGCTGGGTGGGAGGTGGCTGGGGAGGAGGCAGACAGTGCTGGGCACTGAGGGGTGCTGGTTCCTTCCCCAGCGGGATGTTTGTGAAGATCCGGGACAAGCAGCGTCACCCCGAGTGCTACGTGTGCAGCGACTGTGGCACCAATCTCAAGCAGAAAGGACACTTCTTTGTGGAAGATCAAATCTACTGCGAGAAGCACGCGCGAGAACGGGTGATTCCCCCGGAGGGCTACGAAGTGGTCACTGTCTTCCCAAAGTAAACCGTGCTGCTCACAAAGCCAGTGTGGATGGTTTATCCTCTGCTCATTTTCCTTGGAAAACATTATCCCTACCCCCTGCAGAATCTTGTTTGCAATAAGGAATGCTAGGCATGGCTTTGAATTTCCTTGTCATTATTAATCCTCCATCTGTTCACATGAGATGTCACTAATTGTTCAACATTCTTTTCATCTTCTCTCTCACTGTTGTTTTTTAATACACAGAATTATTTTTTTTCTCCTTTGTGCTGTCAATCACACAGGAAAATCAGAGGCCAAAGTCAGATTACAACTTTTCTGTGTTCCAGTTATTTGCGATCTGTTTGCCTTCAATAAATGGGGTGAATTCACAAGGCAGAAGTGTCTGCTTTCTGCTGGTTCCCTTGTGTACTGAATTGGGGTTCCCTGGGCAGCAGAAGAGGTGCCCAGTGCGTGGCTGTGTTTATTCTGGAGAACAGTGAGAGGGATTTATGAAGCTGAGTCAGACTGGTCTTGCTGCCAGGTGAGCTGTGAGCAGCTGCCTGCTGGCACCCAGCAAGGGGCAGGTGGGCACAGCCTCAGACCAGACTGGTGGCCTGTGCCCAGTGCAAGGCAGCTGAGAGCTGCTTCGTCTGTGTCCAGCACTGCTTCATGATGATGGAACTGGGTGCATCAGTGTTTCCTGCCTGCTACTGCATCACCCAGGTGTCCCTTTGTTCCCCAGTCACAAACTGAGCTCTCTGAGAAAAATAATCACTCGCTTGCTGGAAACCAGGGAATCCTAGAGCAAAGAGGGGAAAATTTGAGTGGCCACAGTTCCTGTTCTGGCTCCCCCCGAGGCACATGTGGCTGCCCAGGGCATCATCCTGCTCCCTGTGCTGCTGCTGTGCACAGCTGCTGGAGGGTGCCTTTGGGGGTGATGTGCGGAGGGGGCCACATGCCCCTTGTGCTGTGGACAAGGGGCTGATGGTGCCTGAGCAGCAGAACCTCCACCCTAGAGCACAGAGGAGGCCTGCAGTGATTATTTCTCTCACACCTCTAGATGAGATGCTGGCTGTTCTTAATGGCGTAAAAACAAACGTTTTCTAAGATGTGTTGTCTTTCCTTTAAATCAAATTGCCAGTGGCTGAAATCAGCAGGGTGGGTTTGTAGATTGCACACAGGCCCTCTCTGGCTGGCACAGGGCCCCTGGAGTTAGTGGATGCATCTGCAACAGCTACAGACTGGGTCATGTCCCTGTCCTGGAAAGTCCTGTGTTCAGCAGTGCTGTACTGCTGCACCCTGCATTTCTTCTCCTCAATGAATCACACCACAGCACAGCTGCCTTGGAAAAAAAAAACCCTGAAAAACAAAAAACAAACCAAAATACCCAAGCTCAAACCACAACCCCAAACCCACCCCTCATCTGAGGTAAAGCTGACCTGTCACCAAAGCTATAAGCCTCCCGCTGTTCAGATAAACTCTGCAGCTTTTGGGCAGGTTGGGAAGGGGACTAATTCACCAGCCCAGCTAAATTTAGTTCATCCCCTGAGGCTCCTTCTATGGGCAGAGGCAGGCAAGCAAGGCTGCCATAGCTCAGCCAGCAAACATTGTTTGGCTCATCCCAGCGAAAAGCCTGGCTTCTCTGTGCTGCTGGCACACGTCCACACACCTGCACAAACTCCAGAGAGTAACACAAGCAGCTTTATTTTTCAAGGTGAGAGTGGAGGGCTTTTTGGCCTGCTGGGATGATGTCTTCCCTCTCTGCTGCTAATGGGGGTTAATTCTCTCCTCTCCACAGCACACTTCCCTAGGGAAAGGCTTCTCTGTGCTGCAGTGCTGGCAGGTGGGACTGCCTAGTAGGCCAGTGCAGTGGTGGGAGCACAGACCTGCAGGGGTGAAGGGGTGACCCTATAGGCACTAACTGCTCTGGCTGTATTGTGGACCAAGTCTCCTGCCCTGCCATGGGACTGCTCCTCACCAGCCACTTTCTCAGCAGGCTGGGAGCTCAGGATTCCCTCAGGAAAATGCTGGTTGCTGAGGCCATCTGGAGCAATGTGTCTCGGCCCTGGAACCTGGGCTGAGCCCTCCAGTGTCTGCAGTCACTACATTTTTTGTACACAAACGTCTGTCAGCAAAACAGTGCTCGTTCCAGAAAACCTCACATCTTGCTCTTGTGTTGAGGACGAGAGTGTTAGAGCCTGGCCTGTGCCTGGCATTTCCCTGCCCTCCCACCCAGCACCATGCTGCAAACGGGCAACAAGCCCTGCTTTGTGCAGGGCCACAGGCTCTGCTGCCGGCCAGAGCTCCTGCAGCCAGGCTGGCAGCACAGCTGGGAAAACTGATTGCGTGGGGCTTGACGCAGGAGTCAGGGACTACAAAAGATTTGTGGAGTTGTCTGGAAGTGTAGGTTTCTAACGTGGATACCAGAGTTGATCCAATTTATTACTGTGGGAACAGGCTAGCTGAGACAGTTTCGCACTTGTTTCTTGAGGACTTTGATCGCTCTCTGCTGTAGCTGGCTGAGAAAAGGAATGTATTCATTTTTTTATGACAGGGCAAAACAACTGCAGTGTTCACTGTAGTCTGACTTTCCAGATTCCTCAGGAGTTTAACAGTTGGCATCTGCAGTCTGTCAACAATAACAAAACAGGTTGAATAGGGCCACTCATGTCTTGCAACTACACTGAGCCGCCTGCTTTAGCAGCTAACAATAATGTAAGAAACCCATAAAATGTTCCTATAGGAAGCATATCGGGCAGTTTGAGTGGGTGAACATCCTGCCAAAGACTGTCTCACAGCACAAAGCACAATCTGTCATTTTTAACACTGATTACTTCAGTTTCCATTTGTGATCCCTCCCTGCCACTACATCCCCTTTCTCCCTGTGCAGTCAAGTTCGTGCCCTCCACTCCCTGCTGACTTGTGGGAACCCCCTCCTCAGGGCACAGCCAGCGCAGGAGTTGCAGGCCATGGCAGGCCAGAAAAGAGGCCTGGCGGGGGACACAGTAGCAGATCTCCCTCCACAGCTGAACAGGAATCAGTTTTTAAAACTGTTTAAACAGTTAAAAAGACCCTGCTGGTGGTAGTGACTTGACAGAGCTGGACTGCCCCTTAAGAGCTCAAATGTACAGGAAGTGTACTCATTACTCTTGACTGCAGGAATAAGAAATGTAAGGTACCATGCTTGCTTTAATCAGTGACTTTGTAGAGTTTTTTGGAGCCAAAAAATAATAGGGACAAAGAGATGGGGCTCCTCCATGGCCACAAGCAAAAAATATGCATTGCTTTCACTTATTACTAAATCTTTAACAGGACTGGGTTGAGATAAAGACAGTTTAATAGGGAAAGCAAAAGCTGCACACATAAGCAAAGCAGAAGAAGGAATCAATTCACTGCTTCCCATGGGCAGGCAGGTGTTCAGCCATCTCTGGGAAAGCAGGGCCCCATGATGGGCAAGGGTTACTTGGGAAGACAAACACCATCACTCCAAACATCTCCCATTTCTCTTTCTTCTCCCTCGTTTATATACTGAGCATGATGTTATATGGTCTGGAATATCTCTTTAGCCAGTTCAGGTCATCTGTCCTGGCTGTCTCCCCTCCCAATATCCCATGCACCCCCAGACTCCTCACCAGCGTGACAGTAGGGAAAGCAGAAAAGGCCTTGGCTCTGTGTAAGCCCTGCTCAGCAGTAACGAAAACATCTCTGTGTTATCAACCCTGTGCTCAGCACAAATCCAAAACAGCCTCATACCAGCCACTGTGAAGAAAACTCATTCTACCCCAGCCAAAACCAGCATAATCATTTATTCTTAAATCTTGCAGTAGATCATCACTAGAATTAAAGCATGCATGGAGACTAGCATAGTGTGTGAATGTAACGTGGAGACAGCACACGCTGGACTTTGTATCACTCAGGCTAATAAGTAACTGAACAGAAAAATCGGAAACTTCTGTCTTCAGCTATTACCAACAAAACAGCTTTCACCAGGTAAAGGTCAAAGCCAGCCTACTCATTAACAGATTTATCTGTTCCCTTAGACGTAAGTATAAATATCTCTTGCTACTGAAAAATATCTTTCACTATATCAGGCCAACAGATTACTCTCTATGGACAGTAATAACGATGATAAAGTGAGTGAAAACTAGTTTCTGGTCTCATTAGGTAGAGAGGGGGTTTTTTCCATATTATCCATACTATATTAACTAGCACAAGTGCAACTGTGATAGGCCCCTCTGCAATTCCATGACTGCCGCTTTTAAATACCTAAATGACATTTTCACAAACCAGAGCTGAATGTTTAAAAGCTGCCTGATTCATCCAGTGCCATGTCCAGTTCTGGGCCCCTTGCTACAAGAAAGACACTGAGGTGCTGGAGTGTGTCCAGAGAAGGGCAACAAAGGTAGCTAAGGGTTCTGGAAGGGGAAAATGCAGAATGTCTGTGGGTGTGTGAATGCCAAGGAGTACTTTCTGGGAAGGGAGGATTGGAGAGCACCGTGGGGCAGTAAAGAAGTAAAGGATATTGTGTATTTAACCTACAGGAGATAGCTATCAGCAATGGTTTTCAACTTAAAATCATAAAATCACTTACATTGGGAAAGACTTTTGAGGCTGAGTCCAACCCTGAGCATGGCACTGCTGAATCCACCACTAAATCATGTCCCCAAGTGCCACATCCACATCTTTCAAATACCTCCAGGGATGACAACTCCATCACTTCCCTGGGTAGCCTGTTCCAGTGCTTGACTTTTTTGGTGAAGAAATCTCCTGATATGCAATCTTCCTCTTGTCCTATTGTCTGTTACTTGGAAGAAGAGACCAACACCTCCTTATGTTACAACCTCCTTTCAAGTAGCTGTAGAGTGGTAAGGTCTCCCTCTCCAGGCTAAACACCCTCAGCCCCCTCAGTCACTTCTAAGACTTCTGCTCCAGACTCTTCAGCAGCATTGTAGCTCCCTGCACCTGCTTGAAATGGGCAATTCAGCTGTAGAGGCTGACTTGCAATCAATACGAGGGAGTGTCTGCACCAGAAAGATTTAGGCTGTTTTAGGCTCAGTGCTTTTTGGTTTCTGCCTTTTTTGGTTTGGTTTGTGTGTGGGTGTTTTTCTTTTGTTGTGTGGAGTTTTTTTAGGGGGGTTAATTTGGTTTTCTTTACATGTATGACATTGGCTAATGTGCTAAATGAGTAGGAAAGTGTGACTTAATGGATACAAGATCAGCTTTGCTTTATTTAAGAAGCCAAAATCCACAGACTTTTAGAACAAATCAGATATTTATTTAACCAAAATAATTTGCAGAATGTAAAAACAGAAGCTACACAAATGGCTTTAACAAAGGCACACGTTCTCTCCCTTCCAAATATAATTGACACTATATTAGAAAAAAAAAAAACAACCAAAAAAGGTGGTTTAGGACTTCCACAGGAAGATTTTTTTACACAAATTTGCCAGTTTTTACCACTGATCACAAGAACTAGCTGCAAATGTGAAATATGCTCATTTTCTTAAGTCTTTATGAAAGCCTACTAAAGCTACAACAAACTATCACCTGCATTATACTCTAGAACATGTTAAAATTCACTGGAAGAACACAAGGGATTTGAACAAGGCCTTTAAGAAAGTCAGCATCAAGGATCAATAAGCATAAGTGACATCTCTGAAAGATCTGTTAGACTACATAGAAGTCAGATTTGCATATTAAAACACACATTCTGCGTTGGACTCTGATGACTCTTCTAGGACTTTGAAGACACCCATTTTTTCCTTTTTCATTTTTTCAGAGGTCTTCATTTGATCTAAGATTAAAACAAATCAAAGGTCAACAATAACAGGTGTAGTAGAAACCAGATTTGGAAAACAAGTTGACAAACTATTTTGCAGATCTGGAGAACAAGTTGATAAAACTATTTTGGTCTTTCATCAAAAGTTTGCTACTAGAAGTTTGTGTTTGAAAATATTTTTCAGTTGTATGCTTTTAGAAAAAAAAAAACCAACATCTCTGGCTAAATGTGAATGGAGACAAACAATTCTAAAAGCTGCCTGAACTAGTCTCATTTTCCTGAGAAAAATACCCAGAAAATCTGTTTAGTGAAGTTACTAGGAGAAACAAAGTTACAGCTCTGATGACTAATCTTGGTTTCAAAAATTCAAAAACCTGCAACTTGTTTTCCTGGCACTTGCAAACACTTTGTTGCCCCTTCCAGTGAATATTAAGCTAATGAAAAAGTATTATATTTAGAGCAATTTAATAATTATTGCTTACCAGGGTGGGAGCTGGCATTTTACTTTCTGAAGCATCAACTGCAGTTAGCTAGAGTAAATATTCAGTACATAATGCTAGGCTAATATATTTGTATTTACATTTTGACAACTTTACTAATTTTGTTTAGTATAGCAAAGAAAAAGAAAGCAACAACAATAAATACAATGCACACTCATAACACCAGATAAACAGCACTTTCTTTGACTTGAAAAGAGAAATCAGATTGTTTTACACGCTGAACTTGTAAAGACATAGACCTTATTATTCATGCATTAAGAATAAGTTTCTATATTATCAGTCAGTTAACTGAAATCAGTAGTTTTACAGAGCAGTGTTTTAATTTTTTTCCTAAATTATCTAAAATATAGCAAAACTTTCCTAAGGCAAATTTATTTTACACAAAATACACTCAGCACATTTATTTAAGGCTAAAATTTTTACTTCTAAATTCTGTAATGACTGCATTTTTTCCTGTATCTATGCTTGGAATCTTGTTCTGCTAAAGATGCTGAGGGGAAACAAGGCATTTTCAATCTATTAACCATAAAAAAGCATTCTAAATCTATGAACTGGACAAAAACTTTTCCTCTCTCAAGAAATTTAAGGTTTTTTAATAATATTTTGGCCAGATCAAGCACTAGAATTTGCAGACAACCTCAAAAAAGAGTTGTGGTTTTGTTGGGGTTTTTGCTAAACAGTTGATCCACTGACAAGCCATGAGAACTCTGAAAAAGCTTAATTTCTTTCCTCCAAAAAATGTTAGACTGCATTTTGAATTACAATAGTATCAAAACAGGTTTTCAAATGAGTTTGCTAGAATAACTCTTTCCTCAGAATAATTTCTATTTTGATCAATTACAGCAACTCTTCTTGAAAGTTGCTTTACAGAACACCTCCTAATGCTTGTCATTCTCAAGCATAGTGTGCTCAGGGCACACTATGCCTGAATGTGGTTTTCTGGAATACTTTTGTCTAAGTTCTGTTATTTCTTCTCCAGCAAACCATATTGAAAATGTCAGCAAAGGGACCAAAGCATCTTTTGTCAGATGGACAACACAGCTGTAGGGAAGTCAGGCTACAGGAGCTTTTTACATCCGAAAAAAGATTCTTACAAAATATGAATTTACTGTTGAACAGAATAAAGGAAACATGAAAACTCAGACTTACCAATAAGATCACTTCTATCCAAAAGTAACTGTAGATCTTTATCACTGATTACTTTTTCTTTAGATCCTTTAACCTCCCTGTTAAAGAAGAAATAATCTCTCACTAAAACCTGTCAGTATTGCATAGAATGTAGCAGAATCCCTAGGACTTCTTGCCACTATGAAGATCCACATACCACTTCATAAGAGAGCTTTGACAGCTGCTTGCAAGTTACAAGTTACAAACTTAGGTTCAAGAAAATATGAAATCTACATACCTTTCATAGTCTCTGGATTTCAGTAATTCTATTAATTCCTGAGGGTCCAGGCAGCTCTTTGACTGTGCTAGACCAGATTTGCCACCTTTAAACTGATCTGTAGAAAAAATAAATTTTAAGAAAGCACACAGAGCCTGGAACAAATTGCTCTCGAATATCAAAATTAATGCTGTGTTTCATTGTTTTAGTCCTCAGATAAACACACCTTACATTAATAGTGAAAAACTCAGAGGAAAATGAAGGTTTGCATGCAGGCCTTTCACTTTCTATAATGTTTATTTATGTATGTTATTAATGTTTATATATGTAGTATGCAGAAGAACTGATTGAAACACCAATTCAACACGCACACATGCACACAGAGTAGAAAAGCCATTAGTTCTACTTACAGTAAAAACACTGTAAATAAAGTTAGATGGTGGATGCTCAAGTTTGTTCCCTTTGTACTGTAAGCTGGTTAAAACAAAGTAAGTAGTATTAACCACGAGACAGAAATATGTGAAAGATACGTGGTTTGCAGAGAGAACAGCCTCAGTTTAATGAAACTGAGACAGGACAAAATAATACCTGACACAGGCTGCTTTCTTGAGACTACGCTAGCACCTATTTACAGCAAATCTGGATGTCAGTCCAAATATAAAACACATTATACAAGATTATTACCTAACCAAAGCTCAGCATGGATGAAGTCAAGCTCAGTCTTGCACATTTCAAGGAGACAGGCAAGGCTTGCTGTTCTGTGCCAAGTTTCCTCAGTTTTTATCAACATATGTACCCATTTCATTAATGTGTCTGATTCCTTTCATCACACTGCTCTTCTTTCCTGTATCTTGGTTTCAGAAGTCCTCCCTACATCTTTTCCCATCTCCCCTCAAGAACTCTGAATTTATCTGTGAAGTACAAATCAGATTCAAGTTCCAGAGTGGTCTGAGCTATAGGATTCTTTCCCCCATTAACATCTACAGCAGTCACACAAAGGCTCTAGGTCCTTTCATACATTATTAGTGATGCTGTCTCTCCCTTTTAGTTTTCAGAGTTTCACAAATTATATGGCATTGAATTAGTGCTGTGCAGGTCTGGAGTCGCCATAATAGTGACACAAAGAAAAACACAGTTTCCTAAGGAACTTTCTCCAATGTAACAAAAGCACAAGATGGAAAGAGTGAGCTGGTGCTATGGCCAAATAAAAAAAAAAAAAAAATTTCAGTTTTGTAACAAATTCCAGTTCTTAAGCTCCAGTACTTGTACTGTACATACCCTATATGATTAGTTTTGTGATATTCCTTCCTCATTTACATCTCCAAAGTTCCAACAGCTATTTTTAGCTATTCAAAATAACAGAATCCATAACATCACATTTACACAATGAGTCCAAAGGTTCCTGAAGGGACACCTCTACATAAGGTGCAAGATTTACATGTGATACACCAACAGATGCCAAGATAAATATTGAACTTATTGCAAAACTGAAGGCATTGACACTTGGCTTCCTCCAAGTACAAGTAGTCCTGGGCTCCAGTGCTACCTTAGTACATGGCAGTCATCTATTAGAGCCCATTCTGTGCTCGTCTGCTCATCTTCATGCTTGGGTCTTAACTTCAGTTTGGACCATAATAAAATGATTGCAAAGAAAAAGGCTAATGCTAGGATAATATCAAAGATTAGCTAACATCCAGAACCAGAGGCAAACTACAGCTTAGGCTTGACAAGCAGTGCACTGTGCAGTAGACAGTTACAGGTGCAGCCTTTTTGCCTCTTTATGTCCTCATGAAAATTCTCTTTTTTCCCCCTCAATATAAGAAGGTAAGAACTATGAGACGTTTTCAACCCCCTTTGAAGTTGAATACACAACTAGTTCTTCTTCAGAAGCCAAGTTACAAGAACTGCAATTTTTCAAGTGAGTTTAATATTTGTAAATTGCTATATATAAGGAGCTACTGAAGCAAAGCAGGACTCCTATAGGATCTGTACAAGAAAAAATTATCCCCAGAAGAGACTCTTCAAGCCAATCACATGCTGAAGACTTTTGAGTACAACCAGCTATATAATCAAGAACACCTCAAGAATCACCACTGCTCTGTACATAAACCTGAGGACTACTGTTCTGTTTAGCACTGGCTAATTGTTCAAACAGGACTTGTCTTCTGTGGTTGTAACACACTGGACAGAGGCAAACAGGATGCTGATATTTGTTACAGCTCAAGAGTTAAAGAAGCAACACATGCTGACATGAAGTCCTAAGAGAAAGATACTAACTTTTGTGGATAATCAGCTTCTCCAGTTTCCTCTTGGCAGCAGCTCTCTCCACAATCTTCTGGTCAATAGTATTTGCTGTCACAAGACGATAAACAACTACAGGCTTTGTCTGACCAATTCTGTGACACCTGTCTTGGGCCTGCAAGTCTGACTGGGGGTTCTGGGCAGATAAAGAAATAAATTAGCAACAATTTTGCTATGCCATTATCCTTTTTTTAAAGGACATGCCATATGTAGCATTTTCAACGGTGAGCTCAGAGCAGAAGCAGAAGGCAAGTGAGAGATGGTGTAAGAGAACTTTACCTCTCTTCACTCTTAAGCTTATCCATGACAAGCTCTGCTGCTATAGCTGCACAGGCAGAGAAACACAACCAGCTTGGACTGCTTCTGCACCACGTGCTGCAGTTCTCAACAGATGGCCATGGTTAATATCACAAATTTAGATCAGAATTTCTGTTGTAGGTTTGTATTGGATTTTTTTGTTGGAAGAAAAAGTACTTTAGAAGTTTTCAGCTGTTTCTATAGCTGTTTTAGCTTTTCTGAAGCTGAAAACACCAGCCCTGTCTACTAAAATAAAGTGAAGATGCAGAGGTCCTCAGTCGTTTCCTTCCATACCTCTGTTCTTCCCAGCCTCCAGACTTACAGGAGCAGCAGAATCCTAGCTAGCTAAAACACATGTGGCAAGTCACAGAGGAAATTCGAGGAGCTGGTACCAACATGGCAGCTGTTGAAAACAGGGAACCCATAAAAGGCCCAGCTACACTCAAATTTAAGTAATAAAAAGAAGGAAATGTATTGACAACAGGAAAAAAAACTTCCTGTTTTTGGTAACTCAGGAGCAAACTCAGAAACCAACTCTAATGTATTCAGCAACCTAGGACTTTTCAAATGGGGCTGTATTATTTCACATACAAAATGTTTGCACACACTACTTACTATTACCTTCATGTACCACCTCATTTAAGTTATAGAAATGGTCTATATCATAATGGATTCATAAATGATTATCAAAAGCAGCAAGAGAAAGCACTTTATGATACATATCACTAGGTTAACAATCTGTCAACATACCCAGTCACTGTCATATATGATAACTGTGTCTGCCGCAGTTAGGTTAATGCCCAAGCCTCCAGCTCTTGTACTCACTAAGAACAGGAAGACTTCAGGGTCAGTATTAAATTGATGCATCTGGAAGAGAATTCATCAATTAAAAAAGCAGATAGACCCAACATAACATAGCTAATGTTTTATTTTGAGAGACCTGTTCAAAGATGAATACAGATAAAATACAACACAATCTGTCGGAGATTTTAAGAAGCACTACATTTTAGGCACACCTCAAGGTACTAATTAGCAGCACACTTTACTGCTTCAGTATTTCTGTGCCGCAGATACTAATGCAGAAGAGAGTTTTCCACAGAGAGGTGTTTTGCCTATTAAAGGCAAAGTGCTGTGCAGAATTGTATCCCAGTGTCACGGCAAAAGCAGAATTTGCTAACGTGCTCGCAGGGCATGTGCATCTACTTACATTTTCTTCTCTCTCCGAGTAGGACATAGAGCCATCCAATCGACTAAATTTGAAGTCTCTCAGGTAACAGTAATCCATCAAAATGTCAAGCATCATAGTCATTTGTGAGAACAACAAGACCTACAAAACCAGAAAGATTGCTTAATAACATTTTTTGTTCATAAGGAGATGACTGTATCGCACCCCTTCAAAATCTTCAGCTTTACCTTATGTCCTCTCTTTTTAAGTTCTGGAAGCATTCGGTCCAAGAGCAGAAACTTGCCTGAATTCTTTACTAGATCTTCATCGACCTTGCAACAGGGAAGAGGGGATCATATATTAGGAGGGAAGGAGACCCATGGTTTCCCCAACTCATAAGTATCAACAAAAGCTCTCTGAAATCTCACTGAAACAAGTGTGCACCACTTTCTTAGCTAAAATCCATAATGTTGGAAGTAATGTTAATTTTAGTAAACAACTTTGAATCACTTAAATCATGATGAAGCTAAGTTGAACCCCACCATTTCATATGCCCAAATAATTTCTTTTAAAAACTAATTTGTTTTCATCCCATTTCTGGAAGGAAAAGCCCTCATGTTGATAATCTTTCTTCATTGAACAGTGCTGCTGTTTCTTTCCCAGCTTGTAATTAAGGCACAAGGCTTCCACCTACTGGACACAGAGGCACCACTGAACAAGTTATGGCACATCAGCCAAGTGGTAAAGTTCACAGAACAAGTTTTCACAGTGCTGCCTTAGACCCCTCTTCAAAAGAGCTTGTTAGATCTAATTCTTGCCATGGGCTAAGGACAGGGATATAGAAACTTCTAAGGTCTGAACAATACTGCAGCTACCTTGGTAATTATCACTACATTTTCCTGAGCAAGTACTAACTCCTGAGGGTGATGGCAGCTGCCAAAGAGTCTCCATTTTCTGCTAATTTTCCCCTCACCTCCCTGACTGGGGAATCTGCTTTTTATGCACTGACTTTACATTGATAAACTTCAACAGCCTGCTCTGGAGTACAGTAGGCTCTTTAATCACTCACCAAATAGGAAACATGACTACACATGCCTACAAACCTACATTTAGAATGTGCAAACAGCTTCCAGTTGTTCTTCAAGATTCTTTCAATTCAAATTATTTCATACTTTCCTTTATTTCCATCAGCTTTGTGAAGATTAAACTACCAGCTAGTCTTTGTGATATCACTTGGATTTTTCCCTTTTGAGGAAGGATGCTGTATTGTACTTGGTTCAGTTCTTCAACAACTCACACTTAAATGTTACCACTGCACCTCCTACAGTATGTACAATATACCTCATGAACAGTTCACCAAGATTAGCATTTGTTTTGAAAAATAACCCTTGTGAGGAGAGCTTGAGGCAGCCCCTAAAGCACCTTGAGTCAATGGAAGCCAGTGACTGTTTGAATGAGTAACTCCCCATCAGCGGATGAGCACTCCCATAACGAAGAACACCACAGCACCACTGTGCAAAGACTGAATGGGCACAGCAGCTGAACAGGTCCCTGCAACTGCTGCTGCAGGAAGCTTCAAATAATGCTTCAGTATACTGCTGGAATTCAACAGGGGACGTATGCCAAATACATTGAAAAGGTCTTTAATGCCATCAGCTCACAGTCTGTTGCTTTTTAATGCCTGGAATGAATTTTCTCTAATGCTTTTAAAATATGTACCTTGAATTGTTGTGTAGCAGGATCCAAAGGATATTCAATAAGATAGGGGTGATTACAACACTTCCTCAATAACATCATAATATTCTGCAGTTTAAGGTTCACCTCGGAATCCATGGGAATGCTCACTTCTACCACTGGCCTTGAAAAGATACACCATCTTATTAGTACTGAAAGTGTCACCATATTATGCTACAGATATATCATAGGGGAAAAAAACTCTAAAATAAAATCAAGCAATGGAGTCACATGCTGTGATAAATGTTCTCCAAGTCCCTTATAGTTCGTAAAGCTATTACTAGACAAAACTGATAGTACCACACTTGGCAACAAAGGCACAACAATTTGCCCTTATTGATTTAAAATATAAAAGGGCAGTCAGTAGTAATTAGAAGCAGAATTTATCTTGTGCAAGTCACCCAGCAGAAAAAGGAACAGAAGCAAGCCCTCTCCAGACCACAGGGTCAGATTTCATGTGAAGCAATATGTAAGATGTTCCAGAATCAGTTCTCTGCCTGTCCCGATTTGGCCACATTGCAGGATTCACAATGAATGCAGCTATTTAGCTCATCTACATGTAAGTACTGTCTTCAACATAAGGTATCCATGCATACCATAAAACTAACACAAAGATACATTTGTCTGTTCTCCCAGGCTACACTGAACTACAATAAAAATATAGCAAAATAAACACATTTCAACTCTGAAGATTTTCCTTATGCCCAAGGTACTTTCAAACAACTTAGAGCCACCAAGAGATGGAAGAAGTGGAGGACATTTGAAGTGATGTTGTTTATCTTTCCAAGCAACTGTTATGCATGATGGGGCCCTACTCTCCTGTGGATGGCTGAACATCTGCCTGGCCACAGGAAGCACTGAATTAATTCCTTGTTTTGCTTTACTTGCATGTGCAGCTTTTGTCTTCCCTGTTAAACTGTCTTTATCTCAAACCACAGGTTTTCCAGCTTTTACCCTTGTGATTCTCTCCCCAGTCCCACCAGTGGAGGCATGAAGCAAGCAGCTGCGTGGTGCTTGGCTGCTGCCTGGAGTTAAACCACAACAGTGTCCTAAGGTTAATTGTAACTCTAATGAGCCAGTGAGTGATGGTACAATCTAATCATTGCTATCATGGCTCAGTGAATACTAGGTAAAATCAAAGAAACAAACCATAAAGCTACAAGGATAATGAATAATAAATGCCATTCCTCCTGATCAATTTCAGCAAGCAAAGCTCTGGAAGCAAACTGAGAGAGACAGACAGTACAACAGAAAAAAAAAATTTTTTTTCAAGGCAGGCACCTCTCTTTTTCTACTTCCTCTTGCATTTTGCTGATTAATCTTTCCAAGTCATCAGGTGAACCATTATGTTCTTCACAATAATCAACCACTTTCCGACTACGGCGTTTTGGTCGGCCTGTAGAGCTCAGCTCAACTACTTCTTCCTGTGGGAAATGAGAATGTTGCCATCAACAGCAGCCAGCTCCAGAATCAATCACCTGTGCTGATCCAAGAATTCTCAAAACTGAAGAGAAGCCTCAGTGATGTGCATCGTGCAACACTTATTTAGACACAGCAACTTAAATTTGGCTATGTAGAACACTAAGCCAAATGGTAAAGGTCTGTAACTGAAGATTTTGAATGCTTCTCTTTGATTTTAAAAAGCTACATTAATACCTTACCGATTCTAAGCTGAAACTGTTAACTCTATGCAAACTGTGTTCTTTGCCCCCAAGCCACAGGTAATCAAGAACATATTTAATATTTACACTTATATTGTTTTAGTTCTGTCCCCATAGGCCTATCATACTAATTGCCACTGAAATAGATAACAAATGGATCAGACTAAAAATTTAAGCAAAAAGGCAGGTTTGGTTACAATGATAATGAAGAAATGCCAATGTGCTTTTGCATAGAAACCACTAATAGCAAGCACATTTCTAACATCCTTATCAGTAGATACCTCATTATTTCCAAGCAGTTTCCTAATGGTGCGATTCACAATGGCAGTATAGAAAGTCTCCTGTTTCTTTGCCAGAGGTGCATACACTACAACTTCTCGTTTAGGAGGAACCTCAAGAGCAACATCTGATTTCAGCCTTCTCAGTAAGAAAGGTGTCAGAATCTGAAATGGTGAGCAGATTGTTACAATTACTCAAAGCTGTCAACATGGCTAGTTTGAAAAAAACAAAAAACAAAACAACACCGAAGCAGGCCTACTGATGTAATGCTATTTTGCCAATTTAAAGCAAGAGAGTTAATTTGCAAATATATCTAGCTTTATAATATGGATGCCTACTCCAAAAGTTTCATGCATATGCTGATACTAACATGCATTGAAACAACACATCCATTAATATTTAAAGAACTCTGAAGTGCTGAGTAGAGGTGCAATAGTAACTACATTACAGATCTTCCTTATAAATTCCAATAACTGAAACTAATCTTCTTAGAAAACTGCTCACTTTGATTGTTATATTTCTTAAATCAAGTTTTTCTGGAAAAGCCTCAAACCTTTAACCAAAATAAATAAATTGTCATCAACAACTATACATAAAAGATACAGTCTAGATGCCTCACCAGCAGCTTATAATGGGAAAATGATAGGTCTGAAAGCATTTATTTCCACAAACCCTCCTAAAATAAAAAAGCTTCAACTGTTAGTTTGAAGACAGGCACATTGTAAAACTAGTTTGTCAAAAGGTATTCTGTTCAACACCTAGAAGTTACGTAAGTTCCCTCAGTTATCTTTCAACAAAATAAAGACACCAATTAAATCTTTTGGTGAATGGAAGTCTGTAGCTGCAATTAAGTTTGACTACACTCCATTTAGTTCTGAGAATAAAAATGAGTCACTATCAAAGAGATATATTGTCCCTTTACCATTTTTAAGTGCTGTAAAGCTTGAAAAAAAACAGTCCACAAGTTTAAGGAAGTCCTGAAGTGTCACAATAAAAATCTCAGACCCAGAATTCAGCATCACAAAGATTTTGACACACTTCATTACACTAATGGTCAATGTTAGTACTAAACCATGAAAAATACAAAGCAAAAGATAAATCAAAACCTGATGCAGCATATGCAAGATGTTTTGCTCCCTTTCTTTAGCAATAATATCTTCAGCAGTTTCTGTAATGCTGGTAATATCAAACCAGGATTCAAAGCTATAAAAACAAAGCAAGGAAAAATAGCTTACTTCATAGCTAGTATTTTTTATTATTTTAGTGTATTTATTCTTCTCTTATCCTGTGATTTAAAAAAAATAAAGTCCTAATATCTAAAATGAATAGAAGGTGTACAGGAAGAATTTCTAACATAAACCTGTCAATTCAAATGCTTGAGGTTTTAAGTGATTTACAATACTTCTATTAGTTGGAATATTCATTATCCTCTATTATATTCAATCTAGGTTATAACTTTTTCCAAAGTTAGTCTAAAGACTGTTTAGGCAATGGTCTTCCTCTTGATCCCTTACTGCTGCAGAAAAGGATCTGTGGTTCCTGTGTCTGCCAGCCTCACACAGCTTTATTCAGCACCTTAGAAAATCTCAAAGCAGCACGAGGTGTTTATGATTAGACAAACATCTCTCACCACAAATGTTCATGTCTTAACTCAGAGCTGAGCTTCCACTGTCCAGGGAGATGACAATTAATTCCTTCCTTTCTGAAACAACTAAGTGTGAGGCAAGACACATTTCGAAGCCTTTACCAACAAGTAATCTTACTGAATTACAATCATGCCATAAAACAGCTCTTCACATGCTGATAAGTTTAATTATTAAAGCATCATAATAATACTCAAACAGAACAAACAGAAATAGTTTCCACTATCAGATTGCAACATACCTTTTCAAATCATCAAACACATCGGGCAACAGGAAGTTAAGCAAAGACCAAAGCTCTGCCAAGTTGTTTTGCAGGGGAGTACCAGTCAATAGGAGTTTATTGTCTGCATTAAATCGTTTCAATTCTCTGATAAGGCGGCAGTTCATATTTTTAATCCTGTGACCTTCATCTACTATCAGGTACTTCCAGTAGCAGCTCTACAAAAAGAAAGGACATTGCAGTAAATTTTAGCTTTACTCCACCAGAATATGTGTCAGATTAATTAAGAAACATTAACAAGACTGTCTGAAACTGCCTGTTACAAAGGTTCCATTTACTGTTTTTCACTTTGCTAGACTAATTGAGCTGAGCCCAAGCAGTTAATAGCCATATATCTGCTTCAAGGTGACTGTGTTTTATAATGCACACGTGGTTAAAATAAAACTTCCACAAAAAGCTCATCTTGCTGGAACAACCACTGTGATGGTAACCACAATATTTATACACCAAGTATAGTTTTTTACTCCAAGCATCCTTAACCATCACCTACAGAAAGGTAACAAAAAAAGCAGATATGCTGTAACCATCTGCTGTTTGGATAATGTTCTGTTTGAAGAACTTATGCCTTAAATTCCAGAGCTACTGCTACCAAGGAAACAGAAGTGAATCCAATATACATGCTACAGTATTGTACAGGTGGCACAGGCGTTTTTTACTGTGTTCAAAAGCACGGCAATCAGTGATGAGGCACAGTACAGCCCTAGAGCTTTCAAGAGAACTTAGATACCTGCAGAGCATTTCTGTCTCGCATTGCTATTTCAAAGGAAGTAATGACCACAGGATGGATTTGGAGTGATCCTTGTCTTCCGTGAATTTTACGAACTAGTTTACGACGCTCCTGCTGAGCTCCATGATAGAGCATTAGTGGAATCTGTAAAAAATGAGGTTACAAGTCAGGCCAACTATGCCCATTTTAACCTAACAGGAAGGCAGTAGAAATACTGAGATCTCTTACAAAAAGGCTGTAAATACACAGCAAGTCATGGCAGTTTGTAGTAACCACACAAACAACTATATATAAAATGATGTTCTAAAGTTTCAAGGCAAAGAATTGGAACAGAAATGAAACAATTTGTGTTTTTAAACCTAAGGAAGGAAAAGTCTTCATTTATTTTACCTCTGGAGTAAATCGCTTGAATTCAGACATCCAGTTTGGAAGAGTAGACAAAGGACCACATACTAAGAATGGGCCAGGGACTCCTCGCTCCACCATCAGTGCTATTGTTGCAATACACTGGATCGTCTTCCCCAGACCCATTTCATCAGCTAAAATGCCATTAATACCATTTTCCCAAAGCATCTGCAGATAAAAAAAAAAAAAGCAAAATAATCAACGCACCTTTGGAGAAACAAAGATCTTTAGGAACATAACACCCATGGAAACTCTCTACTAGGCCCATTTTATATTAGAGATGAGAATGACTCTATTATAAAAGTAAATAACAAGCATCTTGTAAACACCAGACGTTCTCATGTAGATGTATGCATTCCTAAGTGCTTAAAGTCAGCCAACTAAGTACCTGACTAGGGCACAAAAAACCAGAACAATATCAAAGGAAATCTAATGCTGCATCAGAAGGCACTTTAACTTCAAGTACAGCTCACATTATCCAACAATTTACTCATCTCAGTACCCAAAAATTCACTTAGCTCCTCTGCCCTCTAAAAGACTAAATGACTGTGCTGACATTTCAGTTTTATCTATTCAAGGTGCTTCTGTAAGCATCACTACCTCATCACAAGAAAAAGGTGCACTTCCTGGCCAACAAAGCCACCTGCTCCAGCCAAAGCTCTTTGTGCAGACACTGCCTACTCTGACAAATGACAGAGCAACCACTCACAAAAGACTAGAAAGAAGACACAGAAGTGCTCTTCAGCCACTCTCTACTATTCATGAAGGTTCATAAAAAGGTTATTGTAACTGAGGGCCCAACTAAGGAAGCTGGTTTTCCCTCCAGAAGAGGCCTGTTTTCACTAGGCACTTTCTTGCGACAGAAACGAGTGAGCAAGTTTAGATACA
The DNA here is from genome assembly GCA_013397935.1 of Dasyornis broadbenti. NCBI lineage: Eukaryota > Metazoa > Chordata > Aves > Passeriformes > Dasyornithidae > Dasyornis > Dasyornis broadbenti. Next base: position 14,347 of record VZRN01001099.1, on the reverse strand, counting down.
CTCACTTGAGGAATTAGTCTAAGCCTGTTGAAACAGGCTATGTATGCTTGTAGGGAGGAAAGAAAGTCTAAGAGAAATAAGGGATCAGTAGCAGAATTAAAGTTAGTTTTGACTCTTGTAAATTTTTTAATTTGGCTTGCATGCAGAAACAGTTTAAAATGTGGTTAATTTTCATAGCAAGTTCCTATAGTTTATTTCAGAGGCTAAAGGCATTTTTAGTATGCTGTGTTAATATTACTAGTTAAGACTCTTAAGATACAGAGAATGTAAAATTCATCCATGCCTATAAAGGTAACAGATCTTTCAAGACCTATGGGCTAGGTACTGAAGCCCTTGAGAGAGAAAAATAATAACTCCCTCAGTAGGATGTACAGTCCTCCTGCTTTCACAAACTCTTTGTAAGGAGAGGTTAACTTGAACAAAAAAATAGATGTAAAAAAGGGAAGATGGAGAAAACCAGCCAGAAAGTCTAAAGAAAGGTTTAGGAACACCAATATCCTTCCCGCACTGAAACATTTCACCTGCTGTTTGACAACTTTTTCATAACACCAGATTCTTATACCAGGAGAGATCATAAAGAACTCTCTTTCCTCTTCACCTTCCCTGTACCAACTATGATCACAGACTTCTAATATGTCTTCCCCTCCACGCCTGTTTCCAAGCAGCAGCAATTCTGATCACATTCATACCCTTAGCCACTCCATGCCTTCCACTTGGTACCACCTCATTACACCACCAGTAAAAATCTTTGGCTGCTGAAAAGGCACTGGTTGTCCCTTAAATTTTCGCACTGGATCAAGAAATTGCTTGGCACTGTGTCGTACAGCTTGACACAATCTGTCCTTAATGACACTATTTGAGTCTCCATTTTTCTGTAGGTCTTCTGGATGCAGGGTGTCAGCAGAGCTGTCATCCTATAGAAAGATCAAGGAACACATGTCAAGTGGAATGCTCACCAAAGCCTGATAAGACATACTTCTTCCCAATTTTCAGCAGCCTTAATGTGCAGTGAAGTAAGTCAATCTCTGACACAAAGACTTCTTTCAAGTTAACTGTCAGCTAAAGAGTAGACTTTTTAAATTCTTTCCTCCTTCAGAATTCAAGGGCAGTGACAGCTACTGAAGCTTTTGGCTTATAATTTTCTACCTGTAAAAGCAGGCAGACTTAAAACCTCCCTCAAAGAGGCTGGCATTTAACGCAGCTACTTCCCTTCTGTAAGCAGATTCTAACACTGGGAAGCAATTCACACTGTGCATGTAGCTCTTGAACTACAGCAGAAGCAAAAAAGTGACCTCACCTGTTATCTCCACACTTGAATGCGTAAAAAAATACTGTCTTAAGGTCTTAAACACCAACACAAATATTTTTAAATAAATTCCTATTTCTTTTATTTCTGAAACTACTAGCATTCTCCAAAGTATAAATACCTTCAAATTCAGAAACCAGAAGTTTTCACCTTGGATTTCTGAAATAACTACTTTAGTGCATTCACTTATATCACCTTTCTAAACTTTAATTCATGACTTCACTAACTAGAAGAGACATTTATTTACAGGTAAAGTTTAGAGATACACTACAAAGCATAAAAAGCCCTCCCTGCCTTTGGGTTTAACACTCTTAAACTACAATAAAATGTGTCAACATACCTGATTTTCCACTTTACTTTTTTTTGCCACTGATAGTATTTCCTAGAAACAAAGGGGAAAAAACCATGCTTATGTGCTTTCCAACCTTAAAAAGCTACTGCAATTTGTATTCATGTAATCTTTTCATTCATCTTTCAATCTGGATATACTTTAAAACTTTTTTTTTCTTTAATCTGGATATACTTTTCATAAAATAACATTAATCATACAAGTGACTCCAAAACAAGACCACACACCAAATAATACATTTCAATTACAAAGGGTAGCTGAAAATTCAACTGACAATGTAGACTCTTCACAGCTTGCCTCCCCTAAAGACTTGAAAAAACAAATGAGTATCCAACCTCTACAGCTGTGACAACACTGCTTGTCACATAGATCTTTGCTGGAAGAAAGTCCTATCTCACAGACAGACTACTGATAGCTGATAATCTCTGGTAGCAATGTATGAGAATGGATTGCTCTAAAATATAGATGTCACAGAAACTGCCTCACCCATTAAAAGCTGTGCTACAAAAATCCAGACAACCTATTTATAGTTAAGGCCTACCTCTTTGGACATAATTTCTGATATGTTGTATGTCCCATCTTCTCTCCCTCTCTTCTTTTTTGCACCTGTAAGATAATATTTGAGTTTATACAATGCATCAAACAGGAAACCAAGGAAAATCAATTAAGGAAATCAAACCCACCAGTACTGAAGAAAGGCAAAGCCTAATACATTACCCAATTTCTCCTCTTTGCCATCAACTGGGTTTTGCCCCTAGAAAATAAACGTAGGAAGAGGTTCATCATCTTATGCATCTCTAACTATCATGACACAGATAAAAAGATGTAATCAGACTCCAACCATTATCTTTGAAAGCTTCTTGAAACATTTGTACTACTAAACAGTTTTCCAAAACACAGCAAAAAAAAAAAACTTTTTTATTTTAACTTATTCAGTATCTTGGCTGAATAAGCTATCATTGCTAAAACAAAAAACTCAAGACAAATTGAAATAATTTTCTCTAATAAAAATAATAATTACTCAAAAATATCCCCTAAAGATGACTGTCATAGTATGCAATTTTTAAGCACTTTCAAACAGTCTTACTATAGTTAAAATAAATATGGTATATTAGATAGCTCCTGCAAGTCAAATACTGGATATTCAAACTCACTTATTTTACTTATCTTGATGAAAACTAATATTGTAATTTCTCAGACTTTTATTCAGAAAGTTGCATAAAATAGCTACTTAATCTTACCTTGGCAGATTTTAACATTAACTCTCTCTTTTTTTCTAACTTCTCTTTCCTCCTCTGTTCCTAAACAAAATAGAAATCACACATGTAATTCTTACCTTTCCATAACCCACAAGAGTACTATCCACTATTGAAGCAACAACAAGCATAGATTACATTGCTAATACAGAGCTCCATGTACTCTAGAAGACCTTGTTTTTGCAACCTGACTAAGTCTATTCTGATGTAATTTCAAACAATAAAGCAAAATTTGGACAAGTGAAACTGCTCTGAATTGCTTGTCAGTAATTAGTTTAAACACTTAAATATAGTAATTTAGAAAGATTCAAACACAAATATTCCCAACTGCAAACTCCTGAAGATCACATCAACTGCAGTAAGTTTTCCACTTAGCCAACTTCTACATATTACATGTTCATTGCAGAACAGACAGGAATGTAAGCAGCCTAGAATGCCTTTAACAAAGAAGTGCTTTCATGTCTTGAAGAACTTAAGAGTTTTCATTTCAGCTACTATTTTCACTTGGTGGAAGCAAAACGATCCTGAAGAAAGAGATAAGAGACCTTGGTATTTATCAGCTGGAGCAAGATTTAGTACTGAAACGCATATTCTAGCAATACAATAACCATTAATTCGAGCCGACAGTTCAACTAGAAAAGTATTTTGGAAAGGAGGTTCCTATAGTCTATCAGTGTCCCTTTTTGGAAAATGTTGTTGTCCTTTATCTTTTCCTGCTTCTCTCTCTCTCTCTCAAGCATGAACTTGCCCATAAAGGTACAGTTAAGAAAGTCAGGATAAAGCTAGGCATTAACTCAGCAGCCCAAATGAAAAAAAAAAAAACATTCAACACTGTTTCATGAAAGCTCTTGTTTGGGAACAGCATGGCCTCAGATCACTGCAATTTATCGATCTGTTTGAGGGAGGCCTAAGTTAGCATCTTGAAGGAACATCTCATCCTCAGCTTTCAGTTAATAACACAAATAGGCTACTCAGCTTACTCTCTGTCAGTTCTTTGCACCTTCTATCCTCCCTTGTTTTCTAGCTCCCTTAAACTTCAGTTCTTATTCGAAATATTTTGTTTGCCTTGCACTCCGGCCAAAAGAAGAATTGTAAAGGCATCAGTGCCACCTTTACACTCTGACTTTAAATAATAATTCATGTTCTTCCCAGTCTGTTCATCTTTTAATTTATAGAACAAATTCTAAATACTATGTAAAGCACCACTTCATTCCTGTGCAGTAGGTTCCAGCAGATTTTAATGTTACTAATGCAATCTTAAAAACATTTTTACTTCAAACAGCTGGATGGAAAAAACACACCAAACAGACAGCACCTTAAGAATCCCCACTGCAGACAAGAATACACCTACCTCTAGCTGCTGCTGTTCCATTTTGGTTAGCAAGAATTTGGAATAGATGTTGCTTTTTTCAAGCAAATGCTGAAGCCTCTTATAGCGCATTTCACTTGATTCCCTGTCCCAAGAAGTGCGAGCCTGGCCAAGAAAAAGAGATGTCAAGTATTTACAAATACTTCAGAGTTAATGCTTTTAATACAAGGAATATTCTTCAGTATAACCACAACTGTGTCCCATACACAGACGCTTTTCCTTGCAGCCATCACACATCTATGATTTCTGAGTGTATGGACTCATGCAGCTATGAAGAGCTGTAAGATCAAAGTAACTGAGGGCTGCATTCACCTGCATATGCACCATACACACACCCAGTATAACAGCACATGGCATTCAAGGGCTCAGTTGCCTCAACTCCAAGTCATAGATTCAGAGCAAAATGAAATCTGTTTATTCGTAGCCTGCAAAATTTGTGAGGAAAAGACCCCACCTGGCAAATTTCAGCACAGCTTCCCAATTATCATTATATCCCTTCATGTACATTTACACCAAGTTAGTTTCTCATTAAGAAAACGATATACAGACAGCTACAAAACTATCACACACAGTTTACAGAGCTCAAGTCAATTCTCAATATGAAAACAGTAACTTCTACTCACTTTGCTTACAAAATCCACATACGTTTTTCTAAGTAACTTCTGCTGAATTAGTCAGGGTTGTGCATTTAGAAGTTTGCAAATTACTCTTTAAAACTCGGATCAAGACACTCCCAAAAAGCGAAAAAGCATTCACCCTTCTGCATTCACCTAGCATTGCCTATAAAACTGAGATATCAAACAAGTCATAGAATCATTTAGCTCAGAAAAGACCTAAGATTATCGAGTCCAATCACTAACCAGCACTTCCAAGTTTTCACTAAACCATGTCTCTTAAGAGTAACATCTACACGCTTTTTGAGTGCTGCTTCCACCACTTCCCCAGACAGACTGTTCCAATGTTTGATCACCCCTTCAATGAAGAAATTTTTTCCAAGAATGTCCCATCTAAATTTCTCCAGGCTCAACTTGAGCATGTTTCCTCTTGTCTTATTGCCTTTTACCTGGAAAAAGGAACCGACCCCCCCACCTGTCTACAACCTCCTTTCAAGCAGCTGCAGAGTGTGAAAAGGTTTAAATTAGCATCTCCAAGAGAAACCCCAGAGAGACAAGATGCAGAGCTTTACAAGACGCTTATCTATGTTACTGCCTTCAAAAGAAACAAGAGGGGGAAGAGCCCGCTAAGACAGAAAGACAAGGGAAATCTTCTGAAACTAAATACACTAATAGGCAGGGAAATGGGATACTTCCTGAATCGTGGGACAAACTGTGAGACACTGAAAAGGTGGAGAATGTCTGTCCCCCCAGAAAACAAAACTTGATTTTCTATAAGTAATTCTAGTCAGGTAGCAATCACCTTGTTCTATCTCCACAATTTCTCTGGGGTATGAGATTGCATTCTCATTATTTTATTTGCTTTTGCTCTCCCCAGTCCAGGTTTTTACCTTCAAATGACAAGCATCTGGGCTCAGAAAGATCAACTCTTGATGGCAATGCCAAGAGAGAATATAATTAAAACTAACCTACTTTTTCAGCAAATTGCTATTGCTCACTCTTTTTGGAGTGAACACAGCATTCTTAATTGGTCAAACTGAAGGACTGTTCCCTTGACCAACTGCAAAAATTTCATGTTGTAAAAAGAAAACTCAAAGATGAACAGCACTTAACTCTAATATCTCACTGCCTTTTGACTCAAGCCTTCAAGCCTCATGAAAGTGTTTTTATCCCCTTTTGACTGAAAAGGGTCGACAATTTGCCACTCTTTGTCACCATTCCACATTCACACATATTTGCACAATGGTATGTTGCCATTAGCCCTCAAAAAGAACTGGCGACTCCTTTGCTGACCTGCTGTACAAATCACCTGGCAGGGGGTTTGCCGAAGTGACAAGCATAAGAAACACAGAAGCTGCCCCCCAGTAAGCCTGTGGTAACTACAGGAGTAAATGCCCTTGGTTTGACTGGCCCCAGATTGCACAGGGAAAAGGTGATAGAAGCACACAGGACAATGGAGCAACATCCTTGCTAGAGGTAAGTCCTGTAGATTCTGAAGAAATGGAGAATAAAAAAACCCTCACATTATAGCATTGTTACAGGAGTGGTTATTGTGAAAGAAATTAAAATTCTAAGTCCTTTTCTCAATACTTCCTGTGCACTGAGATAATTTGCTCTATAAGGGTTTCCTCCTTATCTTCCAAAACTATTACCTCCAAATTTTTAGTTCCTAGTCTGATCAAGGAATACCTGAAGCTCAGACAGGCTATACCATCACTTACTGTTTGCAACAAAGAATATTATGAGACTTCTAGGAGAATCGATATTCCTTTCTAAATACAGTATCACAAAATAATGCATCATCAAAACATACCTTTATAAATCTCAACTTGTCTTAGGGAAAGGGAAAAGGGTAACCAAAATTAGTTCCAGGCCTTAGTGACTGGTATTTTTCATGCCCTTAGAATAATGCTTCCATTTTTAAGATAAAGAAAAAAACTCCACTCATCTGATTTCTCAATTACATTAAGCAATAGCATTAGTTCCTTAAACTAAAGATCTTTAAGGTCTCTTCCAACCCAAACCATGCTATGATTCCTTAGAATACAATTCCCCAAAGAGCATTTAAGAGAACAGTTCTTTGAAGTTTATATTTCCTTATGTCTGAAACACAATTCAAAGTATTGTTATCAGAATACTATATAAGGGATCAACACAAGTCTAGAAGCATCATGCTTTCATGTTCTCTCTCCAAAACAGACCGGTTACTATCAACCAATGCTTAACATCAACATTTGAATACATTCACAGCAAGATGGAAATGAAACACAGTAATGATCACGTCACTTGTGGGAAGGTACCATTTCCTTGAAGTAGTCTTTATTTCCTGTAACACAGGCAAACCAAACACCGACTCCCAAGATGCTCACATGTACGCTTCTCCTAGCAGCAATTCCAGGTGCCAGGCAGCGCCTGCACAACTGCGTGCAGGGAAGAACAGGAGTGCAGACCAACACAATAACTGGCATAAAACCTGATACTTTCTAGCGGGGCTTTTTCAGCTAGACTACTTCACCAATTCTGCATAAACTATACTTGCTACTGAAAAAAAACACATAGCCGGGCTTATTTCTGTAAAGAATCTGCAGAACTCTACTCAGGCGGTTTGTCTGGTGAGGTTTTTTTAACCAAAGAGGGAAAGAAGTGCTATGTACACGCAGAGAAACAAAACCAGAGAAGCTTTGTCTTTAATGTTTTAGACACAAATTCAGAAGAATGTGAACTTACTACCCTCTCTGAAATCACTTTAAAGGCATTATACCTTACATTGTTAGGATCAGAACGACAAAAGCAAAGCGGTAGTCTTCTTACTGCAAATTCCAATGCATATAAAATGCAGCAGTCATCTTACTAAGTGCAAGAGTGCACCGCTAGCCTTCAGAAACAAAAAGAAAAATGAAAGCCCACGGCGGATGATCAAAAGGCGCTTATGCACCACAGCCACAGCACGGCCTTTATCAGTCCCTCACGTTTGTTTGTTTTGAAACCCAAGGAGCTGCACGGCCCCGGCCCCCAGGCACCCTGCCAAACCGCGCCGTCCGCAGGGACCCCAGCCGCCGGACGGGACCCGCCGCCTACGGGCCGCCCCTCACCTTCTCCAGCATCTGCCGCTCCTGCTCCAGCCCCGCCGCCTCCAGCTGCTCCTCTTCCTTCAGCATGGCTGGTGTGATCACCGCCGCCTCTGCCTGCTCCCCCATCTCGGCTGCCAGCGGTTCTGCAACGAGCGCACAGTTACCCACGGTCATCTCCGGCCGTACCCCGCGCCCACCCGCGGCCGGCCCCGCGCCCGCCCCTCACCACCGCCTTCGCCGTTGCCGCTGCCCGAGTTGCGTGCGGGCATTGCCCCGCTCCCGCGCGCGCCGCCTCACCGCCCACCTCGCGAGAACAAAAACCGCGCGCAGCCCAAGGCGCGCGATAGCTGGCGCCGTTCTCGCGAAACCGCTCGCTCCGCCCTCGGGCCTGGGCGAGGCCATTTTGGTGCCTGGCAAGCTCCTGGCAGGCACCTAGCAGAGGTGGCGTATGGCGGAGCTGGTGGCGGTGCCGGTCGTCTTGGAATGGGCTGTCCAGGGAGCTGGTGGAGTCGCTCTCCCTGCAGGGCTTTGTGGAAAGACTGGATGTGGCACTTGGTGCCATGGTCTAGCTGACAGTGTGGTATTCGGTCACAGGTTAGACTCGACGTTCCCAGAGCTCTTTTCCAGCCTGATGGATTCTGTGATTGTATCCCGCCCCCCTCCGCCGGCAGGAACGGAGCCGGTGCCCGTCGCTGCATGGGCACCTGAAGAGCGGGAGATTGTACGGGCGGGTCGGCTCCAGCAAAAGCCTGAAGACTTCCCTGGACACTGCTCGTTGTGCCACGAGAGGGCAGCGGAACGCTGGAAACCCGGGCGGGAGTGCACGTGCCTCAGCCGACGGAAAACCCTCTTTCCCAAAACAGGCACTACGTTAAAATAAATATTTCCAGTGTTCAGAGCACAAACACTGTCCCTCCCCCTAAGTAATACGCACGCTGTCAAAATACCAGGGCTTATCGCCTCGGCTGCTGTGCTGGTAATTGTCTGCGCCTGTTTGTCAAATGAAGCACTGATTTAAACTTACTCCATACATGGCGATGTATGCCAGGAGACTTGGAAAGAGGGAAGTTCAAGGATTACTGGCAGATGGAAGCAGCCAGGAAAGAATGATTTGACTGGCCTTGGTCTCACCTGCACCGTCTCTAATATGTACCTGAAACACTGGGGCTACCTGCTTTCCTTCCAATGCAGAAGAACTGTCATTCTAGTCCTAGAGCCTAGAGGAGAAATGTGGATTGCCTGTGTGAAATTCTGCACATGCAAGAAGAGTTGGTGCCTGACAAAAGCTGCCTGGACAGACGGGTTTGGCTTCACGTGACCGCCTATGGGCCTCGTCTTACATGCTCCTGAAATACTGGGGGTATGTGAAGGCCTTGAGAATCCTTGAGGAAGCAATCAGGGCAGGGCAAACTGACTATCTCAGTTTGATAAAAGCTTACATGCTACTGACCAAAGAATATTCTGTTTCCCCCAAGACCAGATGCATGCAATTTAATCAAACTTTCTGTAATAAACACCAGTAATGCAAAACAGTCACAAATAGCAGGAGGAATTATTTCACCGTTTAGGGAACCAGCCTTCTCACCATCTTTTGGAGCGAGCATAATTGGGTAGCGGAAGTCACAAACTTGAGAACACAAAGCTCCTACTACTGAGAAGCTGCTGACACAGGAACCAGCTAAGCTCTGTGACTTTCTCCTTTACATTCATTAATCAAGATTAGTAGCCTAAAATTTACTGGGCCAATCAAAGACTAACACTAGCCTAATCAGAGGTCTATGAAAAGTCCAAAAATAATGAGTTCTTCTTAGGCAATGAAAAATGGAACCAGAACCACCAATCTGCTTATTTACAGCATATCCCTAAAACTTATTCCCTTATATTCATAACTAATGTATAACCACCAGGACAACCAGGAAAATACGAAAGCTACTGATGTCAGCAAGGGAAGGATTATTCTCATTAAGCATCAAATAGACACTAACTCTGTCATTAAAATGTAAGCCCTTTTAGTATCACCACCTGGAAATTTAGTATTAAACCACATTCATAAATATTCTTAGAATATATATGTGAATTTACATCTGCTTTAAAACATATATGCCTAAAAAAACCCAGATTTTCCCATTTTTTGTACATATTAGTGAGACTCTTCTCTAACAGAGGGGACACCCAAGAGTTAAATTCCCATTCTACACCTATGCACCTTCTGGAATATAATGATTCTTGTCTGAAAGCACCGTAATGCAGTAATAAATAGACCTAAGATGACCTAAGATTCTAGAATGGAGGTAGTCAGAAACATTTTGGAAAGACACCCATTTTCTGTCAACTGAAAGTTTGTGTTGCTGAAATCTATCTTTTCCCTATTTCCCTTTGCCTCTCACGAAAAAAAAAAAAAAAAAAGAACTTCAAAGTTCTAAAAATAGCGCTCTGGGTCACAAGCATAAAGAAAAGACAAGTGTTCCCTAATTGGAACTTATTTAAAACAATACATCAGTTCAAGGAGCTAAACCATGCAGAGGAAAAATAACTTTGATTTTTCCCCCGTTCATACAAATGCTCCGACATGCTTCTCTCCCTCTCTCTCTCTCTCTTCTTCCTGCTTATTTTATCATCCTATATTTCTCCCAATCGTCAACCTTGTCTTTTTTCCTTGCCCCTAAGAAATTTCTGATCAGTTGTTTTCCCTCATTCATTACAACTGAAACCAATGTCAAAACTATGATTTTTTCTGTCAAACAGAAAAATTACTTTCTCACCAGCCCTTAGGAAATCTAGACTAATTTCCAGTTCTGCTGTAGACATCATGGTGACCTTGAGTAAATAATTTATGCTCCCTCCAACTCTCTTTCACACTGCATGTGAAAAGAGCAAAAAGGGTCTTCAGTCTCCCCCATATACTTCAGTTCTGGGCTTCTTGAGCCACAAATTGGCACTTACTACAAAGCTGGGCAATGCCTAATATAATAGCCCTGCAATACATTCAGGGACATCCAGACACAAAGGTAATGCACAGAAGTGCAGATAATGCTCTGCAGCACAAACCTGTCTGTAGTAACTTGCTAAGGGGCTGGCTCTATCACAACACTTACTAAATGTACAGCAGTCACTTTCAATACCTGCTTACAGGCTTTTGGAACACTCAACAAAGTCAGCTCAGATGAGCAATCTCATATTATAGCTAATCTGATGCAAAAAATAATTGACAAAAAGGTTATGCAGTTCAAATCCCCCAAAACTGGTGACAGATCCACATCAGCCTAAATGCAACCTTATAAATACTGTTACTCTCTGTCACCACCTTCAACACTCCCCTTGTCACGAGCCCTGGAGGAAATTTATGATACTCTGGAGGAAAATTAAATCATCTGAAATGAAGAGCAGGACTTGAGAAAAAGCACTGATTCACGATCAGATTGCAAGTCTTCTGTATGCTGTCTTAGAATGGCATGAGTTGTAATGGTGGGATTTAGAGGAGATGACTATACACAACTCACATCCACATAATAGCTTGCATTCAAAGTTAGTATCTTCACCTTTGTCAATGACTGTTTCATGCTACGCTGCAAATTGACTGGCAGAGACATTTCCCTTTCTATTGTCTTCCCTAAGGATTCATATTTAAATCATTGATTCCAGAGCGTAGATACTCTGTTCAACTTGAGCATAATGTCAACTAAAATATTTCAGAAAATAATTTAAAAGCAACAATTTAATGGAAAGAAATCCCCCAAAAACACACACAAAATCAAACCACAAAATAATCCCTGCAGAATCACTGAGGCTTGAAGACAAGTCCTTTTCAAAAACCAGTTCATTTTCAAAGCCTAGTGGAACACACGCCTATAGTTGGAAAAAAGGGTCAGTCTTCAAAGAATTGCAAGGCCTTTTGAAACCTACCAAACTCTATTCTAAATGAAGGACTGAGACTAGAAAGCCCTCAAACTGTAGCTTGGTAGCAAAAAACCGCTCTTCAGTTCAACTGATGATTCTTCTTCAGGGGAAGTATCAAAATCCCACACTAGAATTACACACCACTGAGACAGTTAAAACAGAACTCCAGAATAATGCAAACAACTGCTGTTCACATTCAGGACTAAATTAGACCCAGTAAAACAATTCATTTCTTATATCCAACATTTCCCTTCTGTTAATGCTTCACGAGGTCAAAAACACAGCAAAGGAAACAACCCAAGAGTGCTCTTAAAATAGAAATGTATTTTTCTCCCAGAGAAACAATCATGTCTATAACTGACACATGGATTGAACTTGGCAGCATGAGCATCTGAAACAGGCTCTGGTCTTTGTAATGCCACTCTAATGCATTGCCAGAAGTTAATGTTAATAAGAATTCCAGAAAAGCATAGGAAAGAGACTTTACCCAGTCTCCCTGAAGGATACATCCCAGTACATTCGCGATCTTTTGTCAGCAAAGTGCATGGAGTTTTCTTGGTAGTACAGCAACTGCTTTTTTTTTCTTCCTCATTTTAGGCCCTTTGTTTAGAAACTAGCAAATCTGAGAATTAATGCAATGTGAAACCACACGTGAAACCACACTGCAACCAGAAAAAGAGATTTTAGTATATTACTAGGAAAGCAATGTTACACCTTTCTCTGGAGATTTCCTCCTGTTAAGCTAAATGTAAAGCGAGTCAGTAACATTTGCTTTGTAGTTTGTATATTCTTTTGCACAAAAGGAGTCATTTTTTTCATTACCAAAACCATGCATGTAGGAGTGTATTGGGTCCTATTATAAAATCTTCCAGAGTAAGGGCTAAGTCATACAAGGAGAAGGATGAAAACGATACTTCTGACAGCTCTCTTGGGTATTCATTATTCACAGAGTGGGTGGCAGGAAATCTGGAATGGTGGTATGAATTCAAGTCTGTCCTTAATTCTGTCACACTGACAAAGCTTTCCCCTCTGGTTCTCCAATGCAAAGAACAATTCCAAATGGATGCTCTCCAAACACAGGCCCTCATTCCCTCCTGCCTGGGATGGACTTCTGACAGATCAGCTCTTCTACTGGGAGGGATATGCAAAATCACAGGAGCATGACAGAAAGCAGAAAGCCAGATTGGAAGTCACCTACAGTATGCCAGGCAAGGCCCTGATGTCCCAAAATAGTGAATACAAGAGTGATACAGCAAACAAGATGAGCCCCTGTGTGTTGCCCATCCCCACTGCCTATGGCTGGGAAACTTCCATTCAAACAGCCAATCACCCTTCCCTTTGAAACACGGTGGCCAACTCCAATTGCCTGCTGCAAACAGGTCCTGGACTCCACTGTCCCTAAACCATGCCTGGGCAGTGTCTCTGGCTAACTGGCACAGATCCACATCTGTAGTGCTGCGACAGCTGGAGTCACAAAGGATAGAAGCCCACTAGATGGCAGCAACTTACATAGGGCATTGTCACAAGTCAGAGAAGACTACTTGCAAAATGCAAAATAAATACTCAGAAAGTTTATTTAAAGCTGAAATAACTCATGCTAAGCCGATAATCCTACATTATTATTATTATTAGTCACTAAAACTTTATACTGTATCAAGTAAGAAGAGTTTTTTAATCACATCACCATGATTTGTTGCATAGTCTTTTGCAACAAATATTTTTTTCTATGCCTCTATGCTTTTCTATGGCTTCCCAAATGTTCAGGCTGAATTGTTTGTTTCTTCTTACACTTTTAATAATAACTTCTATTTTGAAGGACTCCAAAACCACAAGATCAGGAGTTACAGTAAATCTCAATCCCTTCACAATGCACAACACATTCATTAATTTTTTTAAACTGACACATCTCCCTACCGTCAACTCAACTGCTTGCAACTTCTGCCTACAAGGAGCAAGTCTAAGGTCATGGGAGCAAGAAAAAGAGCTCTCTTCTCCAATGTCACACTTGAGTTTTCAGTCACAAAATGACTAAGCTTCTGCTAAATGACTATCTTCCCAAGTTTCAAAACATGACATTAGAAATCAAAGAAAAACCAAACCACTACATTATGAGTGGTTTCAACTGTCACTGAAAAACAAGAAAAAGTCCTCCTTGTGTACACTTGCTAGACCATGCACAAAGGGTGAACGAAAGAAACACTCTGTGCTCTATGTGTTGCTTGAATCTTCAAATGTGGTAGATTAACATCATCCCAGGATGGCATACACCTACTTAATTTCTGCAGAGAGACATTTTGGGTTGCTTTGATTCACTTGCTATTAAAAAGTTGATGAAAATAATTTAAAAGATTGAAAGAAATACCATCAAGATGTTACTTTAGAGGAATCACTAACTGCTACCTGTCATTTTATCAGAAAACTCAGCCACAATGCTGATGAGTTAATTGAAATGATTCCTTTTAAAAAATGTCATTACAGCTTACTA
>VZRN01001098.1:243267-273794 GCA_013397935.1 Dasyornis broadbenti | reverse complement strand
GAAGAGAAAAGGCTTCTTCTATAACAAACATCTTTTAGTGCACACTTTATAAAACTCTTTAAACTTTTAACTTGAATTCTGTTTTCTAATATGATGAGTAGAGCATTGTAGTAGTTCAGTGCAAATAAATTCATGTTTTATAGAAATTTTTGCTTTTATAAAAATACTAGGTTAGTCCCACATGCTATAGCTTAATTTTTGCTCCAGTTAAATAATTTAATTCATACTATCCAAAACATTGATGCATTTTTCCTCTGTTCTGTAGCCAAACTCAAAGCAATCTAACAGACTTATTATTTGCAAGAGTTCGTCAATGGCAGGTTTTTCTTTTAAACACCATCAATAGAAATCTTGCATTCTAAATTATAGTGTTTGGACAGTACTATAAAAGCTTTCAATCATCAAATATCATTCAGAATGAGTCATCTCCTACCTTATATTTCAAGTAGGTTTTTTTCACCTTTGTTGCCAAGCATTTAGGAATTCTGTTATCCTCTAATTGAGTTTCCCTCCTGTGTGTATCCATTTACTCTTTATGAGGCATTGGAGAGGTGAAACACACAAGCAAACAAATAAAAAGTAGAAACACGTTCTAAGACAGTCCAATTAAAATACTGGAAGATTTCAGTCTCATATTTCCTACAGGAGAAGAGAAAAGCCAACTGTGAATGGTTACAAAGTCTAACAAACATGAGTTGCCAGTTTCTGTGTCAGAAATACACTTTATGCTCAACAGAAGCCCTGTTTTAGAAACTAAACTTTTTGTTCCACAAGGTAAGGACAGCCGTATCATAGAAATCCATATCAAGAGTTGAGTCTGGTATGAATCATCAGTGGATCAGCAATGCAGAATTGGAGATTATAGAACAGTTCTCAACTGAGACTGACACAGTGTGAAGGAAATTTTACAAATAAATCTAGTTGATTAATTAATGGATATTTTGAACAGTTTGCAAAGAAATTTTCCATCTCCTGAAGCATCGTAGACTTCTTGATCTGAATGATGGCTATTTTAAAATGTTGCTGAATAATGTTTCTCCTTGGTGAGAAGGAAGGTGAAAATGCATTATTATGCATTTATGCTACTACTGTCTTTATAACGGAGAACACACATTAAAGAGGATTACATCATGAAGACTCATCTAATTTGTACTATTGTCTACAGTGATGATTCCAAATGTATTTTGTTCATATTCCTTTGTGTTTCATAGAATCACAAAATCATAGACAGGTTTGTGTTGGAAGGGGCCTTAAATATTTTCTTGTTGCAAATTCCCTACCATGGGCAGGGACACCTTCCACTAGACCAGGTTTCTCAAAGCCCCCTTTGAATACTAGAAGGCTGCTAAAATAACTCCCTGGGAGCTTTTTTCTCTAGGCTGAGCTACCCCAGCTCTCTCATCCTGTCTTCGTAGTAGTTCTTCATAGAGTTCTGATCCTATTTGTGGCTTTCCTCTGGACTTGCTCCAGGAAGTTCATGTCCTTTTTATACTGAGGGCCTCAGACATGGATGCAGTATCCCAGGTGGGGTCTATGAGGGCAGAGTACAGGGGGAGAATCACCTCCCTTGACCTGCTGTCACATTTCTGTTGGGTAGCCCTGTATGTGGTTGGCTTTCTGGGCTGCAAATGCACATTGCCTGCTCATGTTGAGATTTTAATGCACCAGCACACCCAAGCCTTTCACCTCAAGGCTACCCATCATCCATTCTCTACCCACACAGTGTTTGTGCTTGGAATTGCCCTGACCCACGTTCAGGACACGTAAACATTTTGTACATTAACACAAAGAAATATGAACTGAATATCGTATATGTATATCATATATGTATGTGTGGTTGACATTTCTTCTCTCCTGCCCAATAAAATGTATTTTGACTGCATATTCTGCACACTTGTTGAGTACTCAAGATATAAAACAAAGCAGAAACTTTGAAAAGGTACATATAATGTTTCATTTGATTTTTTACATGAAGGATTAGAATTCAATATAAGAAATATAATTCTAATTATTTACAAAAAGTCTTTGAAAAATTAATTATAATCCTTTTGCTGCCATCGACATACCATTTGTATTTAAGAAAGGAAAAACGGGAGCTACATTACCATGTAATATTTTGCAAAGGATTTGAGATAAAATCCCATTTACCATAAATATAGTAGAAGGTTTTTGCCATTTGGAAGAAAGCTTTCTATATGAGACAAGAATTTGCTTTCAGGCATATGTATAGATAAACTGTCTTCCTTAGAATTTTTTTTATATTTCTTTGCTATATGATCGAACTGAAACCTATGGAACAATAAGTTTATTCACCTATGAAGCAGCTAACTAGCAGCCATTTTTTAAAAATTGAATTTATCTTTGTACTGTAGCTCTAGTCACCAATTAACAAATCTTTCTCTAGATGTCCCACAAAGCTTTCAAAGGTAACTGATGAATTACCAAAGAGAATGGTACAGCCTTGGACTCTCCAAGCAGCTATCTGCAGTATGAGCCTTCATATACGAAGTAGAATTAATGGCCAGGATGGAGAAGCAGCCTTTATCATTATTCATGAAATAATGAATTAAAATTTAATTGGAAATTTAAACAGCAAGTCCTTGACACTTTTCTTCAGATCACAGTACTGCCTCAAAGTCTAGCCAAAGATAAGGAGTGATATCAGCAGAGTTGAACAGAACTGTGATTCTGGTGAAGCAGCTGAAAGACTAGCAGCACTTTGGAAGCTTTGGAAGCTTATTGTACTTCTTGCAGAATGTGTCAGAGTTCCATGTCTGTCCAGGACAAGATGGAACTGAATATGTATCAGAAATGTTCTGTTTTTCATCTAAACAAGTATATGTTTTTTAATAGAAGAAAGGATTGTTCGGTAACAACAGCTTTCTTACCTTATCAGAAGTTTAATTAATTTAATTATTTCAGTTTTCAAGTAATTCAGTAAAGCATCAGAAAAAAAGATGTCACAGAAAATAAACAAAAAGCACAAAGGAAATGCACCCCTTTAGACTACAAGATTTCAAGAACATAAGCAAAGAACAAAAGATATATGATAATGACTTTTTATTTTTGCCTAATTACAAACCAGGAAGCTCCATTTAGGTCAGAATCTCAACACAACCACTTCCCTCTTTAGACTGTATATATATTTATTGAAAATTACTTTGTGCTCATTTTCAAGGTCACCAATATATATTGTCAACTGTCTGTATGTGGAAAAAGGCTGAATATTATTGATAAAGTATGTGATTCCTTTTGATAACAGTTTCAATACTAGTTTTTTCTTGGTATCGATCTGATTTGGAATGTGTCTGTGTCATCTTCTTTCAAGAGATTTCAAAATCAGAATTTTTAATTGTCTTCTATACAATAATTCAAAAGTTGGTAACGTATTGAAATTTAACAAATTCAAATGAATGAGTTTTGGTCTAAAACTATGTCTTTTAAAATAGTAAACTCCTTTAGAACATAATGGCAATATTCTAATGAACTGTTTATATTTTCACTGTGTGCCTAATTTATTTCCATGAATGGAACACGTGTGTTTTTATGAAAGAAAATATTTTTACAAGAAAAAATTATTTTTCCACGTGTCCTTGGGAACCTCATGAGGTTCAAAAAGGCAAAGTTCAAGTTGCTGCACCTGGCTCAGTGCAACTCCCAGTATCAATAAATACAGGCTGGGGAAAGAGAGGATTCAGAATAGCCCTGCCAAGAAGGACCTGGCAGTACTGGTGGACAAAAGGCAGGAATTGCCCCGCAATATGTATCCACAGCCCAGAAAGCCAATTGTGTCCTGGGCTGCATCCAAAGCAGCGTGGCCAGCAGATTAAGGGAGGTGGTTCTGCCCCTTTCTGTTCTCGTGAGACCCCACCTGCAGTGCTGCATCCAGTTCTGGAGTTCCCAGCACAAGAAGGATGTCAAACTATGGAAGTGTGTCCAGGGGAGGGCCATGAAGATGATTTGAAGGATGGAACACCTATTAAAAAGAGTAAGAGAGCTGGGCTTGCTCAGCCTGGATAAGACAAGGTTCTGGAGGGACTTTATTGTGATCTTTCGGTACTTAAAGTGTGTCTACAAGAAAGATGGGGAAAGATTTTTTAACAGTACTTTTGTGATAGGACAAAGGGAAATGGTATTAAACTGAAGGAGAGTCAGTTCAGAGTAGATATAAGAAAGAAGTTTTTTACAATGATGGTGGTGAAAACAAAGGAACATGTTGCCCCGAGAGGTAACAGGTGCCCCATTCCTGGAAATACTCAAGGTTAGATTGGACAGGACTCTGAATAATGTCATCTAGTTGAAGATGTTCCTGCTTTGCAGGTGAGGGTTGGACTAAGTGACCTTTAAAGGTCCTTTCCGGGCCAAACTATTCTATGGTTCTACGATTCTATGAGAGATATATAAACAATTCTTCTCTATGCAAAGACTTCAGGAGCATTAATAAAAAGTAAACTCTCATTTCCTAAATAGAAGAAATGTTGAGTATTTTCAACTGGAACAGAAGTTTCAAACAATTCTTGAGAAGACAAGGGCAGGAGAGGAAACTAAGAAGAAATGTAATAGTTTTATTTTTTCATCAAAAAACTTTTAATCTTATTCTGTGAAAGCAATTCCTGAAGGAATCTTCCTGTAGACTTCAATAAAAACCACACTGAACAGGCAATCAGTGAAAGCTGAATATCAAAGACAAGACAGCAAACAATCAGTTCTAGTGTTTTTATCCAAAACTTTATTTTATCCTAAGTTTCTTTTTAAATTAGGCTGAACAGTTCTAGGAAGCAATTTGTAACAATAATTTAAGATACGAGCGTTAGTGTGGGGTTCCCTTCATGAATCTCATTTTTCACTTGCTACATAAATATCTTGAACAAATATATGAACATTAAATCACTAAAAGATGAAGTTAATTCCCTTATTTGGTAATTCTTGATTTCTTTGTTGGCTTGTAACAATAAAAATATGTAAAACAGATAAATAGTGTTAGACATAGCTCCTCATCATTTTCTACATAGTTCCATGGTAATATAATGAAGATTTTTATTTATTTATTCTGTGAAAGCTGAATAAAGGTATTCTCAACTGTTTATTAACAGAAACAATAAATACCATTCCACTACTGTGGTTCTCAAATGTGACTTTGAAGATGCTGCCCCCAAAGAAAACCTTCAAAACACAAAGAAACACGAGAGTGAAATGGACTTCAGAATCTTCTCTGAAAAAAAGATGTACACAATACTTTATTTGTGATCAGTTTTGATTTTCTCTGATGCATGACATCTTCTATAAAATATTTTTGTGAAAAAAATATGTATAGTCATGGCTTCTTATAGCTGAAAAGGATGGAAAATGTATCTGATAATGTCTCATTAACAGAAAACACTATTTCTTTCATCAATCACCCAAGTCAGGAAGTAGATCTGTTTGGTACCCATTGGTACTGCTTTGTTCCATTTTTCCATTTGGGTTTACATATCTTCTGAGAGAAATGAGCTAAACGCCTTTTAAGCTAGGTCTTCTTTGCTTCCCTGTTATAAGCAAGGCTTAATACAGAGAGGTTCTGTAAGTATGAATTATTGAGCTACAGGTGAAAAGTTAATAAACTTTATTTTCGTGCATTTGTATTTTTACATACTGAATAACAACACTGTTTTTGAGAATAGAGGAAAAATAACAGATTTCATGGTGAAGGAGCATTTAAAAGAAATACCTAAATCATGAGGAAGTAGAAGGTCACTTTGATGGAGAAAGCGTAATACTGAAATAAAAAAAGGAAGCTCATAAAGATAAAAAAAAATAAAAATTGTATACATTTTAAAATATAAAGGAAGCAGTTACACACGTAATGCGTACAGAACTGCTATAAACCTGCTAGATTTGAAATCTAATGGTATAAATGGGGTAGAAAAAATGTATTGCAGACGTAATTTCTAGCCTCTTGCTACAAAATTTTTGTTGTATTCTTGAGACGATCTAAATACTGTTGTGTTTCTAGCTCCATCAACAAGTGTCTTAAGATTCAAACAGATGTTCCTGGGTTTTTTTGCCCATTGGTGCCAATACTCATTATAACTTTGCCCAGAGGAGCAAGGGAACTAATAGAGTATATCTGTAGTGTTAACTTGCTGAGAAATGGCCCATCTAAACCAGAGATTTGCTTCAGAAAACACAGACTTTTATTCAGATTTTTTCCCCATGGTGCTCATCATAGATATCCCAAATACCTATGAGTCACTCAGGAGTATAGATGGGATAAAATACCTAATGGACTGGTTTGCATTGTAGATAATTTCCCAAAGACACAAAGCAAATCTAAAAGAGTTTATATGCATACATTTTTAATTACAAATTTTTACAGCTTAAACATATTGGATTGCAAGCAAATCAAGGTTCACTTACTCCCCTATGAGCCATCATAATCAAGGAGTAAAATCTCTTTTTTTTTTTTCCTGCACACATTAAAGGAATACAATAAAAAGTTCTTATTCCAATGATAAAAACTACTTTTTATGGCTCTACTTTGTTCAAAGTACTCACTCTAAAAAACAAAACAACTTGATTTTCAGTAGTAAATGGATGAAGAAGGATGCAACATATCAGTGATTAACTAGGAAAATTCAGAGAAATATAAAAGTTTAGAAAAAATGACTGAAAATGTACACAAGGTCCACGGTAAACTCATACAAATAAAATATATGTATTTGCAACCAGTGCTATTTAGAGGATACAGATTTTCTTCTGAATATTCTTTTAACTGATATGGACTGTAATTTAGTTTTGACCTGGAAGAGCCTGCACAGTTTTGGAGGGGTTTTTTAAGTGTGAAGGGGGAAATTGTTTGATTTTGTAAATGTCACTAGCAAAAGATCGACGCAGTTCAATGTTTTAAACAAAATAACACTCGTCATCTTTGTGTCCTTTAGAATCACTTTTTAAGTTCTGTTCATGGATTATAAATTTCTGTCAGTTCTCAGATAAAATATCCTATATAACTCAGGGATAGTGAATTCATTCTGTTACAGGTTTTGTGCATCTCCTGTATATATGCTACTTAGAAAGCTTGCACTTAAACAATAAATCTAATGAATGAGTATTTATATCTTATTTGTCAGAAATACATAGGATATCTTCAAGGCAAGTTTATTGCAGTGCCTCTGCATCAGACTCTTTCCATATGCTCAGTGGAGCTGACCTTTGTATGCCCAGAATTTCTGGGTATTTGGATATTCTAAATATCCTCTGAGCAGATGACTAAAGGTACAAAAATTCAAGGTTAGAGGATACCATGAATTCAACCTACATGAAAATTCCAAATGGTCAATGAAGGTTTTAGAGAAATCTGAATGTACTCATGACATTTGATTTATGAAAATGCTTGATGTCTAAAAACTTTTATTAGCACAAGCTTTAAGAATTCTTATTTTTTAAAGGATGGAACTTTAGTTGGTAATTATGTATAGGGCCATGACCAGACACTATTTTGCAGAAAACATCTTATTTTTTCAGCACTTAGAAAACCCTTTGTCTTTCATGATATATCTCTGGAAGTTTAAACTTCATAGGCAAATCTCCAGCTCAGAGTTCTAATAAGACTATATATGTGGCTAAAAATATTGGACACCTTTCTGAATATTTTAGAAAAGACTTTGTTATTTTCCTATCGAAAAACCATTTCTATTTATAAGTAACCCATGATTTCTTTTGGAGGAAACCTAGTATGATGGACATTTGTTAAAATTTTAATAATTTCTCAGAGAGTAGAAGTATGTAGGATCTTAATAATATTCTTGTAAAAAATTAAAATATATTAAGGATTCTGTCCTTTTCCTCACAAATTAACAATTAAATAGGAAAAGAGCCTCTGAAAAATTAAGGGACCTTGTCTTTTATGTGTCACTTTATTTTTTCCAGAAGACTTAAATAGTGCAAGTTTGGTTCCAGTTAATTACCCAAATATCCAGTTAATTACCCAAATAATCAAAGTCCAGCCTTTAATATTTTGAGCTGTTCCAAACTATTGTCTAACAGTGACTGTGAAACTGATCTGGTACCTGATATTACTGAGTTGTTACCTTCTGCTTCCCTTCTTCATTCCTAAGACTTAAAACCCTTTTACTTCAATATTTATTTTTAAAGTTCTTAGAGTCACTAATGATCTGCATCCATGCAATATCATCTCTTTTCATCTTTTAGTACTTTCTGTTCTTGTACTATTGTAACCTATGTACTTCCCGAAGCTTTTTTCTCAGTGTAGCAATTTTCTCAGTAAACCTACACCCAGGTCACGCTGCAGTTTTGCATTTAACAATGCCTCGAGAGATGTCTCAGAGACAGCTGAGACACCTGGAGTTATGTCAGTAGACACAGAGAATAGGATTCCCCAAATACCAAACATCAAAATGCTGCAACATGAAAAGATCGTGCATCCAGAGAGCTTGGGAAGCAGTGTGTCCTTCATGAGGAAATCGTAACAGTTCACGAGGCACATGATTAGCTTACACACTTTTAAGTTGCAACAATCAGGCACATGCTTTCGCAGTACTAAAAGCTTAGATGTGACTTGTATTTGGTTCGGAACAAAACTGCTTTTTCTGAGTGCCAGAACATTATCCCAAGGTAGCAACCTCCAAGAACAAAACCCCAAGAAAACCCCCATATTTTCTATGCTTTATTGATCACAACTACAAAATTGGTAGAATTGCTGATTTTGAACTAATTTTGAACAAAAAAAAGTCTGGCATGGTCAAACTCCAGAGATGCAAACCTTGTTTGTCTCTAATCCTTCTCCCATTCTTCAAGGAAACTGAAATGTTACTCCAGTACTAGCTAGTAACATATAAATCTAAAGAAAATATAATATTAAAAGAAGTAGAAGGGCATGATTGTCATATTAAGCAGGTCCTATAGTGTCAGTAGGAGCTATTTCTTTGAGTAAGTCAGCTATTTTAATCTGAGCTTTCTGTATCATATGGTGTGTCATGTTGCTTCTTAGCCTATCCACCATCTGTGACTGAATTACTTTCAGGGAATATTTTGTCCTTGTGTGAGGCAGGTTGGAGCAGTATCTAAAGTCTGCAAACTCAGAGGACAGCAGGAAACAAAGCATGGGGTTTTTTGTAACAGATGAAATCCACCAGCCAGTTACATCAGGGATTCTGAGTAAAAACTATTTTAAGCTCTAAGCATGTGACTTGCAATTGTGGAGAAAGACTTGGAGTGCCTACAACAAACTGGTACAAGGCACTTTAGAAAGCAGTGCTATTCTTTTCCTGCTCTCTTTCCTCTCAAGTCTAGCCTGGATTTTACAAGTAGGGCCTGTGCTGGGAGCGAATAGTAATCATTCCACATCCAAGGCAATGAGTAAATCCTCAGGGGAGCTAAGGAACATATGTGAAAGCAATTGCTGTGACTCCTTTTGAAAGGTTACAGAATGCATTCCCCTAACACCCTGCTATTCTCTGTTCTGCTGACTAACATAGAAACAAGCGTGGGACTCAGTTGCTCCCTTCCATGCCCACCCCTCACACTTTGCCTTATGCTTTCCACCCTTTCTGAGCACATCAAAGCCTTGGAGTTTGTGACAGCATCTTGCTCGAGGCAATTGCTGCTAGTAGGCTCTCTCTTGAGCTCATGTCTTGGTAGGACTGTATATTTAATATCTTTACTCTGTGCAAAAAAAATTCTAATTAAATACACATGTAAAAATCTTTGTTATGTTGAGAAAAATATCAGTTTAATAACAAAGAAAACACTTTTCTGGTTTGTCACTGTAAATATTGAGCAAGGAGCAAGTTTTTTGTCTCCATCTACTTTATTAAAATAAAATTATAACACAAAATGTCATAATGTCTGTTATTCCAGGAAAAATTTCCTTCCATTATATTAATAACTGAGTTTTTTTCTTGCTGTTTTGAGCCAGTAGGCTGTTAAATCCAGCACAAAAAGTCCACAAATCACTTGTATTAGTGCAACTAGACACATAGAAAAACCTCAGGAACATCTAATATTTTTATTTAGCAACTTGAATCTAGAAAAATGGTCATTGGTCAGCTTTTTTAGTTAGCCCTTCCTGGAAAAAAAATTAACTTTGCTAGTGGATGTTAAAAACCAGTGGAAGATGTCTTTTTGATTAGGACTATAGTCTCCCTGAATATTGCTAGAATTTAATTTAAAAAGGAGAATGAAAAAACAACTTTAGAGGACAAAAAAAAGTAGTCATAATAACATTCAGTTTAAATGTTCTCGCAGTTTTTGAAAAAAGTGAATTTTTCTTAAATCTTCCATTAAAAAATCACTCTGCTTTTTCTAGTCTTCTCTGAGATCTACTTAATTTACAGCATAGGATTGCAATAGCAGGGTCAATATGAAGTAAAAGAGGTAAAATAGTTGACCAGTCACTAACTTTAAAGTTTCAATATTTTCATTCAGAAACAGAATATGAAAATAGATGTTCAGCATTTTGGAACAAAGAAGAAAAAAGAAAACAAAGAAGAAGTAAAGTTTCCCAGCATCCTAATTAGGAGAAGGCAAGTATGTAAGTTATATTAAAAGAAAAAAAAAATGTTATTCAAGAAACTTTGAGCAGTCTCAGATTTCAAAGCAGTATTCACTACTCAGTATTTTCATCTGACCATCTCTCTAGTGTCTGACCTTGGGCTACCACAACCAGAGTTTTGAAAGTCACTCAGAGATGAAAATGAAGGCAAATAGATAGATAAGGCAAATGTAGAAATAATTCTTGTGTCCTCACTAACACTTTTAAACAAGACATTTAAAATCAGCTTACTGTTTTCTTATTTACACTTCTTAATCTTGTGTTCTTCTTTCACATTCATAAAACACATGATTTTAGGCACATCATTGTGGTATGATGTTCTTTTCACAAATGTCATGACATTTGTCCTCCAGGCTGATTTCTATTCTCTTTCCTTATTAGCATTCCTGCTTGGAGGCTGTCCATGCTCTTCTCCTTAATCCTGTGCCAATTCATGACACCTGGCCACAGTAACCTTTCAAATGTTTCAGGAAGTGGAATTCCCTTGGTTTAGGATCATTTCAATATGCAGTTATGTATGTTTGGACAGATGCCCAGGTGTTTGTGAGGCTCCATTCTCATTTATAATTTAAAAATCCTGAACTGCTTTTACCAAATAAGATAATATTTATTCAAATTTGATTCTTCAAGAGACATAGGCACAATTATGCAGAAGGAGACACACAGGCAGAGATACAAGAGAATTGTCAGGGCAGGAGGGACAGCAGAGAAGCAGAAACATTGAAGAAAAGCTAAATTGGTACCCAGAGCAGGGCAGGAGGAAAAGCAGCCACCCCAGAACAGACAGGGAGGAGGCTGAGGAGGAAGTGTGACTGCAAAGGGACTGCAGCTGATGCAGCAACAGAACAGAACCTGCAGTGTGCTGAACTCTAACTCGTGCACTGCCCCTAGACTCACCAAAAGGACTGGGGATAACATGGGACTCCAGGAAGTAGGGAGGAAAAGTGTTTTTCAGATATTTGTTTACTTGAATTTTATTTATTTTTCAGCATTGGAAACCAAAAATTTGCTAATGGGCAATTAATTAAATTGATTGAAGCTCCCCACTTGAAACACTTCTTTTGTCTCAGGACAGGGCTTCAGCCTTTTTGAAATAAAATGTGTAAAACTTTAGAAACTGATGTAATGCTATCCTTTCTGTAGAATTTTTTTTTTAGGAATAATGATAATATCCTCTTTATTACCAATTATACAATTAATGTAGTGATGAATTTGGAACAAATGGTTAAAATGTATAAAAGTAGGATCACTAGATCATTATATTAGATCATTTATGTAATTGACATAAATAGATTCACTGGCCATATCCATAATTAAACATGATTTTCATTTTTCAGCAAATTACATTTTTAATGTGTAATATCCTGTCTGTCTCGTCTCATGGCTAGCATTTATTTCTATAAATTATATACCATTTCTTTCAATGTGTGAATTATTTTTGAGTATGTAAAAAAAAAATAAAAAAAATCAGTTAATGAATTAATAAGACTTTTAAAATTAGACACTCTCAAATATATTAAAATATTCTGTTGGTTGGAGTGTACTTTCATACCTCATATTAACATGATAGACTCCCCAAACTTGTTGGCCAGTGACTTTAAAAGAAAGCAGATTCTTCTTAATCTAACTTGTATTTATCATGCATTTTGCACATGCTTTCAGATAACTTTTCTGTAATTAAAAAGTTTTGGGGTTTTTTTTAGTGTTCTTGATCTGTTAATTCCTTTATGTGGTTACTTTTGAAATTTTTTTAAATACCATTTTACCTTTGTATTTCTGGATATGTAAGCCTTCTCTGTACCACTATTTTTGTATCTACTGACTAAACCAAAATTGTAACCCTGAGAAGTAATTTTGGATGTGCTTTCTGAGACAAAAATAAAAACTATCAACAGATTATAAAAATAATGTCTGCTCTGCAACACACTGATAAATAAGAGGTGCTTCATGTGAACAGGCCTTATGATAAATGTTTTCAGACAAGGGTCAAGGAATCTCTTGGTTAAAGTCGATAAAGCAGAATGATGCCTGGGAAATGCCCTTTAAGGTCAGTGGAACTACAGCCTAGATAGTCAAGAGCATATTTCAACCCCAAATTTACTGTGGCCTTCTGAAGCGTTCTCCCTGCAGTTCATTTTGTATTTAGTGTCTGGAGCTGATTTATATACAGACTGTTGTAGAGTTCTCTAACAAAATATTTTATATTTATGTTCTTCTTAAGATTGATTAGAGGTGAACATCTGTGCCCTACACAAATTATGTCATTATGAAATTAACTTTCGAAAGTTCATAAAGAGATATGGTAGGTGCAACAGCTGGCTTATTCATAACAATATGGTGACCCAGATAATTGACAAGCTAGATTTGTTTACCTTTCTTGTTCTTGTCATGTGTGTCAAACAATATATAAGAAAGTGCATACAGAAATATGTCAAACTATAAGTTATAGACACAATAAACCTATATTTTCATAAGTATTGTTATATAAGGTGAATGCAGTAGCTAATATATTAGATGTATTGCTAAGCTGTTAAGAAAACCAGACTATCTACATGGGTCTACATGCATAAAAGACTGCATAACTTAAGAGTTTGACTGTATGTATAATTGAAAAATGAGATATTTATCTACTTTATTTAATTAGAGGAATCAAGACTAGGATATATTTGTCCTTTACAGCTTTGTCAAAACAAAAATTCAATAGTCATTTAATAGCAGCTTCCCATTATCACAGAATGGCTGCTCATATAAAGTAAGAGAGATGAAATATCCGTCTGTATTATTTTAGATCAAGCTGATTATAAGATGTTCTGCTTTTGGGAGCCATCTGACTTAGACAGTAATGCACGATAAAGAGAGAGAGATCTGTCACAACACTGCAGTTTTTGAGATAGAGAAATAAAGATAACAGTGGAACAAAGTTAAGGTTAAAATACTTTTGGCAATATGGTTCTTTCAAAAGAAGTTTGTTTGCAAATTTCTGCATTTAAATGATAATGTTTATCACCTGTTTTCTGTCTTTGTGACTTCCATTAGTAAACCTTTTCAATGGCAACTGTGCCCCTTCGTAATGTTATCATATAATAATTCAGCTTTTTTTTTTAGTGGCATATGCTCATTTTGCTTTTTTTGTTTGATTGTTTTTTTCTGAGGTATCAGTTATTTAACATCAGTGCTTCACAAATTCAGATAACATTGTTTCACAGAAAGAAATGTGAAATAGTCACAGGTCTTTCATGAGATCCCACATTAATTTCAGGCAGGGTTATGGGCTAGCTGTCTTTTACCAAGGCTGACTACTGACTCTGAGACAGCAGGGTTTAATACTGCCTCATTGAACACCTTGTGTAATGATTTGCAGGTATAAAATTTGTCTGGAACACAACCTTTTCAAAATAGTATTTTATATTATGCTATTCAGAGAGGAAGACAGTGCAAAAAAATCAAGCCAAATATTTTAGACTGACTGACAAATCTTGAATATTGCTTCATAAAATTCCCAGCTTTAACTCTTACTCTACTGAGACTCTTACAAAGTTAGGATACATTCCAGAGTTTTTGACAAAGCTGCACTACCTTGGTGGTTATTGGAGCTCTTCCAAACGAATGTGTAATCGATGTAAAAAGAAGTTTGTTCTTTGAAAACTCACAGCAAAACACCTCACTGTAAATGAATATAAGTTCTCACATTTACCATGTTAAGGTCTGCTGTTTTGTCACACTCTGCTGTGTTCCACTTGGAAAGATTCTTACTACAGAAGATAGAAAAAAGCTAATGCCAGCTGTGGCTCATAAATATGTTTGCTATACCCTCACAGAAGTGGCATAAAATGTATTTGAAATTGAGTTACGTTGTGTATGTCTTAGTAGGGTGTGGGAATACCTAGAGTAGAAAAAGCAGAAACTGAGAAAGGAAGAGTTCTACTTCTGTGAATATGAGGCCATCATTGTGCCATAAGAAGATGCAAAGCCTTTCTTGTTGCAGATCAAGGAGTAAACACTGTAGCATGCAAATGATTAACAAACAGAGGCATTTCTCTCAAAGCTCTTAAATAAAATATTGTCAAATAAATAGCAAAAAACCCCGAAATACCTACAGTTTGTCTAGAAATTATTGTCACATTATTAGGAGGATACAGTAGAGTTTTCTTTATGCCACAGCGTGATCCAACAGAAAATTTTGCTTCCTGTGCATGGACTATAAAATTGTCTTCAAAGAAAAGCTAAGATACAAGTAAAGAAACTTTTGCGAACTGTCACAAAATTCCATTCTGCAAACTGCAAAAGCACTCAGAATAGAGATGCATATTTTGGTCTCAAAGCTAAGAGAAGATCAAATGAATAGTGTGTAGGGCTAGCCTATATGTGCTGAAAAAAGCAGGTAAGACTTGCAATTTCATAAAGGCTCTTTTAGGAAGAACAGGACAGGAAGACAAGGAAAGGGAATTTGCCTTTATGTGAGACAGCAGCTGGAGTGGATGGAGCTGAATTCATAGAACTCTGGAGTACAATGCAAGTAGTAACTTTGAAAAAGATGCTAAGGCATTTAATTTAGGAACAACATTTTCAGGGACTAAATAGATTTTTTTTTCCCCCCTATTTTTTGCAGTTGTAATTTTTATCTATTTTATTTTGCCCAAATAAATTAATTATCAAATTATTAATATTGTCAACACTGTTTACCTTCATCAACCACAATTACTCATCTCAGATGAATAAGATACTTCGTAGTGTTTTAAATTTATTGAGATATTCTTGCCTCATACATTAGCATAGCATTATTGGGTTCAGTGCTGAAGTCAACATTTTGCAAAATGTGACCACTAAAGGTTTATCTGAAGCTCAAACCTACAAATTTTAATTGTAGAGCTTATTGGCTTTTTGTCTATCATCTGTTCATTTTTGTTTCATAGATGTTGTGAAAGCCTTTTGTAGTTCTGTCTTCTGTCGTTTTACTCTCTCGTTGAATAGACCTAGTCTTTCCTCAGTTTTCCAAACATTTTATCATTTTAGTTTTGCCTTCTGAATTTTTAAAAATTTGACTGTCTTTTTAACAGTTAAAAAGTGATGTGAAAAATTAAAACAATTTCACGGAGGAATTTATTTTTACATGCATAAACATGCAAATATTGAATAATAGTAATAAAATCTATGATTTGCACTTAAATTTAACAAATGAAAAAGACAGTATGATTAGCTCCACTGAGTTCCACATAGTGTAAAAAATTAAAGAAATTTTAGGTTTTTCTTTAGATAAAGAAATTGATAGAAAATTACCTGTTGTATTCTTGTTTCTACTTGTAATGATTTTAGAGTAAGAACAGATTTAACGTGTTAAATAGCATGTCTATGCTTTAAAACATCAATCGCATGCTTTGTATTGTGGATCATTTCTTTGCAGTTAAACTTTTTTAGTGCTTCTGACATGTAATGACTGCCTGTCCTGTTATCTTTGCTTGAATGAATGGGAGATTATATAACATCAAAATATATATCTATATACAAAGTTTTGATATTCTAGCAGGAGTATTTCAACATAAAGATTTCTAGTAATTATAATATTTATCCAAATAAAATTTCAGCTGAAAATACACAATTCACATGGGCATCTGCAGATTGGATAAATGGCAACCTCTTTTCATAAAAGTTATTTTTTAAATAAGATATTTAATTCAGCTGTTTTTCTGACTATCTAACTGCTGACAGGATTGAGCATCAAATGGCTCAGCATCTCTGTCCCATGATCCTGTTTGTGTAAAAAGGCTAGTCTAGAGACTGTGGTTGTAACTTCCTGGTCAATGCAGAACTGAACAGTACTGTTAATAATTTGATAATCAGATAAAACACAGAAATATTTGAAATAAAAGTGTACAAAATGTTAGTGGTGATAGGGATAAAAAACTACACCTGAAGGGATTACTAGTGACTGAAACACCGTTCTTTAGAGAGTATGTACACTTACTGATAACAGTCTTCTGTCTGTCCCTGTTTAGCTTGACAGGACACATCACATATGTAAAGAAATACTTTTCTTTTTTTTTTTTTTTTCCCCAGATATTTGCATCTGTGGATACTGTCTACAATATCTCTCAAGGTGATCTGTTATCTGTCTTCATTAAGATAGCATCTATTGGTAATCAAAGTTTTATCTTCATGAAGATTTCTGACCTCAGTCTTCAAGAGAAACTTTTGATTAGCTACCGAGTTTCCTTGGACTTACCACATGGGAATTATGTCAGAATTTATATCATAATCTAACTATATTTTTATGAAATTGATTTGTACATTTGTGCTTATGATGGAAATAGCAAACATGAATAAAATATTTAATGTCTTCCACAACAAATAATCAGCAATTCTTTTACATAGGCACACCAAGTATGTAAATAGTTGAAGTCTGGTATTGATCACAAAAACCCCTGTTTGTTCAACAGAATTTTTTTAGTGATTTTATGCACTACAGCGTACATTCTGAGGAATCACCAAAGGTCATTAATTTTAGCAGTATGAGTTAGAAAATGTATTTTTGTTATGTTCTACACTGCCTTATGCTATGGGACTCTAGTACAGTGTGTTTTATTCTACCAAGGCCGGGAGATACCATTGTAAAATTAATTTATTTATGAAGACTCAAAAGAGTATTCACAGGTGGACAGGTGGTGGCAGTTAACACTATGATCTGAATTAAGAATGTACAGAATGATATGAAAGTTGGGGTCACAACTTTATTTACACTTGAATATAGTACATAGCTAAACAGAAACCTTAGTCAATGAAAAGTAAAGCAATAGAGCTCTAAAAAAATATTCTAGAATGAATATTCTATTTCAAAGGCTTTTGTGGTTTTTTTCTTTTCTTTCAGCTATTGATATTTGTCTACTGAAATGTTATTTTGAATCAATTGAGCTAAAGTCACTAGGAGTAGTAGAAGTGATATCACTACATGAGATAATTGTATCAGAGCAAGTCGTAGAGTCATAGAAAGGCTGTCTTGGAAGCAATCTTAAGGATCATCTAGTTCCAACACCCCTGCCACGAACAGGGACACCTTCCACTAGACCAGGGTGCTCAGAGTCCCACTCAACATGGCCTTGAACAGTTTCAGGGATGAGTCATCTACAGCTTCACTGGGCAACCTGTTCCAATACCTCATCACCCTCACAGTAAAGAATTTCTCGCTGACATCTCATTTAGATCTGCCCTCTTTCAGTTTAAAACTGTTGCTCCTTATCCTGTCACTATCTGCCCGTAGAAGTCTGTCTGCCTCCTTTTCTAAAGCCCCTGTAAGACACTGGAAGGCCACGATGGGGTCTCCCCAAAACCTTCTTGTATTAATTTTTGCAGGACAAGAATATTCTGCTGGATTTTTGTTTTTATTTTACTGTTAGTATTTCAGATGGAATGTAAGTATCACTTTTTGCAACATATGACTCTTATGCAAATACTTTCCTAAGGTTAAATCATCAAAAAATATTTTAAAATATATACTCAAATTGCAATATAATAATTGGATTCAAATGCAAGATAATTTTTTTTGTCTGCTACCCCACCCCCAGAGGTAAAATTTCTTTCAGTCATTCCGTGTTTTGTTGTATTTGTTATTTTATTATCCCTGAAAACTAACTATTGACTTTTGTTTATGCAAAATGCAAGTGCATTTTGGAAAATGTGATCTTCCTCTAGATATCTTGATATTCATCACAGTATCTGTTTTAAAAAGATAAACTTTGAACAGAAACAATGTCTCAGCTTCAGCAATATCATGTAGAAATTCAATATATATTGTCTCTTGGACAATGTTAACAAATAGGAAATTTCTGTCCTAAAAAAATCAAACCTGTTAACTATCCATAAGATGCACATGGCAAAGCTTTTACACTAGAGAACATAATTCAACTTCTATGGTATTAGATTTTAAATATTTTTCATTTGCATATGTTAAATCCATCCCCAGTCTGCTATAATTGAGAAATAGGATGATATGATCTCCAAAAATGCATAACCATAACTAACTGGCTAAGAAGCCCAACTCACTTTCCCTGTTATCAATGTCACTATCAGCTCTCTGCACATGGAGACTATTATTGCGACTGTCATAGAATTAAATTAAATCTATCCAGCAACATCTGGCTCCTCAGAAGAAAATATGAATAATTTCACCAGCTTTCCCCATCTCCGCCTGCTTATTCTAATTATGATGTAATGGAGGACATCAGCAGGCTGTGGACTTGGTGATTAACCCAGGGCAGATGAGAAATAGGCCTAGTGAGATGAGCAAGGCACATAGATCAGCTCAATCAATTATCTTTTTTCTCAAGGCTCTTAAATACAGCAGTGACCTTGTGATGGGAAACAGTAAGTTACACTTGAACCCATTTAGGAGGTCAGACATTTCACAATACATTACAGGAGCTAAATTCTTGTTTTTCAGTTCAGTTACACAAAAAGGAGTAGTAGGTATGCATATAAATTGTACAAAGTATATATGTATGTATGTATATATGTATAAATATATATCTGTATATATTTTTATATATGTATATGTATTTGTATATATGTATATACAGACTTTGCAAGCCTTTATGTTTCTAATACAGGTGTAAGCCTTTAGCTTGTTCACTTTCTCTTTTCATTAATTAGCCCACACAGCATTTCCTCTCTTGTTTGGTTCCTATTCTGAGTAAAAATCTGTCTGCAGGTATTGAAGTAATATGGAAAATTATATGACAATATAGTGATTAGGGGAAGAAAACCAAAAAAGCCTTCTAATGTTATTTCCAGTCTTCACATATAAATGTAGACACATCAACAAAATCTCAGTTTTAAAGTATACTCACTTGTATTGCCTGGTGTTTTAGAGACTGTGGAGCTCATTTAATTCAGATTGCAGACACATCCAGTTCCTTGCCTGAAATGTTATCACTATAGAGCAATTGGACTAATGATCCTAGATTTATTCTGGAAGCATTCTATGCTGCCTACACTAAATGAAGCAGTTCGGTGCAGTCAGACATTCATCCACAGAGTCGTATTTGGCATCATTAGTTGAAACTTTGTGCCATCAAAGCAGTTATAGTAGAATGGGGAATCTACATACTAACATAGTTTCCTATACTGCTTATTTTAAGGACAAAGTAAGGAACATCCATCACAATAAAGACAAAGAGTAAACAAGAAGAATAAATCCAACTCATTAAAATAAATGATTTTAAAGGAAGGTGGAAGAGTTTCACAAGGGAAGTAAAAACATCAGTTGTGATCCTCATTGAATCTTTGGGAGGAAAAACCCCCACTCAAATGTTTTTACCATGAGCAGGGCTCTTTCTGCTACTTCAAGACAGTGTAACCTTTCAGTTGAATTATTACATGGAAATGTCATAGGATTTAGCAATTTTGTAGTGCCAGATGCTACTGCAACAAGATTTGTTAGTTTAGATATTGAATTGTGGCTAGAAAAGTACCTGTAAATGCAATGATGGAAATTGCATTCATTTACTTATTTATTTTTATTGACTTGATTTTTCTGTCATCCGTGTGGGAAGGTAGCCTTTACTGGAACCAAAATTTTCTGTTCAGGTTTTAGTGGGTGTAGTGGACATATAAGCATCAAAGCCATGTTTGGTTTTCTTTTTTTTTTTTTTGCTCCTCTGTGTTATAAGGTGGATTGTTATGTCCATTGCAAACAGGCTAGATTCAGAAAGCGACTCAAGTGAGGAACTTCCACAACAATATTTTGAACTTCTAGAAAGGACTCCAATATCCAGAGTAGGTGGCAAAATTCAAGGGTTAAAAATATAATTTAACAAGCCCCCTAACTCAGTACTGACATAAAGTTACCTAACAGTATTAGGAACGTTAGTATTAAGGATGGTTACCCAAGAATATTACTCTCAGGACATTTTTAAATTCTTTTTCAAGACTGGAGAGCATACTTAAATCCAGGCTGCATTTCTATCCCAATTTTTTTCCCTCTGTACTTCCTTGGTTTTAAGTACAATTGAAAAAAAACTAATACAAACAAACAAAAAACCACAACCCCCTCAAGCACACAAACAAAAGAAAATAAAACTAAAAAATAAACTAAAAACCTAACCCCCCCAAAAAACAACAAAACCCAGACCTAAAGATTATCATTATCAACCAAAAAGGATTTCAACAATGAAAGCCCTTTCAAATCTCCTTGAAACTGATGACTAATTAATTTTCATTACTAGTTATCACTTACAATAATCAAGCCACCTCAGGAATCTAAACAGACCGGAGACTGAGTGGTTCTTTCACCCTTTTGCCTCTTGCTACAATGAAGCTTGGTAACTTCAGGGGTCTGAGAAACTGTGGTTATTAGAGAATAACACAGATGAATAACTGTTAGCCTCCATGACTGGCTAGTAACCTTCATATCACTGAAGCTGTTTGCATTTAATTTACTTAGGCTGATGTGAGAACAAGAGTAGTCTGAGAAGTGCTATTGGATTTATTCAGACAATCAGACTGTCAGCTTTTCCCTGCTGACACTATTTAAAACATGGGGGAATGAAATTCCTGAAAAAAAATATGATGTTGTCTTACAAAAATGCAAAGCTTTTTTGCTTGAGAATATCTGAAATCAGGAATATTGATCTGTCTTGGACTCTCATTTTGTAACATTTTCACCAATTTGAAATACAAATCTAAATTACAGTTGTTTCTCCTGAAAATCTTTGGTTATGAATCGTTGTTTTCTTATTTATTAAAAGAGGATACCAACAAAATTTATTGTCCTTATTGTCAAGTCAACATTTGGTGAATATAAAGAGTCTAATAACTGTCTGAAAGAATAAATCCAAATGCATATGTGAAGTTATTTGCTAGAAAATTAACATCTGGAACATTACACTTATTTTGTAACGTAGGTTTCAGGTGGGAGGATAATACTCTTTTGGAGGGTTGAATCATAAGACAATTTAAAAATTAAATCAAAAAGTAATGAATAGTCATAAATATAATTTGATGATACCCAGAAATCACATGTGAAAAAATTCTCATTTCTTAACGTAGGAATAATGACAAAGCCCTGCACATAATATTGTATTTTTTATTTCAATTTGTGAAGAGGGCGGGAATTTTTGAAGGTTTCCATTTTCTACTCTGTTAATTTAAGTAATACAATAGAGGATGAATCAGATAATCATCTGCTCTTTCAGTTAAAGTGAAAAACAGGGCAAGAGTTTTTCCATGAAGAGACTCTCTGGAAAAAGAACAATAATTTTTTTTTTTTTTTCCTCAGTTCTTCCTAGCTATGCAACATAAAATAAGTTTCACAAAAAGTATTATGAGATTTTCGTTGGGAAAGGCACAGCTTGAGTGATGGAGAAACTCTTATATTTGTATTGGATTGACAATACAGTTTTCGGTTTTGTGATCACAAGTTTTTTCTCTGTCTCATTTTTTAGTGAAAAGCCCTGCTGTTTACTTCCCACATATAGCAAGTGTTATGTCCCCCTAGGCTATAATATTAAACATCCTGACACACACTTGTTTCAGTTCCCTGGATGGTGCTTTAGACTGAAATGGGTTTTCTGGGTTTCCTCCGAGCTTCAGTAGCATAATGTCTTTGAGTCTTTTCCACATGTTGTATAATTAACATCTAATTTTTTTAAAGAACAAGTAGGAGGTCATAACTGGATGTTTTTTATGGAAAACAATAAAACATTGTTTAAGATTTAATGAAACAGTATCACCAGTGTCAACATGTCTCTTACTAAATGAATTTTGTTATTTATTCTGCTGAAGAAGCTAATATATTAATAAAGCAGTGATCCTTTCAGGAATGGCCAAGTCCTTCAAAAAACTGAAAGTATCTTTGTTTGATTGATGGTCTGTTTGTTTGATTTTATTTTTATTTTTTATATTGCATTACCTTATTCAATACAAGAAGCGTGAATTGAATCCACCAAGAACAAAAGCTTTGGAAAAAAACCCCAACTTTTGAGCTGATAGATACAGAAATTTATTTAATACAAAGTTTTAATTCTGTTAACTTGAGAAAAGGATGATGTATCCCTCCCCATCCCCTCAGCTGCTTCTTAGCCTATACAGCATCATAAGCAACAGGAGAAGAAAATATATTCACCAAGGACTCATAAGAGGCTGATATTTAGCCAGCCTGGGTGCTAGTCACTATTCCTTGTTTTTAGTGTCCCTGAGTGCCAAAACATGTCACTTAGAGTCAGATGAACTGTCCATGTTTGCATAATACTGCAGATGTAAGGCACCACTCATTGCTTAGGCCAGGTAAAACTATTTTGCCAGCTAAAATGGGTCCTTTGTCTTAGAGCCGAGCATCATATATTACTTACACATATTCTTACTGCAGTCTCCTCCCATTCCCAGTATCTATTTCCACAGCTTCCCATAAATTCAGTTAGAAGAGTGTCTTTGCAGTAGCTGTATAGTCTTCAGGACTACGTCACAGAAAATATGCATATTATCAATAAATATGCAAATCTTGATATTTCCGGGCATGTGAATGTCAGGATCTTACTGGGTTAATTTTAGTATAAAAAGTGGCAGATATTTTCTCAGTAAGTTCAAAGAGCTGAACACTTCTGTACTATCAGGGTTTTATCTAAGGCTACATGTGCAAATGTAGGTCATATTTTCACTTACAAAACTAATATGAAGTTGTGAAAATTTCCACTGTGTCTACAGCAGCAACCATAACAGATGGTTCCTACTTATTTGAAGTATATGTACTGCTTGCGATCTCTCTTTTAAAAGGCACTGACTTGAGGACAAAGTAGGATTTATTTTACACTTGTGTGGTCTGTTGCAACAGTAGTAGCAGCATTTTCTGGTGAACGTAAGAACCAGTGCAGAGAAACTGTATGCTTAATGAGAGAAAATGCTACAGGACAGGGAGGTGCCAACCGAAAAGAAAAAGAGCAAGAAAAAGGTCTTAGCATTTGCCAAAACTGGATTCTAAGAGCAGAAACACAGACTGACTTCCAGTGTAACTCTAAAAGATAAATTTGTTTATAAATTCTTTTATGTCAGTTCTGTTCTTACTCTGAATTTGCTCTGTTATCTTAGTTTGTGTTTTAAATAAAAAATAGCTGTCAATTTTCTTTTTTATTTCAGGATTTGTTTTTTGCGTGTATGTGAGGTGAACTCTATAAGCAAAAGGCACAGAAAGCTGTACTTTACAATCTGTCCAACTCATATTTAGTTTAATAATGAAATTTTATAATTTGTTCCATCACAATTGATTTGTGCACATGAAAGCAGTTGAAACTTTTCAAAACACTTGCTCATCAAATATGAGAGAAAAAAATAAATAGGAAAGCAAAAGATATGTCATCATGACATTTCCAGCAGTGGGCATTCAGATGCTAGTAAAACTCAGTGATTATCATATAGCTGTAGTAATCTGTAGAACAGGTGAGTTAAAATAGTCCTCATTCACATGTCACTGTTTGCTAAAACGCTCCTTCTGTATAACTGGTCTACTTCAGTTCAGAGATGTACTGCGGTATTTACAAATCCAGACCTTTGCTGATTTCCTTAAATCAGTTTGGGAAGTCCTCTAAAATAGAGCTGCAGGTAACTGGTGCTATTAGACTGCTGTGTGCAGAGGTGTGCACTCGGACATTATCATTCTAGGCCACAATCCCAGAGCGCTCCTGTAGGTAGACATAGCTTAAATTTTATCCTTTTCCATTATGTTGGAGGTTGGGGAATTTTTCCATTCTGTTGCTAGGGAAACCTTAATGACTGGGTGCCTAAGAGACAACAGATGTGGCCGGGTGTGGTGAGGGGAGGAAAAGCACCTGGCAACGTCACTTGCTCTCGGTGCATCAGAGGGGATGGTTTGCCTTTGGCTGGGCCCACGGGAGTCTAGCTCTGCTCTATTTTTGCCTCCTTGCTGGGTGAGCTTTCATTTGGGAAAGCACGGGATCCCGACCCTTTTCCCCCCTCCCAGAGTGCATGTCTCCCCAGCTGCGTACGGCAGCTTTTATGAGGAAGCATGGCTGACGCTGACTCACGTGTCCCACCTGCTGGGACGCGCTGCGGCTTCTGTCATCACTGCAGACTTTCTGCCACCTCACTTGCTAGCCTAGGTGAGTCGAGCCTGCCGTCCAGCTTGCTGCTCTGGGGTTTCCTGCTGCAGCCCAGCCTGCTATCCAGCCTGTCCGCCATTATCCATGTGAGGAGCTGACCTCGCGCCACAGCGCCCCCTGCAGCTGCTTGGGAGCCATCACCCCTGCCCTGCCCAGCTGGGAGCCCGACAGCGCCCCCTGCCGGCTGTGACCGGAACTGCACCAAAGGGGAGGGTGCCTGGCAGCCCAGAGGAAGCTGCCACCGGGTTTTTCTGCTTTGTTTGTTTGTTATTGCTACTGTTGTTGTTGCTTGTTTCCCTCATTATAGATACTGGTAAAGAACTGTTCTCCCTTTTCCGATATCTTTGCTTGAGAGCCCTTGATTTCAAAGTTATAACAATTTGGAGGAAAGGGGGGGGTCATACTCTCTATTCTAAGGGAAGTTCCCACCTTCTTTAGCAGACACCTGTCTTTCAAACCAAGACACATTATCAGAGCCATGCTAATGCTTACTGGAAACATTGCACCTCCACCTCAGTGCCTGTGCCTTAGTATGTTGAAATAAAAGGATAAACCGTAAAGACTTTCACTGGTTATTCAGGCATAATAGCAGCCTTTCAAAGCGAAGTGTTAACTCCAGTGCTAGTCTCATTATTTTAGGGGTTTATTAATTTTTTTTATGTTTTTCAGAGAAATGAATATTACTTCTTAAAAATAAAAAAGATAAAGGCATTCCCCCATTATTATTTTTAAGTCTTCTGCATACACACTGCTCATTTACCTGTGTTCTGGTGTTTTTGTCACTCATTTATCATTTATTTGCTAACTCTTTAAAAATCACTGTCTACTACTTGTGGTCTACTTATTTAATACAGATTTGTGGATTGTTAAGGCAGCTCCTGCCTTCAAGGGTATGAATATTCATATACAGCTCTGAAATCTCAAGGACATAAATGTAGTTTAGTAAAAATCAAATTTCTACCTTGCTGTGACCTCATCTATATGTTGCAGTTATCACTGAATAACTTAACCTGAAACCCCTGGATTAGTTGGGCAATTTTGTTATCATGTGAAAGCTTCAGCTGAGATCACTATGTGAGGCTATCGTACAGTTTGTGATCTGTTGAAAATTTGTGGGTCTGTTTTATTATTAAAAATGGTTATTACTAAGTGCTGAAAAAGTGGGACTGAAAAAGAATAAACTGAACTAGTATTTGGTCAACTAGTTATACAGGTCCTACGGTTGCCACAGAGAAAATTAATTCATATTTCACTATTGAGACTATCCAGAAATATTATTTGAAATCTCTAAATGACTTACTTGATTACCCTGTTATTGACTATTGTAAAATCATCATAGAATCAAAACAGGACCAAGATGCATGGGAAAATATGTGGCATTAGACAGCAATTGATGGCAGTCTAAGGCCTTGAGCTGGCTAGCATATAATGAACGTACTCTTAGTCAGAAGTCTTACATTAAGCATCTGTAGAAGGTGCTTTAAAGAAAGATGGAAGATTGTAATTGAGGATGGCAAGCCACAGCAAGATTACAGAATTATGTGAAATGCAGTAGTGATATAATGAATCAGATATTAAGATAATATACGAAGGATGTAAAGGTCCTTGAATGAGTCCAGAGAAAGGGAGAAAAAGCTGATGAAAGGGCTGAATGTCCTGAGAGGAGAAGCGAAGGACTTGGGCTTGTCTAGTCTGGAGAAAAGAGGCTGAGGAGTGACCTCATTTCTTTCTACAGCTGCGTGAGGCTGGGGAATGGAGTCACAGGGATCCAGGGATAAGATGTGTGGGAATGGTTCAAAACTGCACCAGGGGAGATCCAAACTGGACATAAGGAAGATTTTCCTTACCAAGAAGGTGGTAAAACACTGGCACAGACTTCCTAGAGCGGTTGTTGATGTCCCAAGCAAATTTATGAAAACTTACATGACACAGGTTTGTCTGTCATTGAATTATTGAAAAAATCATGAGCTGATAGAATGAAATTTTTGTGCAAAGACTGTGTGTGTTTAGTGTTATATTTTAAAAACTAGATATTCAAAAAAATGCTATATACACTATGAAAGACTGTGTTGAAATAATAAAGATAGGAAGACTCAAATGGGACAGAAAATTTAAATGTAAGAAAATAATTGTATCTTGGAGTTCTTAAGAAATGAAATATAGAAAAATTTGAATGAAAATTTCTGTTTGAGCATACTTTGTTTTTTCTTTCATTCTTCCAACAAAATGTGATTGTGGGAGCAATTTGTTTTACTTTCTAAAACTATGATAATATTTGATTTCTTAACCAAAATATTTCTTCAGTAAAATATCTTAAGAATGTCTAGTCTGTTCTTGGTGCAATCTTTATTCTGAAAGACTGTTGCTCCAATAAATTAAGAGAGAATGAAATAATAAACCTAACACGCATTCACTTAAAAAAATAAAAATTAGGTTGTTTTCAGTGTAAGCTATTACGTACAATGAAAATTTGATTCTATTCCCTTGTATGAAACCTAAGTCAATAATTGCATTACCTCCAATATGTCAGAACAATTTCAGGGCATTTTAAAATTAACTTTCTAATTATATTTACAGACTCTAAGATATTCTCTAAATCTGATTGTCCTAATCAGGCAATTTTGTTACAGATTCATGGTTTTCAATGCAATAAATTAAAAAATTTAAACTGAAATATATTTTCAAATATTAAATGAAAAAGTTAGTTATAAGCAATAATTAAATTTACAGGGAAGAAAAATATTTAGTTTTTATAATTGTTCTTCTTTACCCTGTTTTTTAGGCTGCTAACATGTCCAAATTTTTCAGCAAAAGCTTTTACCAAGCTTTACACAAGACATTACAATTGCATTTCTTATCAAGAAGCTGCGGTTTTAACTGCCACTAAATGTGGTGAGAAAATTCTGAAGTATAACATGTTTCTAGAATTTTGGTAATACCAGAATAAAAACTAGGTCCACTACTAAGAATATATATATTATATTATGTCACAGTTCCACATAATTTTAATCATAAACAAGTTTGGTTTACCATGTGAAATAAATATTAGTTATAAAGAATTTTATAAAATATTTCTTGAAAATAGATTATTATATGTCTGAGATTTTATTGGGCTATGTTTGTACATAACAAGTTTTAGAGATTTGGAGAATATATATATTTTCAACAAAGTTTTAAGGTTAAGGCCACACATACCATTTTTCAGATGGAGTTTTGCTTTCAATTAGTTTATTTTCACTCAAAGACCATAATCCAAAATACTGTGGGAAAGACTACAAGCATATTTTTGTATCAAATTACAAAGGAAAGAATTCTGAAAGGTAAATTGCAAAATTCTCAGTAAGAGAATTACTTGTTCGCCCTACAGTTTTTGCTGACCTGAAGTTCAGTATTCTGATACACGCCACGTCACTAGAAATTAGAGCAGTACACAATAATCCAAAACTTAACAGAATTAAGTACTGGCCACCACAAATTATCTGAAAGAGTCAGAAGTTTTGCTATCCAAAATGATTTCTTTCAGCAAATAGTTGTTTGGCTCTGCAAGATGCAAGGCACATGGCAAAATAAAAGAGAGTTGAGAAGCTTTCTGAAGGAAACTTCGATGTGGGTTAAATTAGCAGTGACCAGAATGTTTATTTGGCTTGTCTAAGATTTTTTTCTACTGGTATTCTTCACCAAATCTCTATTTTTAAATTTTTTTTTGGTGAAGGTGTACGAGCATGATTTATATTGGTTGAATGATACCATGATATGAAGGTTTTATTGATTCCACTCAAATGTTAAAACATGTCATATTTCATTCACACAAGACTGTATGGCAACTGGTAGAGGCAAGAAATTGGAATGGAATCTTTTCTTTTATAATTTTCCTTTTATAATTAACTTCTAGATCAATCACCAGAAATCAGAGCTACTTTACTATTTTTATACTTGGATATCAGAGTAAGACAAGATTTTCAGCTATGCCACCTCCTAAAGTTCCTACAAACAAATTCTTGAAAGCAGAGTTTATTTGTTAGTGGTCACTGGGCTGACCAAAAAGCCAGGACCCTGGAGTGCACTGTATGGTACAGGTAAGTTTTAAATCTGATGTGGAGACTTAGAACTCTACTGAATGTCTTAGTATTTTAATCTTCTAACAACTTGGGCATTTTTAAAATTCTGCTTATATAGCTTTGCAATACTTTGCACTAAATGGATAAAAGTAATACCTACATATAGTAGTAGAACCTGTATTTGTGTAAATGCACTTATTCGTTTCATGACTAGACTTTTTCCTGAACTGTGTAATACCTCTCTTGATCCTTCAATGATTCAAGCAAGATTCCCTAAAAGTGCAGAATGTCTTTTGAAATATTGAACTAATCTTTAGCCCTGGAGATTTAGTTTACTTTTTTCACTGTCTTATGGGGAACATATAAAATAATTCCAAAATCTAGCTGTTAGTGTAAAGCTGAATTGGCATTTTGACTCTATGTATCCTTACTTTTGTTATTTCAATAGATGATAGGGGTTTTGCTTATTTTTCATTTAACACCATTCCATTCTCCTAACTTAACTTGCTTCCTCTGTTTTATATTTCTGTGTGATGCAGCATTTAATGCTCTTCAGTGAACTCAATGCCTGACTATTTTTCCTAAGAGGCTTGAATAATAAATTTTAAAAACATGTTCCCAGTTTCACATAGGTGAAATTGATGAATGTTAGCACTCCATTCTGTGATACAAAAATAGAAGCACCACACAAAGTTCAGTAACTGACAATCCTTCCTAGCAGTGGAATGTCACATGCTATCATCACTGTTCTGAAAGTAACTCTGTGCACAAAAATGCAACATGTTTTCTGGAATATAAAACAATGAATAAAATTAAATTAATAAGTTTTTTGTTTCTTTGTGCAATGTACTTATCTTTTATTTCCATGGCAACTATTCAGGATATTTAAAGGGAACACTGTAAACAAAATATGTCAAGTGAAGTACTCAAGAACATTACTGCTCATTTACAGTCAACCTCAAATTACAACCATTTAGCATCTTTCTCATTCAAATGAGAGTTAGGTCTAAAACAAATATTTCCCTGGTACTGCATTGTTGAAATATATGAGACATAAAACTTCTAGTAGCCAACCTGTTTGAGTCTTTTCAGTCACACAGATGACTGGCTCAAGGAATTTCTTACTGTAAAATGAAATTGTAAATCTGTTATTGATGAATGTGTCTCTCCAAAGACATTTCTCTCCAAAATAAAGCATAAAGAAAAAACTAACTAACTAAAGATAAAAATAACTTTTCTCATTAATCTGTTAATTATGCCATGTTATCTGAAGTCTATCTGAATGGAAAACTCCAAAACTGCAAAACACTTTTAAATCTTAAGTCATCTTTGAATATTATTGAGTAGTTCCTAATTTATACTGGGCTCTGATACCAAAACAAAACAAAACAACAAAGAAATAGCTGTATCTAATTTTTCTTAGTATATGACTTGCGGCTTATGAAACTCATAGGAAATTTTTTTTCTTTAGTAAAGGCTTTGACAATGTTTTCCCATGGAATTCTCCTAGAAAAACTGGCTGCTTATCCTTGGATGGGTGTACTGCTCTCTTTATAAAAACAGGCTGCAT
This sequence comes from Dasyornis broadbenti, assembly GCA_013397935.1. NCBI lineage: Eukaryota > Metazoa > Chordata > Aves > Passeriformes > Dasyornithidae > Dasyornis > Dasyornis broadbenti. The sequence continues at coordinate 243,515 of VZRN01001098.1, read as the reverse complement.
GTCCAGGTCTATAGAGTAGTGGTGAATGGAATTAAATCCAGTTGGCAACTAGCCCTTTCCCAGGGCTCAGTATTGGAGCGAGTCCTGCTAAATATTTTTATATATTATCTGGCCAAGAGGAATACGAGCACCCTCAATAAGTTTGACTGGGAGGGAATCTTGGAAAAGAGACAGACAGACAGACAGACAGACGAAAGAAAGAAAGAAAGAAAGAAAGAAAGAAAGAAAGAAAGAAAGAAAGAAAGAAA
>VZRN01001098.1:170572-242433 GCA_013397935.1 Dasyornis broadbenti | reverse complement strand
AGGAAGGAAGGAAGGAAGGAAGGAAGGAAGGAAGGAAGGAAGGATGGATAAGAGTGGAAAGACTGTCCTTGGGTCTCACTATGAGGCTTGATTGTTTATGTAGATGTCTGTTGTTTGAAGTGATGGTCGCAGTCTGGAGCCACTGAGGATGGGGGAAAGCCCATGAAACCCAAAGTTCAATGGGTTAATAAATGTTCCAGCTGGGTGGGAACACCCAAGTACCTGCCCTGGAGGGGGGAGCTTTCCGTCCTCTGGTAGATAGCCTCAGAAATTTGTCTGGGGATGCTTCAGGGGTCTTTGATGGTTTATGACACGTTCTAGAAAATGATAGCTGCCTCTCACATGAGTGTAGTAGAGCAAGTTATGCCCTATCAGAAGGGATGAATACCCTCAGGCCTAAGTGTGCATATGACCTTCCCTGGCAAGGGGCAGGGGTGTAAGAGAGGACAATGGGCACGATAAAAAGCCCTGTCCCACCTCCCCATATCTGCCTCTTATCTTGGCCAATTGTTTTGAGTCATTAATCATTGACATTTCAGTCTTTCACACCCTTCACTACAAGAAAAGACATTGAGGTGCTGGAGTGTGTCCAGAGAAGGGCAACTCCCCTGTAAAGAAGCTGAAGGATCTGCGCGAGTAACAAAGGGTGACTGAGGGAGGTGGAAAAAAGGAGGCCCAGGGGGACTATATTCCTCTCTGTAATTACCTGAAAGGAGGTTGTAGCAAGGTGGGCGTGACACATTGTCACATATACTGTAATTTGCCCCAGAATCCTTTCTCCTGTGTTTCTCAGGGAGAATGAGAAGCGTAAAGTTATTAATTAAAAATTATGTACATCATGTTCTTAGGTGATCTTTCAGATGACAAGTACTTAAGTAATTTCCAACAATTTTTGGATAAAGGGTCAATACTTCTTTTGCTGTGATCAGTGCAAAAGTAACAATTCTTTTCAGAAGCAATGTAATTAACTCACTATTTGTATTACCAGAAGAGTAAATGTTTCTGTATCAGCAGTTAGGACATTTTATCATCCAATATCTGTAAGTTCAATAATATTTTTTACAATATTATTTAGAATTGCCCTGTATTATTTCTTAATCTTATATGTTACAGTATGTAAGATTGTCATCCTCTTCAAATTCTGTTCAAAAAAGAGAGAAAGAGCAAAATTAAATATTCAGCAAAAACTGAAATGCAAGCATTCATCGAAAATTGCATAAAATTGACTGTTTCATAGATAACTAAATATTGAAAGTGTGGGTACAAACAGTCAGATTTTCATTACTACACAAACTCTTAGTAACTTTACATGGAAACATTTGGCTTTGTTGAATGCTTTGCCATGGGTGTCACATGTAACACGTTTCTCGTGCATTATTAATTTCAGGAGCTATCAAGATATTCTAGGTCTCAGTGATTGACATATTACTTCAATGCTTTCTTTTCTCATAACAGAAAGATATTTCATATGCAAATGAGAGATAGAAAAATAATATGATTGAAACCTTTTTTAAAAAATCTCACATTGTTTTATATTTTCTAAAGGAATATGCCTATACGTGTGTGGGAAAACAGATTTAAACAAATAAAACATACAATGCAGGCTTTAAATGTGGTGGAAGGTAAAGTAACAAATATCCCGTAATTCTCAGCATTAAACTCTCTTCAGAAAACCATGGGGATCATTACAGATACAATAACTCCAGGATGTGCCTTGTTAAGTGGGAAGCTTAATTGGCTCTGAGCAAAGAACAGCCTGGAGGGATATGAAGATGAAAAACATTTGTGGGGCGCTTCTTGGAAAGAGCCTCTTACAGCTCTCCATCAGAGACAGAAGGAAGCAATTGCTTCTTCATGCTCTTCTGTCAATAAAATTCTTGGCTCTAAGCCGTCTGTTTCTTATGGCTTCTTTATATTCCCTTTACCTGATGATAGTGTAAATATATGGGACTTTTTGAGTGTGTGTATGACTCTGAGATAATTTTTAACCATAGAATCATGCAATATATCGATTCAAAAGGATCCCATAAGCATCATTGTGTCTAAATCCATGCTTCTTATAGGAGTACCTAACACCAAACCATATGACTAAAAGATTGCCTAGATGCTCCTTGAACATTGACAGGGCTGGTGCCATGACAGATTCTGTGGGGAACCAGCCACGTGTCCTAAGAGATAAAACAGTAAGTTCAGAAAAATGATTTCTTACTTTCTTAAATATAAGTTCTCCTTCCAGGGACTGCATTTTCCTTGTTATGTCCTCGTCTGCCAAATCTAGCAAACCAACCTCTCAACTACATCTGCAGTTGCAATGAAGACACATAATGATGTTCCCTGAAGTTCTCTCTATTAATAAGCCTCTCTATGCACTTATTTCTAAAGATGATGCTCAATAATTTGTTTCTTGGATTTCCTCTGAACTTTTTTCTGTTTTACAGTGTCCAGTAGCACTTTTGAGGACACTTTCTCATTTCTCATCTGTGACCTATATTTTGACTCTCATACATTTAAAAAGTTATTGTACATTTGTCTCTCTGCAAAACTGACGAGGAAAAGTCCGAGTCAAACACTGAGTTTGAGAAAAGTTTTTAACAGTTCCTTACAATTTCCAGTAGCCCTAATTCATGAATAAAATGAATAGAAGAATGCTGAGGATGTTGAACATTTCAGAAAATCTTGCTCCTTTCCTCTTAAATATTGAAAGCTTACATGATATCAATAGTCTTACAGCTACATCAAATGCAGAAGGTACCATAAGAACTGTTTCTTCATATACTCCTACAAATCTCTCAGGAATTTAAGAGATTTCTCTGACTTATGAGGCTTTAAGTCTCTGGATAAAATATCAAATAAAATGCAAAGATACAGTTTATGAAAGATTGAGAAGGGTTATAAAATTTGATTTACTGTAAATAATTCATGATGTCCTTTGCAGCACTGTGTAATCCTTTTTGGCAGTTCTAGTTTTGGTTATAAATACTCATGCAATGAATACAGAACAAGATTATATTACACAGACAACAAGTTTTCTAACTGATTGTACATGTGTACCAGTGATATGTGTTTATTAAGAGATGTAGCAAACATTCCCCTAGAATATATTGAAATTAAGTAACAACAAATTTGGGATGAAATTGAAAATAGTGCCATATTCAGTTCTGTGAAATCCTCCAATTATGAATCATTTGCACAGTTTCTTAGTTCTGAAAATTCTTAACTATTTTCTATTACATGTCTTTGCAAGACTTTTTACTTTGCAAATATGCTTTGTGCCTAGCTAAGACACTATAATATTTGCATATTTTTTTTTATGGAAAAGAACTTCATAAATACATTTTTAAAAATGCCCAAAGTTTATATTTGATCTTCTAGACAGTGTTCAACTTCTGGAAAACAAAAAATTGTTGTGAAAATTCAGAAACCAGAAACAATCTTCTGCTTTTGGAATATATCTACCATATTTTTACACCTTCTGTTACTTCTTAAAAGTTAATACTATGGACTCTTTGTCCTGTTACTTGTGACTCGTGTGTACCATTGCAAAAAAAAAAAACCAATCCAAAAATTACAAAGTACAAAAGCCTATCTTTCTTCTCTTCATTTAGCCCTCAAAATAAAACAAATTTTGGAACTGAAAATGCAAAGTATACAAAAAACAATGTATAAAATCCCCAACAACTTGAAGACATATGTGGATACTAGAAATTAGAAAACTTGGATGAACTACTGAAAGATGACTGGTAGCTCCACTGCCTTCTGTGGGGATAATGTCTGACGTTATTTATGCCCTGCAGGAGTATTATGAACGAGCAGGGATCACATAAGGGAACACGTACTCAATAAAAATGGAGTAAAGAACAGTGAACATATTGATAGGATTAGAGTGGTGGGAAAAGAAAAACACTAGAAACATGAAAGAGGACCTTAAATCCCTTAGGGTATATGAAGATACAGATTGTGAAGAATGTATTATAGCATCAAAATATATACTATATATACATATAAATATATGTACAATATGTATAATAACAATACGAACTGTAGTGTCTAAAACAAAAGGAAACCTCTACCAAAATTCTGTTTCCAGTACTTGAATTAAGGTATGTGAATCCCCTTTTCCCCCTTTCTTAATCTTCTGGAAGCTGAGGGAAGTGAAGAGTGATTTTCAGTCTTAGAACATTGGTCCTCTTGGGAAATTTCTTAGTAACGCAAAATATTGCCATGCTCCAAGCAAAAATTTTCAATATATATATGTATTTAAAATGCTTATTCAAACAATATCAGTGTTCACTAAAGCTGTCAGCTGAAGCAGCACTGGAAGAAGTATGTAAAACAGTATTAGTACTGCTGGAAAAATATTACCATGTATACACTATGGACGTTTAATGAGATACATGATTGCCAGAAATTTATATCTGTCAGAACAGAGCTTCCCGCATAAAAATCTATCATCCGTGGAATGCAGGACTTTAGCTCTTGCTAAAGGACTTGTGATTAGAAAACAATGGATCATTTCATTTAGATTAAAAATATATATATACCTTTTCCATTCATAATAGCCATATTTTGCCTCATATTGCTTGCGTTATTTGAAAGGAAACACACTTCACATCTGCAAGGAAAAGCATCTCTAAACAGGAAGAAATTATGCTGCTGATACAAATATGGGTTTTTATGAATCAGGAAACTTTTTAAATGTTTAAAATTATCTGCTCTTGTTTATTATTTTCTCATGCATGGATGTGGTGATTGTGAAAGAAAACAGTGCCAAAGTTATTAACACAGTGCAAGATTCACTTGTCATTTCTAGCATTAAGGAAAAGAGGGTAACTCAACTGACACATGAGAGAAAAATGAAAACAAATTACATAATTACTAATATATCTTCAGTCAGATTAATATACCACACACCAGATTTACTTATAGAACCTACATAACAGCAGTTGATGAGTACAAAACCCTCTTCTATTTTATTCTTCTTTCTCTCTTATCAAATCCAAGAAAGGTAACTAAAAATACTTACTGCAGTTGTTAAATTTCAGACTAAGATAAGGTAATGAAAGAGCAAAATTCATCATCTAACCTGAATCTGAATCTGAATATCTGAAGTTGAAAGGTAGTAGACTGTTCCAGTCTTTGCTGCCTTACAATCATTAGAACTTCCATTCAAAGCAATAAAAATATTAAAATATTACATTTATATTTACTAAGTGCTAATTTAGGCAGATGTTCTGAATCGTCCCCTAGAGGATACTATCATACTCTGGTATCTGATTTGGGTCCCTGCTGTTTAGGTACAATTTTTTTTGAGGTCTTGGATATGTGACAGCAGTTGATATGAATGAAAAATGAGGACACCACTCTGCTAAATTTTTACACACTGTTTCCTTCACCTTAGACTTCCCTAGATTCAGCTGTGCTGGAGGCAGTGTCTCTCAAGGCAGTGGTACACAATCTAGTAGAGGTACTGTGATAAAATCTAGTATACACCTGCAGCCCTGAAGCCTTCATAAGATGGAAACTTGGTGATACCACCATTGGCATTTGCACAAGAAACAGGAAAACTTGTCTGTCTCAGTCAGAGCACATTTAGTCTTTCCCAGATGAAACACTATTGTACTTTACATACATGCAAATATACATGCACAGGTACATATAATGGGGTGGATGCTTTCTGTGTCCAGGTCATCACAGTAATTCTCTCTCTGCTCTGCTTCAAACCCCCTGCCTCTGAGGCTCAGCGTTCTGAGTGTCAAAGGGGGTTTAAGGACCGGTTCAGATGTAGCCCTGCAGAATGACTTTTGTTCCAAATTCCTGAAAAATTTGCAAACCTGTGGGAGAAAGCTATGGGAAAGAGCGCAGAAGGATAAGAAAGGTAAAGCTATGGATAAGGTTAGGAGTGTTGAGAGAGACAATTTATTATAAGCTCAAGGAGTCAAGACAGGAGCACCTAGGTGGAAAAAAAATGTACAATCCTACTGGAAAACCGAAACAGAACAGGGGTGTGTGGTTGGGGTCTGGCTGTGTGGTTGCTGCTTCTTCAGGCCTGCATCATAAATATCACCATGGATATCTCTGTAGGGGAGGATGGCAAGTCAACAGCAGCAGGAATTGTTTCAGCAACTGATTTCTGCATGGCCTAGAATGATCTTTAGGTACCTTTGGGCACAAGAATGATCAGTCCTTTGTGCACAGCAGGCAGCTAATAATTGTTTTATACCCTTAAGTTCTGCTGGCAGGGTCTCTTTGCACCTGGCTAATTATGCCCTGACAAACTGAACCAGAAGAGGGGAGGTAACATTTCAAAGTAGTAAAAATGTCAGGTTTATGGGAAGGAAATATATATGAACGAGGCCGTAGTTTCTAGCGGCATGAGACTTTAATTCTTTTTTAACTTTGTTTTATCCAGTCCCCTTTAATAACAGAAGAAAGAAAGAAAGAAAAATAAGCAAACAGAGTAGACATTGAGTTAGAGAGTAGTAGTGAGTATTCCCTACAGACAATAGTCTAAGTACCTTTCTTCCCCTTCTTCCCATTTCTTTTTAGCGTTCTTTATTTTCTAGAAATATTTGTGGTTTCTGAACACCCAAAATTTTAAAGGCGAGCACAGAAGTCTTATATAGTGCACAAGAAAGTTTCTGCTGAAAGAAGAGAATAATCTGAGCCTTACCTGTCTGGTTGTAATTTCGTATTTTAAAAGTGTTATACATTGAGGTTGCATACAAAGGATACTTATTTCTAGACCACATAACACTACTCAGGTTTATGTAAGTAAAAATACTTTTCCTTTCTTTTGTAAGAAAGAGGGCTGTGTGAAAGTGAAATAACTTTTCTTTTCTCAGTATTTTTAACTTGTTTTCAAAGATGATGCATTTCTGGTGCAAGAATGTCACACATTGTACAGTGTAAATGTAACATGAAATTATGTCATTTCAGCTTCAACTAGACAGCCAAATGCAGACTACTTTTCAGAAGTGTCATACAAAATGCATTTAAAACAAGAGGCATTTTTTGGGGGGGTGGAATATATTTTACTGAAAAATAAAATAAAATAAAATAAAATAAAATAAAATAAAATAAAATAAAATAAAATAAAATAAAATAAATCCTTATCCTTGAATTTTAATAACTTTTGTTGTTTCCCATTATAAAGCTTCATATACTATGTACAACTAATGTTCAGTTTCTTCATAAAATAAATAATGATTTCTGCAAATCCTAGGTTTATATTTGTACTCATCAAAAATCCAAGATAAAAGGATCATATGCAAAGGTTTTGTAATGTCTTATCATGTTTGAAAACCACGCAAACATCCCAGAGATATCAAAATCATAAGACAGGTAATAGAAGAAACCTTGAGTCTTTCACTTAAGGAAATAAAACCCCCAAACTCTTACTTTAAATTTCTGTCAATACACAATGACTTTTTAATTCCAAGAAAATAATGCTGATTTTAAAGTTGATTTTTTTTTATTATTTTTTTTTTTCCTCATTTTATTTACTAAATGAAATTAAGTTGATAAAATGGTGTGGTGCTTTGACCATGGCTTGATGCTGAGTTCTGACCAGAGCTGCTCTCTCATTCCCTTCCTCAGCTGGATGGGGAGAGAAAACGTAACAGAAGCATCATAAGGTGAGATAAGGACAAGGAGACTTCCCTCACCAGTTACTACCATGGGCAAAACAGACTCGAGTTGGGGAAATTTAACCAGTCAAAATCAGAACAGGATAAAAACAAGTAGAACACATCCTAAAAACACTCTTGTTCCCACCCCACCTCCCCCTTCTCAGGCTTAACTTTATTCCCAGTTCTCTCCCCCAAGTGGCACAGGGAGACAGGGAGTGGGAGTTACGAACAATTCATCTCATGCTGTTTCTGCTGAAGTTTCTTCCTTCGGGAGAGGAGTCTTTCCCCTGCTCCAGCACGGGGTCCCTCCCACAGGAGACAGTCCTCCACAAACTTCTCCAAGGTGAGTCCTTCCCACAGGATACAGTTCTTCACTAACTGCTCTCATGTGGGTCTCTCACACAGAATGCAGTCCTTCAGGCACAGCATGCACCAGTGAGAATCCCCCACAGGATCACAAGTCCTGCCAACAAACTTGCTCCAGCGTAGGCTCCTCTCTCCATGGGTCTGCAGGTCCCTGCCCAGAGCCTGCTCCAGTGAAGGCTTCCCACAGGGTCACAACCTTCCTTTGGACATCCACCTGCTCGCATATGGGGGCTTCTCCACAGGCTGCCAGATGGATCTCTGTTTCCCTGTGGATCTCCAGCGGCTGTAGTGGGACAGCCTACCTCACCATGGTCTTCACAGTGGGCTGCAGGGCAATCTCAGCTCTGGAACCTGGAGCACTTCCTCCTCCTTCTCCACTAGCCTTGGGGTCTGCCCAATTCTTTCTTTTATGTGTTCTAACTCCTCTCTTTTGTGGTTGCAATTACTTCTGTACAATAACTTCTTTATTTTTTCGTTCCTAAATATGTTATCACAGAGTCAATACCACCATTTCTGATGTACTCAGCCTTGGCCAGTGGCAGGTCCATCCTAGAGCCGCTGGCATTATCCTTGTTGGATGTGTGTGAAACTTCTGGCAGCTTTTCAGAGACACAACCTACAGCCCCCTCACTACCAGAACCTGGCTACACAAACCCAACACAAGTGACTCTTAAAATAACAAAATTAGATCAGATCCTAATCCTTAAAGTTTCAGGCTATCTCTGATTTGCAGAAGAACTGATTTTTATCTTTATGGCAAAAGTATTTCTTTACCTTTCGTATTTAATTCTGCTTCTTTAATGATATCACATTTTTTTTTAATAGTTAGCAATCAATTACTATTTAGGAATTTTAAACCTAAATAATTATTCTTCACCTTTCCAATCCAAATCAGGCAGTTTTTATTAACTTAATTAGTAAATAAAAGCCAGGCACCTGGGGAGGAATAACCCTATGCAACAGTACAAGCTGGGTGTCACGACTGTGATGGAGTCTTGTGATACAGAAATCCATAAGGTTCCTTGGTTTCATTACCTTCTGTTTTCTTTTACTGTGAGGGTGATCAAACATTTGCACAGGTTGCACAGAGAAGCTGTGGAGTCTGCAGCCTTAGAGGTATTCCAAATCTGTCTGGATATAGCTCTCGAAAATTTGTTCCAGCTGTCCCTGCTTTGTACAGGAGCAGGTTGGACTGGGCAAACTTCAGAAGTCCTTTCAAACCTTAATGATTCTATGCTTCTTTGTAGTTTTGTGGTCGTGTTATTTCATGAAAAAAGATTAAATTAATGATGATCTGAAAAGAAATTAGACTTTTTTTTAAAAAGAAAAAATTATAAAACTTGTTACATAAGAATCATCTTTATTGAGGAAATGTCCCTGTCTCACCATCCAGGAACCACTCTGGCAGTCATTCTTGCACCACCTGAGCTGGGACTGAGGCCCCTCTGCCACTACACACCCTACACTCACACAGTCAGACTGGTTTTCCTTTACTGGCTTGACCCCAGTTTTCCCACAGAAGAGTCAGACATCCAGATCCTTAAAATAATTTGATTATGGTGCAATAACTAGATTAAAAAAAAAAAAAATAAAATAACAGCTTGAACTTGGTGCCTCTGGGGAGGGACCCCGAACAAAGGAACCCCTGGGCATTTATACCCTTACAGTCAAAGTGCAGTAAAGTCTGGGGTTTGTTGGCTTCTGCCACACCACTGAGTGTCCAGTCACCTGGCTGAACCACAGGTTCCAATGCCCTTTGTTATGCAAATAATTGGCAGTTCATGGCCTCTTTCCTCAAGCCCAGTCTCCTGCCCCCAGAGCCCAACTTGCCACTTCCTCTCTGCAACTTCACCCAGAGCTATCTGCATCAAATGTATTCCTCAATATAGTCATAATTAGTTGAAAACTTTTTTTGCCTACTGCATTTTTTTTGCCTACTGTATTTTTTTTAAAGTCTGTGTAATAGTGCAGTTTGCTTCCTACTTTCATAATCTTTATTATAGAATATTGTGTGTGTTGTGTTTTCCTTTTAAATAAATGATGGCCTTGTTTCTTACTGCATTACAGGAAGAACTAAATGTGTGCTGAGACATACCACGCATTTGACTATACGCCTGCCTTCCTTATATGAATGTTAAATTCTTGTCATACAACATCAAAGTATCCTTGTAAAGTGTTATTTGATAATTTGTCCAGAATCCCAAAGAATCCATAATCTATTCCTCTTATCAGTCCATTCCTCTAATGATTAAAGAAACAGAGGTCATGGATCCTGGTTTTGCCCAGAAGAAAAGAATAAACTTCTCCACCCAGCAGGAGTGTGGTATCAATGAATCTTGTGGAAATTTTCACAGGATCCATTCAATATATCAGGTGAAAGTCAGGTTCTCAAAACAGATATCCTCAGAAAATGACTCTTGCCATGGCTATGGCTTTGATCTTGAAGATTGAAAAGTAAAAATCTGGTGCTTAAAATTATATTGTTCTTCAATCACATTCTTCAGTGTTCAAGACCCTACAGCTCATTTGCACTGGAAATTCATATTTACATATGCACAGTATATGTGATTCACTGAATATTGAAGTATAGTCTACAGCATAGACATACCACTATTATCACTGTGAGAGCTCACAGCTCCCTCTGAATTGCAATTCAGAACCAGCTGATGAGCAAGTAGCATAATACCAAAGGAGTAGATCTGAGCAAGAAATACATTAGAGAGTGCTCTAAGACAGATGGATGACCTATTGCTTAAAGAAACACACATAGATATATATATTTCTTTCCTGTTTCAAATATCTGAACAGCTGTCTTTACCTCTCTACATCAGCTAAATAGCTGTTTGTATTCAAATACTATACTGCTCTGTGATTAGAACTTATTCCCCCAAAAGACTGCACAAGGTATTGTTACCTGTATTTTCCTCTAAATCGAGAGAAAAAACCCAAAAAACATAGATTTAGCTGCCCAATCTAGTCAGTGAGGTAAAATGAAACTCAAAAATATGTATCTGAATTATGCAGCATGTATTTTCCCTACTCTCCCACTCTATAGTTCCAATAGACCTATCCTTTCAATGTCTCATCTTTAGGTCCAACACACTTTCCCATTTGGAGCTCAAAATACCCTTCGGTCATGAAATGGTATCATATTACATGTACCCCCAGCAGGGCATATTTCAGGCATTCTGTTCACTTGTATTGTTTTTATATCCATTCACAGGAGATATGGTACCTGACTGCAAGACTTCAGAATGACCACAGTCTACCACATCTATGGATGAATGATTAGAGAAATGCTTGCAACACTTCCCATTAGTGATATGAGATTTGGGATTAAAGGAGATTGTTAGTTAAGTAACTAACAATCTTAAGCAAGTGCAGATTGAGACAAGAATGAAAAGTAACTCGGGGCAAGGGGTTGGGATGTGACTGGAGAAGGGGGCCATACAGAGGTAAGCAGAACTTTTCTGGGATGAGGGTCTGTGTTCTGGCTCCTGGAGAGAAACACAACACCATGCAATCACAGGAATGAGGTTGAGAAGTGGACATGAACTGTGGGGGGTGGGCCTAGACCACCAAAGAACCACAAAGCCCTAAAATCCATTTCCAGGAAGGCCTAAAAGAACAGGCTGTGTACGATAATAAATTTACATAGAAAGTAAGAAACATCCTTCCAGGACAGGGAAAACTTATCTATAAAAGGTGCCTCTGTGAAGCCTAGAGGCACGTGTTGGCCAGGACCCTGGAAACCCCATCAGATGGATCAATACTGTTGCCAGGATTAGTGATGCCTCTTTCTTCCTTTTTCCTTTTATTTTCTCCCTATTTTTAATCCATCTCCTTCACTCTGTTCCCTTTCACCCTCCCTCCTTATTCACAACTCACTGTCATGTGCTTATATGAGGAAGTAAGGGACTTACATACCAATTTCCATGCAAAGTGTATAATTGACTAAAAAAAACTTACAAACTTTTGTGGACCCTCTGAATTTTGTTGTTCCTTTTGACCAAGATCATCTATGAAACTCTGATGCTCCCTTCCCTTTAAGGGTTTAAATTCTTTTAGGCTCCTAAGATATTTAAAAGCAGATAAAATGGATGTTATAAGAGGTAATGCAAATGGACAATGTAAGAACAATATGTGACAAATTAGAGCAGAATTTTGATGGGGGAAAACCTTGAAATTATAAGTTACTTTGAAAGAATTGATGATCTATTCTGTTATCCAGAAGTCATTAAAGACTTCAGTCTTTAAATAAAGTAAAAATTCACATCCATATTTGTGTTGAAACACAGTGCTGTTCATACTCTGATAACAAACAAGTGGACAAGAATGCAAAACTGAAGTAAATATGCAGTTCTGAATACACACTGATATTGCTGTTTCCTTATTCATCATTGTTATTTTAGTGGCTCAGGTGTTGAGGTGGATTATTTTTTAAAAGCTGACTAGGAAATATTCTAAGTCCTACGTCAGGAATGCAAAACATTTCATGTTATATTTCCCATCCTTTTTTTTTTTTTTTTTTGTTTGGTTGGTTGGTTTTATTTAATTCCAGCTTTTATTTGATGGCTGTCATTTTAGTAATTGAAGTAATACTTGAAAAAAAGTACTTAAAGAACATTTTTTTCAAACACATACCCTATGCTTAAGTAGCCTAAACTTGGCTGGTGAAAATACTCTAATAGGATGCTTATGGTAGGTATGGTAGCAAATGAGTTTATGTCAGAAAATCGTATTTCTATGATAGTGCCACCACCTTCTCCATTTATTAGAACTTCCATCATTTTAGGATATTCAAATGTGGTAACACCGAGCGAAATTCAAGGACTGATGCAGGAAGGTCATGGATTATCTTCCCCCCCAGCATTAATAGAAAAGTCATAAATAGACTGAAAGTTCCAGGAGACCTTTAATTGCATTTTTCTCTTCCACAGAGTTCAGTCACTAACAAACTTGCTTTAAGAGCAGTGGAAAGGTGACAAATATACCTTGAAGTCTGGTGTCAACTTGAATTGAGAATAAATGAACTATTTCCTTTTTCCGCTCCCTTTGATTCTCACCTCTAGGCTAGATCTGCTGCAGATAAGTGCTTCAGTGCAGGTAATCTCTTAATTGCTGTAATTAAGCTAAATCAAAAATGTTAACAGCCTAATAATTCTTGTTAGCATTAAATATAGAAAGGACAGGTTCTCGTTACCTTTTTCTTCTTACATACACACAGTGTCCTACTGTGGTGATCAAGAGTTAAAATAAAGAAGAAATATCTATTGTTTATACCTGATTTTAAATTCACAGATACATTAGGATTCACAGAGTCATTGGGACCCCTGGAGTTTGTCTAGTCCAACCTGCTCCTGCACAAAGCAGGGTCATCTGGAACAGGCTTTTGAGGGCCATATTCAGGTTTGTAATATCTCTAAGGCTGCAGACTCCACAGCCTCTCAGTGCGACCTGTGCAAGTGTTTGATCACTCTCACAGTAAAAGAAAAGAAAGAAAAAAAAGAAGAAAAAAACCAGGAAAAAAAATCCTGTGTTTTTGTGTTTAGATGGAATTTAATATGTGTTTATTTGTGCCCACTGACTCATGTTCTGTCAGTGGGCACCACTGAGAAGAGTTTGGTTTCATCTTCTTCATTCCCTCCTATCAGGTATTTATCTACACGGACAAGTTCCCCCTGAGCCAGTCCTCTCCTCTCCGGGAGAACTCCTGCAGCTGACTCTCCATCTGCAAGTCCCAACTCTCTGAGCCTCTTTCTGTTTGTCAGAATCTCCAGTGTCTGAATCACCTCTGTAGACCTATCTAGACTATCTCCAATATGCCCTGTTTTTCCTGGACTGAAGAATCCAGAACTGGGGCTGGAGTTCCAGTTCCAGAGCTCAGCACAGGTGAAAGACCACCTGCCTTGACTTGCTGGCAACACTGCTAATGCAGCCCAGGAGGCTGATGGACTTCTGAGCCACATGACATAAAAAACCCCAGAACACTCTTGTTCAGGAAATAGTGTTTGACTTCATATTTCAATGGATAGATAGGATCATGGGTATATTTCTCTTTGCATATCTTTCCTGGTGCTGCCTAATCAATTCCATGTTTGAGTTCGTTAAGATCTCAGTGGAGTTTTTTTTTTTTTTTTTTGGTAACAGTTTGTGGTTTTGGTGGGTCTTTTTTCTTTAATCTTTGGTTTCTATGTAAAAGGATTTAAGGTCCATTGAGAAAGATTAGTTTGGTGATTACAGAAGAGATCACAGGCAACTGTGGTTTCCATCATCAAATACTCCATAGATATTGGAGAGTCAAAACCATTAAAATATTCATTTAAATTTTTAAGTCATTCTTTCTTTATCTATAGAAGAACTGTGGTTTTTTCATTGCTATTTAAATGAAATTTAAGATATTCTCTTGAGCCTTAATCAATGTCACATCTGGAATTCCCATTGAATTTGAAAGTAAAAGATTCAGATTCAAACTGTGTAGGAGTAAGAAGTACATTTCAGACTAGAAGTTCTGAGAACTGACAATAATTAGAAAATGTATCAACAGATGACTTTTGAGTTATTCAAGTAAATCAAAAAGTAAATCAAAAGCTGACTTCCAGCTCCTGTATTATTCTCAGCTGTGAGTGTCTTTCACAGAATCAGAGCTTCCATCACCCTTTTTGCACTGTGAGTGCAAAGAACAAATCAAGACTTGCAGAGAGAAATCAGGGCAAAGCTTCCTGTTGATCTTTAATTGCTTTAAGAGCTTTTGTGAAGCCATGCAGCACAGTGTGCACCTGGCAAAAAGTTAGGGAGCAAAGGCTGGTCATTCTTTAGTTCTAGTACATCATCTCTAAACTGGATACATCAGGCAAAATTGCAGGTTTTATACAAATAAAATTGTCTATAACAGCATATCAGTGTATTAATCTTCCAGTAAAACATTTTCTGGTATGAACTCATTTGCTAACTTACTTGCAACTGAAGCATAGGGCACATTCTTGTGAAAAGTGGCCTTTAAATACTTTTAAAATGTATTATTTAGACTACTGAAATGACAGCCACCAAAAACTAAAAGCTGGAATGAAAAAAAAAGGAGATAGAAAATGTAACATGAAATGTTTGGCTTTTCTGAGGTAGGGCTTAGAATACTTCCTAGTCATCTTCTAACAATAATCCAATTCAACACCCAAGCCACTGAAATAACAGTGATGAATAAGTAAAGAGCAATATCAATGCATATTCAGAGTCAGGTATATAGTTCAGCATTCTTGTCTGTTTGTTGTTCTCAGAGTATGAACTGCAACACTGCTAAACAAGCAATGTTGAAAATAATGTATAATCACACACAAATGTTTAAGCTTTTCACTTGGGAAATATACTTAAAACATTGCAATTTCATAAAAGTCTTGTCAAGAAATGGAATGTACTTTGCTTTTTGTCCTAGCCTCAGCTGGTAAAAGCCCACTATCAAGGCCAAAGTCTTTCAAGATTCCTGATTTACATGAGGTATGTACCTAGCATTCGATTTACATACTAGTACAATTGTAGTAGTAAATTGTGCACTTCATTGCTGGTGTATGTCTAATTTCCTGAGAAGTTTGATGCTTAGTCATAATAACATAATAGTGTTATATAACACAAAGTGAGAAGATGAAATCATATAAAGCAAAAACAGGAGCCTCTGGGATATGATGTGGATGTATTTTCAGGTACTAAAATTGGATGCATCTCAAGGTACTAGAATATGAGGTACTCCAGAAAATCAGTGCAATTCTTAATAGAGATACTTAGAAAGAACAGCACCCATTTTGGCAGAAAACGAGAGTAGTTCTATGGTAACTTAACCCTATAGAGCAATTCACATATTCATTTTTGGCACAGGCACTTATTTTACACTGCTGTTTTCTAGTACCAAAGGCTCTTTTGGGAGCTCATTCTAAAGAAAAAGGAAGGAAGGCCTCATAACTCTAATACATGAGCTCTCTTGCCTCTTCCCGACTCTGTGGGGCACTCATGAACTAAGCAAAGAGAACACACTTTCTCATACAGACTTTTTTCCTGCCTCCTTTTATGAAACCACAAGAAGTTGCTTTCTTTTCTTAAATCTTTTTCAGAGATTTCACAGAGGATGCAAACTGTCTTCAGCTCTTTTGCAGGCTTTAGCAGACTGTCATCTGGTGCTGCAGAAGGCTGACAGCATGCAGGCTGCCTTATAAAAAATAAAAGAAACAGGTAACTTCTATGTGCAGTTATTAGCTTAAATATATACAGCCACAGAAATCTTGCTGTAAGGGTTTTAGAGAAAAAACATAAGCTATTATCTCCCTGTTAAATATTACCTCTCCTCCTTAGAACTCCTCAGTAAACCATATTTTACCCAACTTTACTTTAACATTCAACCTAGTTTACTAAGAAGATACAAATGAGATTGATGCTCATTTGTCAAAAAAATGCTATTTTTTTCTAGGTAGGAGTTGATCATATGTCACAGTTTCCTGTTTGTAATACTAATTATCTCAGTGTTTTGCCCTTCTGTATCTATGTTGACAACACCAGGGATATGATATATTTCTAGGAGGCAAGAGATCTAGGCGGAGGCTGTAGAAAGGAAAGAATTTCAGAGAATTAAAAGAACTATTATACCAAAGAAGAACAAGGAAGAGGTCAAGAAATTGAATAAGAAAATATGATAACAAAAGAGATAAAGGTAAAGAAAAAACCCCACAACTGTAAACTTTGTTCAGTGAAATACATAGGAGGGCAGTCTCCCAGGGGATCCCACTCACAACCTCCCTGGTTAGCTGGAATTCTGCCATACTTAAAGCTCAAGAGCATGACTTTACTTCTTATCTGACCTATGTTCCTTAAGACTGTGAACTCCACCAATGCATGATCGCTGCAGCCCAGAGTACCTCCAGTCTTGACATCCCCAGTTAGCTCTCTTATGCTGGTGACTATCCATTCTAGTATTGCGTTCTCTCTGGTAGGGCTGTCTATCACCTGCCTTAAGGAGTTATCCCCCATACATTCCAGTAAATCTCCTGGATTGCAATATAGCTTGCCATTACTTTTCCAGCAGATGTCAGGGTGGCTGAAGTCTCCCAGCAGGGCAAGAGCCTGTGAGCATGATGCCTCCTGTACCTGGAGCAGGAATGCTTTATCAACAGGCTCCCCTTGATCAGGAAGCCTGAAGCAGACCACAACCATGAAGTTTCCTTTGTTGCCTCAGTCACTGATATTTGCCCAAAGGCTTTCTAGGTGGTCATGACTGTTCTTCAGACACAGCTCTTCATACTTAATCCCCATCCTAATGTAGAGGGCAACCCCTCCTCCTCTCCTTCATTTCCTGTCTCTTCTGAACAGGCTGTAGCCATTGATAGCCACACTCCAGTCATGGGATTAATCCTGCTGAGTTTCAGTAATGGCAACAAGGCCATAACGTTCTAGCAGCATGGTGGCTTCCAATTCCTCCCATGTGTTTCTGTGGGACATGCAAAACCAAAAATCCAAAACCTCATACATAGAAATTTAAAAAATAGTAAAAGAAAATACTTATTTTACCTTGTGTTTCTACAGTTGAATTTCAGATATAATGAAAAGTGTACAAACTTCTGGCCTGGTTTGTCACCAAAATATCTCCTGAAAAATCCACTAATATTGGTTTTTAGTTTGAGTTATTACAGTTTGGAAAGCTGTAAGGGTTGGTGGCTTTCTGTTTGTGGTTGATTTTTTTGTTTTGTTTTGTTTTGTTTCTTTTGCTTGTGTTTTGTGTGGTTTTTTTTGTTTTTTTGTTTTTTTTCTTTTTTCATTTTCATTGCTATGAAGGTACAACATTCATTTAATGTTTTAAGTATCTTGCTCTTTTAGCAGTTAGACTTTCAAGCAACAAAGGTAGTACTACACCAAGTAGCAATTACTGTGCTTCAGTAATCCTTCTCTAACTTAGTAAGTTCTAGTTCTGGACTATTTCCAAGATTTTATCATGAAGAAATTTGTGTGGATCCCTGTAACAAGAGGAAAAACGGAATTACAAGGTTTTTCAGTCCCATCTAGTGGTAAGAGAAGGTATATGTCTCAAAGCATCAGTCTGTCTCAGTAATAACACTGATAGAAAAATACAAACCAGAGTGATGAAAGCTGTAATAATAAAGAAGTCCACCCCCTCTTTTCTGTTTAATATTTTCCATTTGAGAGAAAATAAGTTCTGATATCTAAGACCCTAATTATTTCACAGGTATGAAGGAGCAGCTTTGAAAAACTTGGTGAGGAGGTTCATTGTCTGTTGCAGTCATGCAGTATGTTTGTTCAAAACTTATTTTCTGATGATAAACAACCAAATGAAAAGAATTAATCCTTCTTTTTGTCTTCACTGACCTTCAGATATGGTGATGCTGTTTGAGTTTATATTGCTCATCCATGGAACTTCACTTAAGAACGTGTGGACTGCTCAACATTACAAAGGCAAATTAAGCTGCACAATTTCTCATTGTGTTTCATAAGCAGATGCATAGCATTTGCAGTGATTTTTTTGGGGTTGTTTGTTTCCTGTAACATTTACCTAAGAAGTATTTAATTTATCTATAAAGGCATTGTGTTGTTATTAATATTCACTGTTTTTACCCTCTGAAATTAAAAGCAAATAGAAAAAGAAAAATGTTAGCCATGTTTGCTTCATGGCTGAGATAAGAACACTGTAAGGAGCATGTGACAACATCAATCATGAGAACAATCAGAGACGTAAAGTGATCATGTACTGCCAAATTAAATTAAAAGCTGAGACTGCAATGGGCAAAACCATACTATCCTTTAAGAACAATGAAGAATAGACTTTTCTTTTCTTGGGTGATCTGAAAAAAACACAGATTTATTCTTTTGCTGTCTTCTTTGTTGAACTAACTTCCCAAATAGAAAAAAACCCCCTGCATTAAATCATTAATCAAATCATGATATTAAATAGCTTTACAGATGTGATTTTTACAAATAAAGAGTGTATGTATTTTTTTTTCTGTGGTGGTACAAACTGGGTTGGGAGGGACAAGGTGGGAGAAATGGACAATAACAAAATACCCTACCAAAACCAAGTCAGGATATAGGAGAAGGAGTAAAATGGATGAGTTGTAGTCTTTTGCCACCAGCTGAGACCCTAACTGCAAAAGCTGTCTTCACCTAGAAGTTATCTTCTTTTCTATAAGCATCATCATATGTAGAGATGAGCTCTTTCAAAGTCACTTGCAGGAGCAGACTACTCCTGAAAAAAAAGAAATGCACAAACATAGACATACCAGGAAGAGCGCAGCAAATGGCCACAAACATGAAGAGTCTGGAGTATCTCTCCTGTGAGGAAAGGCTGAGAGAGCTGAGACTGTTTAGCCTTGAGAAAAAAAGCCTCCATGGATATCATTAATATACTTAAATTTCTGAAGGTAGGCTGCAAAGAAGACAGAGGTAGTCTCTCCTCAGTTGTGTCCAGTGACAGGACCAGAGGCAATGGGCACAAGCAGAAGTGCAAAAGTCTCCATCTGAATATCAGGAAACACTTTTATACTGTGGGGCTGACAGAGCTCTGCTACAGTCTGCTCAGGGAAGTTGCGGAGTCTCAAAGCTTTGTTATATTCAAAAGCTGTCTGGGCATGGTCCTGGGCAAACAGCTATAGGGGGCTCCCCTTGAACAAGAAGGTTTGACCAGGTGGTGACTTTCAGAGGTCCCTTGCAACCTCAGTCATTCTGTGGTTCTGTGAAAGTGAAAAATATCAGAAAAATATCAGATAGGGCCTTCAAGTTTATGTAGTAAATGAATAGCCCCACAATATTAGATAGTCATATAACTAAATGTCAAAATGGCAATTATTAAAGCATCTGAAATTTCTTACAGTCATGCAGTCCATCTGCCTGTTGCTAAACCAGAAATATGACTGAGTGTGGCAGAACTGAACCTCAGATTAGTTTATTACATTCCATTCTTTTTTTTCCTACCTAGCATTAACAAACAGTTGGAGGTTTATCATTAAAAAGGTTTCCACTGCTTACTAGATCTTACTGCAACAAAATATTTCCTTGAAATTGGTCTAATTTTTTTTTTTTTTTACATCACTTAATTTTACACTATTTCTTTAAGACACACTCTCTATTACTACGGAATACTATTATTTATTTTTCTGTTAATGATATAAAAACATCTTAATATTGCAATTATACACTGCTATTTTTTTGTTTAATGAAGCAATTGTAAACATATGTAGTTTTACTCAGATTATCTAATCACTTTTTAGTTATCAGTTTATCTATCCTTTTGAAAACCTTTTCAGTTATTTGATGAATTCTTTCCAATTTGCTTTCATTTTCCATTTTCCCCTGATAATGAGAGATTTGGAAATTGATGAAATAATTTTGTTTTGTTTCGTTTTGTTTTGGTTTGGTTTGGTTTTTGTTTGTGGCAGGTTGGTTTACTTCGTCATTGTTCCCAGTAGCTGAGGACATGGCACAACTTGTCTCAGGTGTGTAGATACAAGCCCTCCAGAGGTACCCAGGCTATATTTAGATACATGGGCTCAGGCAGTTAAGCATTTGTTATGTTTCTATTTAGATCTGCTTGATAGCAGCAAACACAGAATGAAAATGGTGCTGCCGTGTTAGAGCTGTGACATGCCTGTGCTAATAAAGCCCCAGATATTTTTTTCCTGAACACTAGAACCATTTTGTTATGGTCCTTCAGCCATTTTGGAGAGACTTTTAGACTCATGATTGCAAATGTTTGGAACCCATCATCAAACATCTGAGGGATCCATTCTGTTACCCTTCCTCAGGCTGCAAATATGCTTGTTTGCGTCGGTATACATATACTCCATAGGTAGGAATAAAGGATGCACTGAAATGTTTATGTATGTGTACAGCTATATGAATGAATACTTGCGTGGTGGTTATATATACTTAAGGACTGAATGTAGCATGAAGAGAATTAATGAAAAAAGAAAGAATTATAGATCTGGTACAGTTCAGAAACTATGCTCCTGTACACATGCCTTGAACAGACCTGGAAATATAATGCTGTTACTTGCTCTATATTATCAGAGTTAACAAGTGCTATTAAGGCTTTCACAAGCTGCTTAGATATTCATGTCTCTTTGCAACCCTCCTGCTCCTAAGTTGTCAGTGACATTCAAGAACATTAGGCTAACTGTCAACATAATGTCAGACATCTCTTATAAAAAAAAAGTATTTGTATTTCAAAACTTTCTGGCCACATACAGGAGAGAATCAAGCATTTAAAGAAATGTTATCTTAAATTTTAAATGCTTTTTTTGCTGTCTCTTCACTTTCTAGTTTTAATTGACAAAAGCATTAATTAAAAATTCATGAACTTCAAATTATCCTCCAAAAGCCAGATTTTCAAAGATAACTAAGTCAAATTTTTTTCACCTGCATGAAGTGTTCATCTTTTCAGAGGAGTTCAGTGATCTGAGGCAGTTGATCTCGTGGCACACATATGCTGAACATTGAGACACTTCATTATAACTGCTTTGATAGGGTCATAGGCTGTTAAATGCCCAGGAATCTAAATGGGAACTGTAAATAGTGTGTGCCTTCAGAAGTCCAGTCCATGATTCTTTAGAGATTGATGTTTATATGCTAATCTTTCCCAGTTGCTGCCTGTGCTCCTATCGTTGGTCTTCATTGTAATAAATCTTCACAGTATTCCTAATCATATCAACATTTCTCTTTTAGCTTTCCTGCCAAAGACAGATTATTCAAGAAAAATAAAAAAGTATCAACATCCAGACCTTTTTTTATTCAGCATTAATTTCAGCACCTTCATTTATTAACTGACCTGTTTTCTTTCTGTTATTTCTTTTCTCTCTGAGGTATTTCTTTGCTCCTGTTGTCATGTTATCTAACATGAATTTATTCTTTCTTTTCTTTGACTTAAACCTAGAAAAACTCCTTCCTGAAAATCATTGTTTTCTTCTGTATCACTGCATCTATTTTTCTTCAGAGTTAGAAACTATTTTTTATGACATCCTGATAATTTTTCTAAGGGGTTAGTATGCACAAGAATTCCCTAGTTCTGCATCATTTATTACTTACTCCTAATTAGAGTCTAATGGCTCCATGAAGACTTCTCTGTACTTGAAGCGTAACAATAGCTTGTAGATTTGGTGTTTTGTGGGACGGGGGGAGGGAGTGGGGAGATCTGAGAGAGATGCAGACAAGCCTATTTAGTAGTGAAAATGTCTGGAACACCCTAGAACTTGTCTATTGGTCTCTGAGGGCTGAATGGACTCAATAATTTACTACATGAGAAAAAGAAAATCAAAACTCAAATCTATTTCTGTGGTAAATAATGTAATCATACCACAGACATATTTTTTAAACTTCCCTATTTCTAGTCCCCTTCCAAAATCAGAATAGCACTCAATATCCACTACAGAACTGGATAGGAGAGAACTGGTGACCTTGAAGGTAATGTACTCCAGCCACACAACGACAAACAAATATTTCTGAGTTTCTGAGTGGGAATTCTTGATTATTCCAATAGCAGATCTGACATGAGGTTATAAAATTTCTATAGGTATTCAAGAAGCAGACACCTAGTGCATAATTCCTGAGATTTTCAGAATCATTTTGTCCTAGAACAGTGTGTTTTATATTTAGTTTATACAGAAGAAAATGCTGAAAGACTCAGACACTAAATTCTAGGATTTTTTCTCATTTTGAGCTGAGAAACTGCATGGTTAAAGCTGAGCCGAATAAGGACAAGAATATACTCTTTCCAAGTCTCATGAGCACCCCATCCACTAATAGATAACAAGTGCTGGAAAGCTTAATAGCAGATGACCAATGCAATGACAGCGTGAGCAGAAGAGCTTTGGAATTCCTATTACTTCAGTGTGCTCAGATAAGGCCTCTAAAGATGCCAGTGAGGCAGATAACAAGCGCTGAATGCCTGATCAGTCCCTTCTTCCTCTCCTAGTCTCCTTGCAGCTGTATCTCCCAGATGCAAGAACGAGACTGTCCCCACTCTCCAGTTTGAAAACAATCTGCACCCAGGCACCTCCAGGCCTTTTCTGACTAATAAGGGACCAAGGAAGGGGCATGCTTTGTGAAAAGGAACAATCACGGGAAAGATCTTTAAGGAATGATACTGTATTTCTTTTCCAAAATTACAGTCTTGTTGATGCAGAGACAATTATTTACTAATATCTTCTGGGGTTAATCGCTTCTGAAGGGGTGCAACAGGGCAACAAGACAAATGGCCGTGGTGAAATTTTATATTACACCTTATCCCATATGTGCCAAAATTCTCCTTCTCTTTCAGCATTCTCTGACAAACCTCATTCTTTCAGTAAAGCATGCTGATTTTACCACCTCTTCCTTGTAAGAGTGGCTTTAATTGTAAGCAAATGTATATGACTGCATCCAAAATTATACTTGTGTATAAGATGTTTCTGCTAGCAGGGTTGCTTTTGTTTTAATGTAGAAGTTCTTGCTATAACCATATTAAATACGTTTGATGAAATACACCACTATTATCTAATGTTTTATTTTACTTGTTTTAAAAGTAATAGAATTTTTATAGGTGGGCTATTAACATGGAAACATAATGACTGTAATACATAAAACACATAACATACAGCAGCAAAACCCTTAATTTACTGTCCCACAGCATTCTGTGCAAAAAAACCACCCAAAAACAAAACCATGAAGAAACAGAAGGAAAGTAAGATGTAAAATAAACAGATTATTGAAAGTTGATTATATGAGATTACCAATTTGAATACCTTCCCTAGGCAAATGCATACATGGTGTTTTCATCTATAAGCATTATCAGCTGTTCTTTCAGAGTATTCATTTTCAGAATATTCAGGTTTCTCATATATTCACTTTGCTTTATTTCCAGCATATTTCATAATGGTTTTGAAACTTTGTCTTTTTTATAATTACTTTGGAATATATGTTTCTCACAAAATAAAAGCACTAAGAAAATAAAACAATAAAATTGTTTTCAGTGATTTTCTTTGTACTACTTTAGTTTTAGTGCTAGTGCATTACTTAAAATATTAATGCATTTTTAATACCATCTGTGCGTTGGGAATTTTGCTATTTAGACGTATGTCTTCTTAGTAAAACACCAGCCTGTGATATCTGAAGCCCCTCTGAAATCTGAAAAAAGGGCATCCAGGGATGCACAGTCCTAAGATGTCAGGGCTGCACAACCACCAGGCCTCCACTAATCTCATGATGTGCAGCATGTATTATTACAGTTTATCAATAAGGTGATTTTAGATCTCTGTTGTATTGTTCTCCTTCCTTCATTCATCCATGCCTCTAACCAAGGTTCTGTACCTTAATACTGACTTTAAACACTACAGTTTCAGACTATTATAAGAATGTTTTCCTGGTATGTTGATCACAATGAGGAAATAGGGAACATCCATGAGGAATAATTCATACAGTGTACCAAAGGTATTTAATTCAAAAGACCTAGTGCTGCAATACTCTACTTTGGTAACCTTGTTTCCATTAAGATAAGTAATCAGTAGAGAGGATATTCATTTCTGCAGAATAATCAAAAGCAAATAATTAATTTGAATTTTCTGGCTATAGTATGCTCAGAATTAATTCAGAAAGGACTGCTTTAGTCACCTAAGACTTGCAGTTTAAGTAGGCTATGATACCTGAGAAACAAAAAAAAGTTGTACAGATATGTTAATAGATAATGGCCTTTTAAGTGATTTGCCCTTCTATACGTCCAAGAGAGGAATTGGACAGAGGAATCTATCTTACCCAGGTTTAGGATCCATAACACGCTTCACTGCAACCGATGAAGAGAAGTAAACATTACCTGGGAATAGTTGACTTAGATGTCTACTTCAGGGTATAATAAATCATGTATTAAAACTATCTGTTTCACTCCAGCAGCTCCAAAGTTTAAATTATTTGGAGGTGGCATATAGATCTACAAAATTATTAAAAATTAATTCTGTTAAGGAGATTTTTTATTTGTTTTCTTTAGTTGAGATAATTGAAATTCTTGTGAAGAGGATTATGTTCATAGTCATATAAATATATGTCTGTCTTAAGTGTTAGTAAAAAGAACTTGTTTGCCAGATTAACTCTTTGCAGATTGTAGTTAGAGCATTTCACAGCACTTCTTACAAGTGATGTAAGCAGCACATTGCCACCTGAGTTATGGACTGCACCCAGATTCTGTAGGGATCTGTGCACACACAGATTGATGCCAAGAAGGTGCTTTTTGTCTTAAGAATCAATGCTCAGTCTGATGCTGCAGTGCAGTGGAATTAGTGGTTAACTGCTGAAATATCTCTCTTCTTCATTTCTAAGAGTAGATTTACAATTTTGCCAGAGCTTGTTTTAACAAAACATTAAACCGTCCTTCACTTCTCTTAATGTTTGTCTTTAATGGGAATTTTCAAAAGCACTGTACATTTTAGGAGCAGAAGTCTTTTGTGAGTTCTACATCACATTAACATGAATCATTTTCTCTGATATTTGTACACTCCAAAATTACACAGACACCTTTAAAAATCACTTGCTAGCTAAATCACAGCTCACTATTTCAATCAGTTTCCTAAAGCACAGATGTGAGAAGTCTAGTGAAGGGAGGGATTAGTACCATATGTTAACAGATCTATATAAACAGATTTTTTTAAGATCTCCACAGAATTTTTCCGACCCTAATGAGTGAAAAATTGAGACAGACTGTTGCATTACTGCTGAAATACAGGTAGCTGGGAGAAATCCTCATTCATCAGGAACTTCTGGCTTGAGATGAGTGCAGCATTTCTGAAGTCTGGGAGCCCTTGCTGATAATTCATTGAGGGAGACCCTCTCTACTTGAGGAGATTTTGCTGTGTCTGAGCTGATTAGAGAGTGAGAAACCAAGAACTGAAAATCACTGATTGCTAAGAGCTCCTGTCAGGTTTAACAAGGATTTGAAGGATGGAGGGAAGCTGTGTACCTAAGCATAATCTCTTGGCCTTGGAACATAACCTAAGAAAATAAGAATTGCCAACTTCTGGGAACCCTTCTCAAACCTGAAAGTGAGGACCTAGCCTGGATCCTGCCAGGCTTCTACTGAGATCTTTTATTTTGTTGGGTTTTTTTAATCCTCATTTTCTGAACTAGGAAAAAACCCCTGCCAAATACAAAGTGTGTAATGTTTGGGTATATATTAACAGAATTTATTAAATCCTATTAATATGAAGAAAAGAAGACTAGAAAGTGAAGGGAAAACCATATCTCTCTCATGTGATGGCAATGCCAACAATGACTCAATGACTTTTTAATTTTATTTTTTTTTTCCCCAGAGATATGCTTGTGAGTAGTGAATGGAGAGAAATAAAGGGAGAGCAGGAATAAAATAAAAAGAGGACAGGAAAAGAAGGCCAAGGTCAGGAAAAGAGAGTAGAAAGGGTTTTCAAAGAGATGGCAGATAAAAAGAAGAATGACCTCAGAGAAGCAGTACTTCAAATATAAAAATGGGGAGGCAAGTGTTTCAAAGAGAGGGTTAACAATATTAGCTTTGGCTGTGAAACAGATGTTTATCAAAATATTCTAATGTCTTCATATGAAAGGAAATTACAGAGTGACTATTCTTTTACTTTGGTTTTCTTTCCTGCCTTCCTCTTTAGTGTTTATGAAAAAATGCCAGAGCAATATATATTATCACAGCAAACCACACACCATGGAACTTTCATATGCTCGAGGTACTGTGACCACCTGAAAAGGTTACCAGGGCCATAATGCCACTTGTATCTGGCTTTGGAACAGTTAAATCACCAGGAAATATCAAATTGATCTGATCATTAGTAGGCATTTTATCTGCATAAAATGACAAGACACATAATGGGAACAGGGAAAATGTGGAAGTTCTGCAGAAGAGGCAATCAGAATCCTTGTCTGGTCAAATAATATCAGTCCAAATAAAGCAATACCTCCACGAAGGCATGAAGGAGCCAGGTACACTAGATATAGAAAATACACTAGATGTAGAAAATACTGGTTTTCAGTATGAGATATATATATATATATTTAAATTTCACACACTTTTAATTTGTAATAGCTAGTTTGTTAGTTTTCCCACACTATTTCTATCCCCTATGTTATCTATGAATTGCATGGTTTCTGCTTCCTCTCACCCCAAATTCTTCTTATCCAACATCCAGTGTGTTAAATCCTATATGAATATAGTTTCAAATTCTGATGGCCCATATTCATTATGGGAACCTTAAGTGTGTTACTGTTTCTAATTCTGGTAGTTTCTGAGTTAGTTTCCCTAAGGTAAAACACATATAATAGAGGGTTTTTTGAGATATAAAGGCATATGATTACTTCTGTGGAGATATTGCAGCTGTTGCAGAAAATAAATGGTCAGTTATCAGCCTTAAAATCAGAAAAAGAGCCCATGCTGACAACACTCCCATGAGTAAAAAGCTCATTCTGATCGCGATAAAGAATACCTTTCTATTTGGCAGTTGTAGATGAGACAGCTTCAATGTATAAGAATACATACAGGGAAAGGGTCTTTTCCTGATTCTAGTTGACATTTCCAAAATATGAAAAGTAATTTCCAATATTAATGTAATCTTTAAAAATTTGTTACTATTACTTCACATACATGGACTTTCTCTCTGTTAGATTTAATAGTATATAATGTATAATGATAAAATTGTTAAAGATCTTAAAAATCAATTTCTTATGGTTTCTTTCCTTCTATTTTTCTTCCCTATTCCAGTTTTCCTCTTCAAATCAAGATATACAAATATTTGATTGTATATTAATCTGTCTTTACTTTCTCTTTGAGTGGTGCATTCCTGAAATGTGACAACTTACCTTTATATATAAACACAAGCTAGATGCTTACATGCAAGATAGAATGGAGTTAGTGAATCCAACTGGTGTAAAACATCGGCAGCTGCTCCAGTTAGACATGTCCCTTCTTTCTTCCCTTCAGCACCATCTATTTTTTTCCTTAATTCCAGTGAGCTTGGCAACACTGATTTCCTTTTTCTGTCTTCCAGCTGCAAGGAGGCTAGTGTGCAAAAATTCCAGAAGAAAAAGTGAAGATAATGTTTCTTCTCAGACTCTAATGTGTGTAGCTGAACCAACAATGTAAGGAAACTATTTTCTGTGAACATGAGCAGTTTTTCCTGGAATGAAATGGAAACTTAAAATCTCAGGTTTTAAGAGTAACCAAAAGGTCCTGTTACAACTTCAATGTATTCTAGAAATAGGTTCTAACAATGGGTTTGAAATAGACCTCTGTCCTTCATGAGAAAGCAGGTTGAGCAAGCCCAGTTGCTGTGTAATCTACAACATGGCCCATTCTTCTGGTTTGGCTGGTCACTCTTAACTCTTACTGATTGATGCACATGGTTGTTTGGATGGTCAGGACCACTTCTGTCAGTCCCTTGTGTTGAATTATAACACTTCAAAAATCATTTATGTTGGGACATTTTGAAAAAGTTCCTTCTTACTGGCAGTTCTGCTGGATATGCACGTTAGTTGCATTTTGTCTATAACACTTTAGACTGCATTTAGAAGTTTTCCTACTGCAGATTCACTCCTGCAAATTAAAAATAAATTAATCTTAACATATATAAATAATAACTATATTTTTTCCATTAATACAGTCTATTTTGTTACTGGTATAATAAATGTCCAGAGCTTTCTGCAAAGAGAAAATACAGCAGAGGTAGTTGATTTCAATAGTAGTATGTCAGAGATGAAGTTAACTCTCAGAAAAAGTACATTTTTTTTCTCCTGTCCTTAACACAATAACATTGTTAGCACAAAATAAAAGAAAATTGATGGAAAAGATAGCGTGTACTTGATGTTGATGGAACGCATGTTTGTGTCTAATACACTAGAGAAACTCTCCAATAACAGTTCACCCAAGTGAAAATATTGGACCATTTTGCTCCCAAGGTCAATGTCAATTGAGGTTATTGACTATATCAATGCTAAATACAAAAGTTTGTATTGTTCAAGGCTACTCTTTACTTGCACACTATACTCTTCAAGGTTCCTCAGTCACATTTAGAGTTTGCATCCCTCATTCAGTTATGCCATTTCTATCTTTTTGTCCTATTTCTTTCTTGCACAGTCTTTTCAGTCTGTAAATCCTAAATGTTAAAGGTGTCACTGCTACGTAGGGAGGAACATCACATTCAAGAACCCATTTTTAGCTTGTCTGCTAAAAAGTGTTCATTTTCACAGACCAAGGTGAGCCTGGAGGAACAGAGGTAGGAGAGACAACTGCTGGGCTACAGTCAGACCTACCATGGGATTCATTAGCCCAGCACAGCCCTGTCTAAAAGCTCAGAGGAGTATAGCAGTACATGGTCAAGTGGGAACCCGAGTCAAAGACTCAGAGGAAGAGACCGTCTTCTCCAGGCCATTCCCAGGAGATCCTGAGGCCCATGGTTCAGATATCACTGCTATCCCATGAGCCAAAGGGAGTGTCTGTAAGATGATTTTACTGAATAAGAGTGAGTGACTACTTAGGGGATTTGCAACACATTATGGGATGCAAGAGAAAAACATTTGGGATTACAGAGAAATTATTACAAAATGTTTAGAGGCGGAACCAAAGACAAGGAAAAGGATAGAGGGATAGATCTGGGTGATTTGGGGAGGAACAAGAATGAGAAAACAAAGGAGTAAGGGGATAAAAAAAGATATTTGCATGTTAATAGTTTATTGGTCTGTATTGTTTTCAGCCATGCCTTGCACCTGATCACTTCAATATGTTTTACCTTCTTGTTAAATTCCCCTCCAACTCTTTCCTGCATAAGGGGATCTCTCTTCAATGCACATGTGTTTATGGGGGCCTGAGTTCCAGCAAATGGAATCAGACCAGGGGTCAGAGGTACCAACTGGGACAAGTGCAGCTGTGAGGGTGTGATTGCTTTTGAAGATAAGCCAGATAAGGCAGCTGAGTAGATGAATTGGCCTGGGAGCCAGACAAATCTGTGTGTCTCTGAGGGGGAGACCACAGCAGAAGCTGGTTTTCAGAGCATCCAGGGAGCCCCAGCGAGCTGCTGGAGGGATCATGTGGTCTAGGAGTTGATTAGAATATCTGCCTGCATCTGTGTTTTTGTGTGTGTGTGTGTGTGTGTGTGCGCGCGTGTGTGTGTGTGTAATGGTCTGCAACTCTTGAGGGGTTGTATATTGAGTTTCAATCGAGAAACTGGGATTCAAGGGCAGACTGGGTGAGCTCAGCTGCTGGAGGGCTCCACCAGGTACAAATATACATATGAGCACATACACACATGCAGATATATAATGATAAATGGAAACAGATGATTCTTTTGGTGCTGTTTGTGTCTGTGTGAGTGATGAATGTTTTCATCTGTGCTGATCTGTGTGGCCAGCTGTGTGTATAATGTGGTGTATATCTGTGCGCTATGCATACGTGCCTGCTGGGAATACATGCCCAGCCTCACTACTGATTGGACATGGAGGCACAGGGCTGCTGCAGTAGCTTTGCCTCTATCAAGCTACCAGATTTGATAACTGTCTGACACAAGTTTTTTTTTTGCGGTCATGCAATCTGTATAATAATATTATTTATAAATATCTGAAGTCCAAGGCCAAAACTGGCATTATTGGGTGAGATATAAAAAAAATTTAAGTCACCCAGAAGAAAAATAAATGACAGTTTCTTTTAATTGCCATTGCAGATCTGTGCACAAAGCATTTTTGGTGATTGGAGGGAAGTAAGTGAGATACATTTCATACTGAAAGGGATCAATTTTTGAGTGGATTCAGCCTTCTGGTATTCTTGAAATATTCTGCATACTTTCCAACTTTCTGGTATATATGGGATTACTCACCGAGTAAAGAATTAATCACTGTGACTAAGGTTGTCAGAATTAGACCCTGATTAATTTGGCTGAAATCATAGGAGGAGTCAGTCATCATCAGAGCAAAAATAGACTGTGATTCTCACCGTAGTTCTTATTGTAATGTCATGGTGCCAAACTGGCTGCCTCTCATTGGAATTAAAAACTGTCTTTTTCTTTAGTCATTTCTCCTTGTTTCTTGGTCTGTTTGATTGTGCAGACTGCATGGTACAATGAACTGCAGACCATGAATGGAGCCAAAAGCTGTGCTGCATGACTTAAAATATAAACCTGTAATCCTGAAGCACAATCGCTACTGTGATATTTTTTTTTAAATCCAAGGGATTGCTTGCAATCCTTTCTCAGTTCTGAAAAAAAATGACCAGAAGTATTATATATTTTAATGTAATCTGCTGGAAAATCTTTTAGCCATGCAAATCCAGTCACTATTGAAGCATACCTTGCTTACATTTTGCAATTATGACAGTGCGATGATAGTAGGACGTTACACAAAGCAACAGGAGTTTAGCTTAGTTTAGCAAATCATCTAAGTATCTATCCTGATTTTTGGAAGATTTGTAGCCTAAGGCAGCTACCATGGCTGTCACATTGGTTAATTCATAAAACATTATTGTCCAATATTAATGCTGTACTTTCATTATCTACAGTGTACATGCACGCAGATTATTAGTAAAACAAAAAACAAATGACTGCATTATAGATTAAATATAGAGGTAATGAATGTAACATCTGAAATAAGAAAGTAAAAGAAAAAGGAAAGAAAATGAAATTTATGTGTTTCCTACAAGTGTTGTTCCGTATTTACATTGCTATTTCCATTTCACCAAGTAGAATAAAAAGGGAATTATTTTTTCCCCTTTCGCCAAGCATCCTAGACTGAACTTTATCAATGTGTTATAGCAACGGTTGTTATTTCACCACTATTTCTTCCACTTCATGCATCTGGCTTGTTGCTGTTAGATCTCACAGATTCAGACTGAAACCATAAGATACACCTTCAGACCCTGTATATGGGAAGTGTTGGCAAAATCATCATTACAGGTATGACCCTTAGGACAAGCCAGACAATATTTCTCTTTCTTCCCAGAACAATTTAATAACTTTTGTGAGATACAGGCTTTAGTGGATGTGGTTTTTTTGGAATGTATGTGAGAGAGGATCAAAATAGAAATCAATTTGTTGATAAAAAGATCTCTTATAGATTTTGAAATCTATATCTGCTTTTGTTTGAATCTGTGTATCTGTCTGTAGTCTGAGAAGATGAAAGGCTAATGATCTTGGTATTTCTCTGCACAGGTTTTTGTTGCATCATGTAACTATTGCACCCGTACAGTCCTTCTGTTTTATAAATCTTTATAATTCCTCAGACAAAGCTTGTGACTCAGAAGTGTTTTTACCATACTGAATAAGAGAGGTTTTCACAGTCACTGCACATGGAAGTTGAACAAAATGCTGCCTCTTTAAAAGCACCCATTTCATCTGTACATTTTAGTTTAGCTTGTTAAAATGAATAATCTTCCAAGGACCTATAGTTATGCTGGAAATTTCCATTTGCAAGGTTTAATCAGACTTCTTGGTTCTGTTCTTAGCATTTATAGCTTTAGCATTTGGTTGTCAGAGTCTTAAGTGACTGTAAAAACCCCACCAGCATTCAGATATTCAAGAAACTGCATTACATTTTCAGTAACTTTATGCTTTAAAAATTCAGGTGAAAAGAAAGGCTTTTTAAATTAATCTGTGCATAAAGCACGTATATAATAGTCTTAAGCATGGCAACCATGTCATTCAGGATCTGATTCAGTGAGCCCAACTCAGACATATAAAAATTATTAAAGTTTAAGTTCAAGGGCAGAGCAAAGCATTCTCAGAACACTACACTAATTTCACTTAATTCCTCTAGTTCTGTAAAGAGTGGCTATTTGAAAAAGTTAACTGGGTCTGTGTGGTTTTAATGAGATTTACTAAAAAGGTGAAGCAAAGAAATATAGCACTCAAATACACGAAAATAGCTGAAATTGCTCTTACTGGACTAAGCTCATTAAATTAACTTGCTGGAATGCTGGCTATTAGAATTATCAGACCAGAGATTTAATAGGTCTAATGCATTTGTTTGGTGAGGTTCACACATCTCCCTACCCAAAGGTTATTGAGCAGGCACAATGTATTTCTTTTTGGGTAGCTGTGGTGCTGGCAGGTACACTATTGCTGTAGTGCAGAGAAAGTGCTGTGTAAGTCAAAGTCTGCTCAGAACAAAGTAAGCAATTAAGGACAGCCTGTGTAGAGGTAACCCTTGGAAAAATTCTGGTGGAGACACATTCTGTGGTACCCAATAGAAAAAATCACTCCAAGTCAGAGTCTCAAGTTAAATTCAATGAGTTTTAAAATGGATTTAATGGTTTAGATCTCATATGTGTCACTTAGTCAAGTCTGTGCTACACTCTCCTTCCACAGTTAAGCTGACTGTTTAATTTTAGACCATGATAAGGAGTCTGAATGAGCAGGTGAATTTCACACAGTGTTAAGATGATAAAAAAAATTTAATGTCTTTATTCTACAGCTGCAGTGATGCAGACAACTCTCCTTCATTCTAGTAGATAATGTTAATTTCTGTTTCTCTACCTACAGAGCATGAGCTTTGCCATGCAATTTTAGAGTGAATGTAGTTAGTCAACAGCCTTACAAATTCAGAAAACCCTTAGTGCAACCAAAGAAGTAGAGCAATTTTAGAGCTTAGTATGATCTGAAAAGCAATTTCTGGAGACTCACAGGTTTATTGAGTTTCAACCTCCTGGGTGCCAAACAGGCAGAGGCAGCACTAAGTGTCAGTGCTATGTTCTGTTTGCAGCTACTTTGGGTGCTGTGTCTTTGTCTGATATCACCCTAACAGGCTTATAGTGTCTGCAAGAAGACCACCTTTTTCTGGGGCACTCACCCTACATTTAACCTGTCAAAAAGTTAGAATGCTACCAGAAATTATTAATCATTTTACTACCGAAAAGATAATATAGCACCCAACCTATTCATAGCATGAAAGAACAAAAAAGGCTTATAGAGAAAAAGGTCGGGAATAGCAGAAAGTAAAAGCAATATTAAACTTCTGCTTCATTTTTCTACTACTTTCACTTCAGTCAAGTTTATTTTGTGGAGAAGCATGACCAAGGTAAGATGGAAAGGGGTTTAGTAGCAAACTAGTAAAAATGTCATGATCAGAAATGCTAGAATGGATGTGTGTATGTATTTAATTATTTATTTATTCTCCTTCCAGACACTGCCCAAGAAACCTCAGAAGGGTATATTTCCGTACTGACTGAGAAGGTGAATAAAACCAAAACCAAAGAGGTTCCAGACATTCCATTTAAGCTGACCTTTTTAAGGAACAATTCCCACTTACCGTGTTTTAAGCACCAACTCTGAAGCTCTGGGACTAATTAGATGGTCCATATGTTCTGATTACAGTAAACATTATGCACAACTTTTGCAAAGAACAAGGTCACTGTATTACCTATGTGAAGTTTCATTCAGGAAGTCCATTGTCTAGAGAAATTCATTGCTGCAAGCAATTAATTCTCTTTTCTTTTCTTTTTCTTCAAAAATACCGGTTGAAGAGCAATATAAATGTTTCATGGAATGGTACTTATTAAGTCATAAATTTTCAATCATAATTTAAGAATATTTTAAAAGAAGAAATTTGTTCTGCATTGTCAGAGAATAACTACTTTAAAAAATAAAATCAAAGAAGTTTTTTTTTGCCTTCAGAAGCATTCTAAAGGTTAAAAAGCAATTAAAATTGTAAAATAAGCAGACTAACTGCTCATTTCATTTATTTTATCTTTCCCTTTCCTCTTTTGAATACTTTTTTTCTTTAAATGGTAATTTCCATATATTGCTATATTTCATTTGTACTTTTTCTTTCTCTAATATTGTCACTGTAAATATCCCCTTAAAGTACTTCTCAAGTATCTGCCAAATGTCACTATTTCTCTACGCTGACAGAATGATGTTAATTAGCTTTCCTTTTTAAATGGCTTCAAAATTTAACTTCCTTAATTAAGAATGTGATTTAGAGAAAGTAGAAATTGCAGAGAGGATGCTCCCATTTTCTACTTTTGCTTTTCTAGACCATGGTCCAAATGTTTCATGAAAGAAACGTATATTACTGCAAACAGAACTTACTTCTGATACTTACGTTTGTTATTAAAAGGTGTTACTCCCCACTAAATCCTAGTGTGGGACTATTTTTTCAGAAGTAATATGTGGATCTTTTCTTTCTTAAAAATACATTAGGTAAGAAGCCATCAACTGATACTTACCTTTATTTATCTGAAGGGTGGACATCAATGTGTAGAAAGGATGACATAAAATAATATAGCAAAGATTGTATGTTTTTCTAAATTTGGATATATTGGTATGAGACAGTAAAACAGAGAATTGAAATAAGCTGAAAAAGTTAATAATTTTAAAAACATAACCAGGCCCTGCATCCAACTTTTCTGTAATAGCATGAAAGATAATGCAAATCTGTCTCCAACTGAAGAGTGTGTTGGAGACGGCAAGTGTGAAGATGTCATACATTGAATAGAAATAAAAGTATTTTAAATTGTGAGAACAAAACAACTGCAGTAAGTGATCAGCCAATCAGGTAAAGAAGAGAACAACTATGCTTTTGGTCTCTGTTCCCCTAGTTATTTAACTATGGATGTGTCAGTGAATAATACAAATAAATAAAATTAAGCATGATCAAGGACCCAAACTCATGGGTCGCCTCTTTTCTTTTCAAAGCTTTAACTAAATGCCACAGAATTTCTATGATATTACATGCTGATCTTTTTAATTTTCCTTCTCATCTCTTTGATTTTCTTTCAGGGCCCTTTCACTCATTTTCAAAGAGGTGTATTTTGCTCACTGAATTATTTTTTTTTTTTCCCCCCAAGTTCCTCTCCCCTTTGGATTGGTACATCATTGTTGTTTTTTTTTTTTTACAATTGTTTCATATGTTAATAAGATTCAACAAAATTAAAAATATATGTTCATAAGACAAAGAGCTAGTTTTGGTAGTTACCATATTGTAGGAAAGAAAGAAAATTTGTACAGATAAAGTCAGTTAAGTACTCCTAATATGATGATATAGTTGATTTTGATTTTATTTAGACAGAAGATCTCTGCTGAAGGTAGATTTCAGACAATTATACTGGTAAAAAAATAGGTAAAAACTGATGAAGTCATTAAATTTTCAAAAATTACAAATTATCCTGTAAAGCTTCAGTGACTGCAAATTAGCCTTTGCTATAGCCCTCTGCTAACAATCTATAGATCATTTTATTATTCATGAATTTTAGTAATTTCAGGACACCACAGGTCATCTGATGCTCATTTATTTGCTAAACACCTTGTGCTGGTGTGCCTGTGCTGAAAAATTGCTACTATTTACTTCCCACAAGACACACAAGCAACAAAGTGGTGGATTTGGCCCCAGACATCCACTATGCCAGGCAGCATATATATCTTGCTGTCAGGGAAATAAATGAGCCCTTAAATTGGCTGCAAAGCTTTAAGAACTGAAATTTATATGTCTAGTTATCAAACAGAAAGTTCAGAACACCTGCCAATATGAAACATAATTGTGACAAACTGTTACATTTTACCTTTAACTTTTTGGCTGTAACACCACAACTTCATTACACAGATCTCATCCTCGCTACCCCTCCTTTCTCCCTTCGTCCAGATCAGTACCCCTCCAGAAAAACACTCACTGTATTTATCTATTTGCAGATGCTGAACAACAATTGATACATTTGTTCATCTCTCATCTCCTGCAAAAAATATCAAATCTATTAAAACCTCTAGAATTTCCTATGAGAATAACAAAAAATACTCACAGATTACCACAAAAGGCTAGTGGTATTTAGATATTTGATCTTTACAACTTCCTTGGAAGGCTTTCCATAGAATATCTACAACCATGAAAAAAAAGCTCCTAGGTTCCTTGTTTCGTTTTGCTTTACCTTAAAAAATTCAAAATACCTCTGTCTTCTTTCATTGGCTAACTTCACTATCTTTCCGTCTCTGTCCCAGTTTCAATGCAATTTTTTTGCTGCAACAGATGTAGCAATTGCTAAACTCTTTATCTAAATGTTCCATGAAGGGGAAAAAACCCAATAAAAATCCACTTGCCTCTGAACCACCTTTAAACTGTGTATTATGTGCACTGCAACTAACTAAATATTTTCCCTTTTGTGCATGTGTATCTCTGTTTTTCCAATCACTAATAGTCACACGAAAGAAAGCACCATATTTAAAGAGAACATTTTTTCATTGTTTTTGTATCTATCAATGAAGAGAATATCGAGTCTAAAATTCAATTCTACATTAAAAAAAAATCAATATGGAGAGTTTAAAAACTCTTAAACCCCTTCACCAGATGAACCTTTACGTTCAATAAAGGGAATACAAACAGTCTTAGAAAGATAATTAAATATATGGCACTTAATGTTCTTTATTATTTTGACCACGCTATTTAGCTTTTTCCAACTCCTGTGCACTGTCTAGTCAGGGAATTTAGTTGAACATAAAGAAGTTCGTTATGGTAACTTGTCTCAAAAGCCAGGTTTTAAGTAAAAAATTGGTCAGAACACACTTTTTTCTCCTACCAACATGACCATGTCAGTGATTTGAAACGACTTGAAAGCATGGAGGTGGGGCACACTCTTCAAAGAAAGAAGGATGAGAAATAGCTTAGTAAAAGATAGTCTTCATTTTCACCTTGTACAGCACAATGCTGCATACTAAATCTCTAATCCCCACTGAGAAGTTCTTCACATTTATTCCCAGGATCCTACATTTAAGACATGAAACAGCCTTTTCTGTTCAGTTTCCATTCTTTGGCCAAGGAATATTGCATGAAAGCATCATAAGGAAAAGGGAAAGGGGAAGGTTACTACCTCTTTCTTTCAGGTGTTATTTAGGCATATAAAGCTAAATGACAATGCTTGAGTTGCTCAGAAGCTCAGCTAAGCCACACTTGTCCAGGTGCATTTTAAACAGGGTAGGCAAACAGCTGTCATTCTAGAAAAGCCATATTAGTGGGTAAAATAATGGTGTGTATAGAAACAACTTTCAGTTTGATGTTTTTATCCATGGATTTAAGTAATTTTAAATGAAACTTTTCACCAATTTTTGGTTAATGTTTTATCATGAAGTCTCGTTCATTAGTAATATAGGTAACAAATTAATAAATTTGGGGAACATAGGTTGTGTTGCAGTATGAGCACAGACTGATGTTTTTACTAGACATTATCACAGAATCTGAAATATCCTGTTGTTACAGTCAAAGTGTGTTTTCGTGCAACAGACACTTATTCAAGTAGTAATTTTACAAAATAATACAGGACATTGTGACTCTTGATCATAATGTCCAAATTCAAAGGAACAACAATAAGAAGAGAAGATGTCTACCTAAATTCTACCTAAGAAGCCTGGAAGTTTAAATTTCACCAAAAATCTCAAATAACTAGCCAGAAAAATTACTCCTCGATACTTCCTGAAACTCACTTGTGACAATCACGTCATAGTCATATCACATGTGAGTTTTACATGGCACTGGACGGTAAGTGCATAAAAGACATGTCTTTCTGTGATAAAATTAGATGTAACTAAACTGTAAGATGAAGTGTACATTTTCCAGGTCACATTTTTGAGGAGAAATAGCAGGTAGTTATCTAAATCCTTCCTGAAGTTCATTGTTTTTCAGATATTATTCAAGACTATAAAAAACACCCCAGTTTCAAACGCATCTGAGAAGTTATGCAGTGTGACATTTTGGCTAACATCTTCAGGGTTCTTTCAATAGTGAATAAAGCCGAACATTGTTTTGTAACAAACTAAGTTTCCCAAGGAAAAGAACTTCTGAATCCTAGAATTTTCCCAGGTTGCTTAGGATAATCATGACTCCTAAATTCTAAGTACCCTAAGTACCTATGTCTTACCTTAAGTAGTTTCACCCTGTCAAAGTGCACCATTTAAGTCCAAGACTGTGAAAGGAAGTAAGCTTTCCTCTGGATAAGGATTTTTCTTAGAATTTCTGACCCTATTCTTAGATTTTATCTTGTGCAATACACAATAAAATTGTATCACTTACTTAGAGTTATGATACCTAACACCAGCAGGCTGTGTTTTACAGCTGAAGACCACAAACTACTTATCACCATCCCTGGAGGTATTTAAAAGGTGAACAGATATAGTTTCTAGGAATTTGGTTTAGTTGTGGACTTGGAATTTCTAGGTTAGTGGTTGGACCTGATGACCTTAAAAGATGTTTTCTACCCTGACGTTTTCTATGACTCTGTGATTAGATACATCTGTGCTGAGATTATGTAGTTAATTTTGTCAGAGGTGATTTAAGTCTTACATCTGAAGAGATTCCATAGGATATGTA
Organism: Dasyornis broadbenti; assembly: GCA_013397935.1. Lineage (NCBI taxonomy): Eukaryota > Metazoa > Chordata > Aves > Passeriformes > Dasyornithidae > Dasyornis > Dasyornis broadbenti. The sequence goes on along the minus strand of VZRN01001098.1, from coordinate 203,137 downwards.
ACTCCTATTACAATTACAGACCAACAGTATCTGTAAAACTGGTCTGAAAAGGTATGATTAGTCTCAAAATAAAAAGAAAAATATTTTGAAAAATACTGTCTGAAACCAACAGAGAATCTCAGGCTTGTCTGATGCAAAACAAAGCAGAATCCTCTTCAACATTATACTGCAGAAAACAAAACTATGATAAAATAAAAAAATCCCAATGAAAACCTCCTAGGCATTATAATTTGCTCCTCAAATTTGTCAGATCAACAGATGATTCAAAATTTCTTAAAACAATGTTATAAAAAAAATAAATCACAAAATCACAGCTCTGTATAGTATCACTACAGGAGATGATGGGTTTTGTGGGAATATCTGGCACAGAAATACCCACCTATTTCAATTGTTCTCTCTGTGTATTAGAAGTTTTTCAGTGGGAGAGGAAAAGAAAAGAGAATTTATGTCTATCAGTTTGGGATGAATTAAAGGAGTTTTTTGAGTCACCAAATTACCATGATTGAAAGTGTGAATTAATAAATACTTGTATAAATAAACACATGCATATCTGTTGGATTGACTGCTACAAGGATATTTGCATGCGCCTTCATGTGATTCATGTAATTTATTCCTTTAATTGTGTCTAACTGTGTGTTTAACTAACTACAACTTTTTTGTAGCAAAATTTTTGTACAACTCCTTATAAACATTCTTTTGTTTTTTCTTCCTTTTTGTTCCCTGGCTTCATATTACTCAGGTAGGTAAAGAATAAAATGGTTCTTACAAAATATGATACTTTTTGTCCTGCTGAGAATGATGTAAATGAAATCTGTGGTATGTCAGCACATCTAGTTAATTAGTGATATGAATCATGATTTTTTTTGTTTGCTTGTTTGTTTATTTCATGCTCAGTTAACATAAAGCAGAAACACCAGAAATTAACATTCCTGCTGTGTCAGAGAAGCAAATTTGAACTGTGAATGCATTCATCCCCCAAGAAATAGCAGGGCCTCAAACTTTAAGTGAAACAGGCGTCGTGCTGCTTAATTCCAAGCAAAGCATTTAATTGTATTGGCTTTGGTGGATGCACGGTACTGATGATAAATAGTTCTGAAAAAAACCCAACCAAATTTCACTAAATATTTTACACAAATGCTTTCTTATATACATATATATATATGTGTATATATATGTAATATATAGATGAGTAATAACAGTGCATACTTAGGTTCACAAAAAAATCTCATGAAAACTGAGGAAAGTACATGCTCCCACTATAATCAACTGTCAGTAAAATCAAATGGATGACTCTCATTAAGCTTTTTAGCAATAGAAAATTATTATCTGTAGTTTTAATTATATCTGTATTATCCATTCCATTATATAAGTTCAGAATTAATGTGAAGCTTTTGCACAATTTTATCTACATAAATAGCTGTTATAATAGACTAGATTGCCTGGTATACACAAAACCTAACATGGAGACCTAGAAAGTGGGTCCAGAAGGTGTTGATCAGTGACACACAGTCTAGCTGGAGGCCAGTAAAATAGAGGCATACCCAAGCGTGACAATACTGCTTCTGTTTAACATACCAATGGCACCCTGGCCTGGATCAGCATTAGTGTGGCCAGCAGAACGAAGTCAGTAACCATCGCCCTGTACTTGCCACTGGAGAGGTCGCACCTCAAGTCCTGTGTTGTTTTGGGCCCCTCAAAAAAAGCAAGACATTGAAGTGCTGGAGCTTGTCCAGAGGAGAGCAATGAAGTTGGTGAAGGGTCTGAAGCACAGGTGTGATAAGGGGTGGCTGAGGGAGCTGGGGTGGTTTAGTCTGGAGAAAAGGGTGTTTAGGGGGAATGTTCTTGCTCTCTGCATCTACCTGAAAGGAGGTTGTAGTGAGTATCTTCTCCCAGGTAACAAGTGGCAGGACAAGAGGAAATGGCCTCAGGTTGTACCTGTGAAGGTTTAGATTGGATATGAGGGAAAATTTCTTCACTGAAATGATGGTCAGACATTGGAACAGGCTGTCTGGGGAAGTGGTGGAATCCCTATCCCTGTAAGTGTTCAAAAAACTTGCAGATATGGCATTTGGGGACACAGTTCAGTGGTGAACTTGTCATTATTAGGTTTATAGACTTCATTCCTTGACTGTAGAGGTCTTTTCCAAATGTAATGATTCTATGATTTTATGATCTTCATTAATGGTCTGAATCATGGGGCAGAGAGCACCCTGGGCAAGTTTGCTGATAACAGGAAACTGGGATCAGTGGCTGATATATACAGAGTTGTGCTGCTGTTCAGAATGACCTCAACAGGCTGAAGAAATGGGCTGACAGGAATCTCATGGAATTCAACAAGAGGAAGTGTAAAGTTCTGCATGTGGGGAGGAACAACCCCATGTACTGGGGCAAACCAGGACCACCCAGTTGGAAAGTAGCTTGGCAGAAAAGGACCTGGGAGTCCTGCTGGACACCAACTTGAACAAGAGTCAGCAATGTGCCCTAGCTGCAAAGAAAGCTAATACTGGTGCTGCTTTAAAAGTATTTCTGCCAGCAGAGCATGTGAGGTGATCCTTCTCCTTCACTCAGCACTGCTGAGGCTGCATTTGGGTGCAGTGTCCAGTTCTGGGCTCCTCAGCACGAGAGAGACATGGACAATCACAAGGGGCCCCCAAGGCGACTAAGGGACTAGAACACTCTTCTGTGGGGGAAGGTTGAAAGAGCAGGGACTGTGCAGCCCAGAGGAGAGAAGGGTCGGGGGAGATGTTCTCAATGTGCATAAATACCTGAAGGGAAGTTGCAAGGAAGACAGAACCAGTGACAGGACTGACCACTCCCACATATGCTCTCATAATCTCTGTAAAACTTGTATCTCCTCTCCCACAGTCTACTGAGATCTTTCAGCTGAACATTTGGAGAATTATACCAGATGTAAATGTATGTAATGGATCTAAAGTTTAGTCATATTTCAGTTTCGAATTATTTGACCTAAAGCACTTGAAATGAAGATTTTTAAGGTAAAATATATTTAAAAAGTCATTCTTATATCTTCTATGGTGTTGATTCATAGCATGCAAAAATTAATTGAGGCAATTTTAGGAGACTTTCTATTGTAGAACTGCAATTACTGGATTGAACAGTCTAAAATTATTGCAGATTTATGACAGTGTTGCATGAGAATATTTGGCTCAGGAAGTTCGCACCATTGAACTGAAAACCCAAAGGGAAAAGCTTTGCTAAAACCACCCAGGTAAATAAGTGCGTTTGGGGGAATAAAGATTAATGCCCAATTTAATAACAGGAAATTAATACCTACAGCTTTACTCATCAAGCAGAAAAGAAGATCCTTAAACAACTTTTATGCCTTCTTTCAGTATTTTCAGTCTCTTCTGTCTTTGACCTAGTTAAAATCCCTCTTTAAAGAATCAATAACATGTCCACTTCTTTCCATTTTCAATTTGTTCTGATGCTTGAGGAGCGGTCAGAAAGACTTTTTATCTTTCTGATGTGCAAGCCACAGATCATACAGCAGAGAAACAGTGTCAAAGTCAACCCAGTCCAAGTAGTAGCTCATCTTGTTCAGCTTTATCTTACATATTTTCCTAAAGCTCTGGAAGTTATACTTCTTCAGTGGTATAGAAATCTATGCATTGATTTCAAGTTGTTGTCATCACATAAGGGACTGACAGGTCCCAAAGAGTAATGATGCCTCATTTGTAGAAGCAGACTGCACACTGCACTTTTGCCTTTTTTTTTTTTATGTTGGAAAGCTGCCAAGTTCACGAGACTGCAACACCCCCCCAAGGGCTTTGCTACAAAACTTCCTGTGAGCTCTCCTTTTGTCACTGGGAGAAGAGTTTCAACCCACTCTCCATGTATTCCAAAATTAATTTCTGGTGAAATTTCACTTTTGTTTTCTTCTGTTTATTTTGTTTCATCCAAGTCTAATTTAAAAACTGCTTTGAGAGAGTGTTAAAGACTGTTTAAGCTCTGTGGAAGATCATTTCTGGCTTTAAGCTACAGCAGTTGTAGTGCAAGTTTAGTATCTAAGCTGGATAGTAATGGATATAACTGTAAGACAAATATGCATCGGGAGTGCAGAGCAAATGCAAAAGTTAAAGGAAGACCTGGATTTCTGAAGGTTGTAAAGGTGTCCATGATGTCAATTTTGTTTCCAGACTGAATGTATTTCTAAAATCTCCTCCTCTAAAAGACATATTATTATTATTTTATTATGATTTTATTTTGATTTATTTTTACAAAATTCTTGTTGGATGAAAGGGAAGGTAGGCAAGCTATTTATCAGAAGAGGATAAAATCTTTTAAGAAAAAGTAAAATAAATTTTCCTATGAGTAGAGCAACTGCTAACATTGAACCCTGTGAATATCTGTCCTTTAAATCCCAGTTTCTAAATAATTATGCTGAGGCAGCATTGCATCTGACTGCCTTTTGATTGCATGTAGCTGAATAATATAAATGATTCTGTGAAGAACAGTAGAGGTTTTTTGGTTGGGTTTTTCTTTCACCCTTTTATTATGTTCATTTTGTTCTATGTGTCTTCTACTATCCAAGTTTTTGTTTCGTTCATATATCTTATATCCCTATTAGACTTTATAGATTTTCAAAAGAGATCTGAAATAACAGAAGAAGCATTGGGATAATATACGGGAGCATAAACTCTAAGCCATACCTAAATACTCTGAGAATGAGGTTTAAAGACAGGAATCACATTCCTCATATGGAAAATCTAAATGTATCATTCCTGTATTCTCAAGCAGTGATGAATTTTTGATCTGTTACCTGTGGTATCTTGCCTCCATATTGATATATAATTTCAACTAAGGTTGAAATAGAGTTGTGCTCAAAATTTGTTGATGAGAAAAGAGGAAACATACTTTATAAAGCCAGGAATATATTGTTAGTAGAAATGGAACCTTAACCAAGATATAATCACAGTCTCAATGACTGCCTAGAAGGTAACCAAAATAAATTTCACCTGGATCAGGGTAATCTTTGCCTTCCCTTTTTCCCTGTCTATACACAGCAAATTGAGGTATAATCTGAATAAACAACACCTCACAAACTTGGCTTTAGATGCACATAGCACCAATAGGAGCCTGCAGCAGAAAATTGAGTGAGCATTCACAAAAGCCACATAAGACAAAGCAAAATTGCCCAGTGTTCTTTCTGCAGTTCTTTACATCTTGGAAAGACTGAAATTAATAACCCCATCTCTGTTTTCATACTCATGTCATGATTAAAAATTTATATAATTAAAAAGTTTTTAATTAAAAAGTTTTTATTATGTAAGCACTTAGAAAGATTCAACTACAAATTTTTGTTAAAGTTTAAATTAGATTTTGTTGCTATTTCTATAGAACTAACTGTAACTAATGAACTCTGCTTTATGGAAGCTCTTTGACTTTATACTTAACACACTTATCCTTCCCTGTATTTATTGGCATTAAAAAAAATGATTTATAAAACAAGATACAGAAAAAATTAAGCTTTTTTTTTATTGCAAAGCTTTATTTGAGGAGAAAAAATATTATTGTTTGCTTTGCTATTTTTCTCAGAATAAATAGTATTCCAAAAGAAAATAATAGATAGTAGCATCTTTTAAATAAAATTTAGATGATCAGAACTTTGAAGATGAAATTAAAGATTCCTAAGGATTTTTCCTGCGGAAAAAAAATCAAGAAAAAATAGCTGCTCCCTAGTATTTATCAACACATATCGCTGTCAGTTTTGGCTCTTGGAGGCATACATACTTCTTCTCTTAGCACAAGTACATTAAAATACCAATTTGCCAGCTTAAGGTAAGGAAAAACTTGTTTCCGTGATTTTATAGAGCTAACTGAAAAGATGTTAGCTCAAAGGGGGTTATTTATTGACATTTTTACCATTATTAGGATGGTGAAGCCTGGAAAATAAGTATGCTGAAAGCTTGCCAACTTTAAGATAAACAAAATTATCACAAATATTTATAATGATATTTTAACCATAACATGTCTCAGAATTATGGTTGTTTAGATAATTTTATGCCACTCTGGCACTCTGCATTCTGGCTCAAGAGAGAATAGAGATTTTATGAACAGTGCAAATACTTCTTACATCTCTTGAATATCTCTGTCATGGCTGGGGAAATTCTGAAATGTCTACTGAGATAGTTCAAATAATTATATCAGAATTCTGTCTTAATTATGCAGATTATTGATTTTTAAAAATGTGAAGTAATGTTTTTGCGTTCTACATGTTTAATTCTGAAATAACTGGTTTGGATATTTCTTATTTTCTTACTTCTCTATGATAAAGAGGAGTCAATTCTTCCCCATAGTGCCTAATTATTAAAGCTGCAATTATTACCAAGCATCATACAATATTATAGTCTTGTTGAAATAGATATCCTCCCATATATGTTTCCTTATGTCCCTTTTTATAATATGCTGTGAGAACTCTTGTTATTTTCTACATTTTTTATTTCATATGCTCTTTAAAGATTTTTCTAGTCTTCAGAAAATATGGTAAAAATTCTGCAATGCATTCAACAAGTTATAAATCCAATTGCCCTTATATAATCCTTGGATTGCACTTCATGGTAAATAGTATTGTCGATTTACTTCTAGTAGTGTCCATGCTGCTCAGAAATTGTGTTTAGCTTCATACAATACTCCCAGAGAGTTTCGTTCTCACAGACCATTAGGTTATATCTTAGATAAATAAATAATAATAATACAAGGCAGGGGAAAACCCCTGACTCCTACTGTTGATTATAACTGATATAACACATTTTACTGCAAGATTAGAGGCAAACCTACATAGATGAGAAGAAGCGTCATCAATCCGTTGTCAGGCACTATCAGAGATGCACAAATGGCAGAAAGAAGAATGAGGTGCCTGTGGCATGCATTAGTAATCTACAGTGAATTTTTTCTCCTTTTTTTCCCCCTCAAGAATTGCTAAATGTATAAAAATTATTTTCTCAACGAAACATGAAAATGACAATATATTCATTTGGTTAAGTATATGTTACTGTCTTTTTATTTCTGAGAATTAAAATGACAGAATTGCAATATGGTTCTGACTCAAAAAAATATCTGCTAGAATACTACAGCCACTGTTCATGAGCTGCAGGAGTGGAGAGAGAAGGATTTGAGGGTTGGACTGTCCGGTGGGTAAAGAATTGGTTCGACAGGCACATCCAGAGGGTAGTACTCAGTGGCTCAGAGTCCCAATGGACATCAGTGACAAGTGATGTCAGGACTGGCACTTTTTAACATCTTTGTCAGTGACAGGGGCAGCGAGATCAAGTGCACCCTCAGAAGATTTGCAGATGACACCAAGCTGAGTAGTGCAGTTGACACACCTGAAAGACAGGATGTCATTCAGAGGGACATGGACAAGCTTGAGAAGTGGGTCCATGGGAATCTCATGAGGTTTAACAAGGCCACGTGCAAGGGAACCCCCTGGTATCAACACAGGCTGGGACTGAACAGATCCAGAGCAGCCCTGTTGAGCAGGACTTGGAGGTGCTGCTGGATGAGAGGCTGGACATGACCCAGCAATGTGCACTCACAGCCCAGAAAGCCAAACACATCCCGGGCTGCAGCAAACACAGCAAGGCCAGCAGGGTGAGGAAGGGGATTCTGCCCCTCTGCTCTGCTCTGGTGAGACCCCACCCAGAACACTGCATCCAACTCTGGGGCCCCAGTATAGGAACGACATGGACCTGTTCCAGATGAGGGCATCCAAGCTGATCAGAAAGATGGAGCACCTCTCCTGTGAAAAAAGGCTGAGAGAACTGGCATTTCTCAGCCTGTAAAAGAAAAGCCTTCAGAGTTATCTAATTACATCCTCCCAGTACCTGACGGGAACTTACAGGAAAGATGGAGAGAGAGTATTTACAAGAGTATGTAGTGACAGGACAAGAGGGAATGAGTTTAAATTGAAAGAGACTAGGTGCAGATCAGATATTAGGAAACAATTCTTTATTGTGAGGGTGGTGGCACTGGAATAGGTTTCCCAGGGACACTGTGGATGGTCCATCTCTGGCAGTGTTCAAAGACAGGTTGGATGGAGCTCTGAGTAACCTGGTCTAGTGAGAGGAGTCCCTGCCCATTGCACATGGGTTGGAACCAGATGATCTCTATAGTCCCTTCCAGCTCAAGCCATTCTATGAGTCTATGATCTTATGAAAAAGTCACACATAACAATTTCAACATTTAGTATAGCATGCATCATATTAATGCCGTCTTTCCTACCTGTTTAACAGTAAAACTCAGCACCCACCTCAGAAAAATAAACCTTTGTCTCTCTCTTTTAATGAAAACCCTTAAAAAACCTTCTTCTTTTAATTGGTAAGAATAATATGTGCTGACTAAGGAATATGTGAAGCGTAGGAAGAACTACATGATGAAAAGCATACTTGTTTGCTACATTCTCATCATTATCTCTAGTTAAATACATGTACAAGATAAAGCCAGCTAGTGGAGAGACTTGTGAAATGCTGTTAATTCTGGAACTCAGCAAGAACAATATGTGTGTATGTTATTAGGAAGAAGGAGTTTTATCAGTAATTGCTCTTCTTTATTGAGCACTCAATAATTGCTGCAGAACAATCTCAGAGGCCTGCCCTGGCTCACACAGTCACCTTTCAGTGGAATTCTGTAATTATTGTTAAAGGTTCATATTTGCCAATTCTAAAAGAGTACTGATAACTTGATTTTTTTTTTTTCAGAGAAGGATTAAAAAAAAATTATTTCTGAAGGGAAATGCTCAGTGTAAGAATGTTCAGGCAATTGTTGCAAAGTTCTTCAGCGGCAAAAATGTTCAGATGATTATATTCTTTTATATTTGAGATTGTCTAGCTAGCAATGGCCACTGCACAAGCCTGCTGGAAGTGATTTCCACCTATTACTGAAATGTTGTCTGCTCATCTGCTCTGGACAGCTAATCCCACTCTGTTTTCTGCTTATAGAGACTTCCAAAAAATAATGCAGTCAGATGAAATGTGTTTTCATAACCATATCTATTACATGTTTAGATGTTTTTCCACTTGAATTGCACTTTGATCAAAAACTTTAAAGGAAAGAAAGATCATTTAGACAATTACTTTTAGGTGTGCCTTCCATAAAGTTTATGTCCTGTCTCCAGTGCCACAGTAGGATACTTTTTTTTATTGTTGTTTTGCAGCAAAATGCCCCCATGATAGAGGTGTGAAAAATTTTATAATAAATAAAAAAACCTAAACAAAATCTTACAAGTGGGCTAAGCCTTTCAACTGGATATCCTCCTGTGGTTACTTAGTAGCTCACTTTACACAATACTGCTGAAGTAGTAAGCATGAGCGGATTTGGAGACATGAAACTTTAGAAAATTTCAAATTGAGATATTGTTATTTGCAAACCTTATTCCACTGCAGCCTTTCCCAATTCCTCTCATTTTATTTTTCTCTTGTTCATCATAATAGTGAATATAAAAAGCAGTAATAGTTGAGGTTGTTTGCATCAGGAAGAAAAAGCACAAAGCATTGTAAACAGAACAAAGCAATTCAGCATCAAAGTTCAGTGTTACTGGCTGCATCATTCGAGTTGCAAAGTAATTTTGTACAACCTGCTGAGCATGCCCTATTTTGTGAGGCATCAAATATTACCTTGGATATAAAGTCCAACCCCTCTGGCAATTTCTGACTGCTTCCATTCTTAATTGTTATAGTTTGCTGTACAGAGGTGCCATGACATTCAACAAAATGTGTTTGTCCTCTGCAATGTGTGTCTACAATGACCCTCACCTGGGACGCCCATCTGTGGGCCCAGGACTGACATTCAAGCTCCTCAGACTCATGCTCCTAGACTAGACCTCATATTGTAGGTGAGCCTTTATCCAGCCCCATTGAGCAGATAAAGCATTTTCTGAAGTTGGTTTGTGTGTGCGTATGAGTATATGTGCATGGATAAGTAATTAGGAAGTAAGAATTGCCTCTTTTCAGCAATGTGTGCATTATGCAGTTTGCTTTCATTTTAAGGTACTTTCCTAACAAAAAATAACCAAGCAAAGGTAAAATGTATGCAAATATTCTTCAAGTTATTGCTTATTGACTTTACATGCCCTTTTTTTTTTTTTATTGTATTGTAAGTTTAATTCATTTTCCAACAAATAAATATAACTTTTAATAAAATCAAAAGTCAGCCTATGGTTGTTTTAGTAAACTACTGTGGAATTTTCATTTTATCAGAAGATAATCTAGGTATTGAATTGCTATCTCTTAATGTCTGTAAAAACATGGAAATGTAACCTATAGACTAGAGTAGAACAAAGTTAATAAATTCCATAGGCTTTAAAACTAGGAAGGAGTCAAGCAATAAAGGAGTTAAGAGAGAAATAAATTTGTTTTTCTAGGTTGGTTCATGAGAGATTTCACAGATTTGTGGCATGAAACTTTGAGAAAGCACGTCATCAACAATTGGGTGATTAATGACTTGTATGTGGAAAGAAAATGAATGAACATTCCTTGTTGCCAACAGGTTTCATTAACTATGAATAGTAGGCAGGCACAGATATATAGTTCTTTGTAGCATTCTGAATATCAGTGCTCAAAGATTTTAGATAACATGTGAAGTATCAAATGTGGGGGAGGGGATTGTTTGTTGGTTTGGGTTTTTCTTATTCAATTACAGCAACTTTTCCCTGATCCCTATAAGATCATAGAATCACAGAATACTTCAATTAGAAAGGGACCTTCAAAGCATCTACTTCAGCCTCTCTGCTGTGGGCAGGGACATCTTGTATTAGGTCAGGTTGCTCAAAGCATCCTCAAACCTGACCTTGAACACTTCCAATAATGGAACACTCACAACTTCTTTGGGCAACCTGTTCCATTGTCTTACCACCCTGACTATAAAGAATTGTTTCCTTATGTCCAATCTAACCCAGATGAAACCAGGACACGCCCTCTTTCCATTCAAAACTGTTTCCCTTGTCCTGTGATGGCAGTCCTTGTAAAAAGTCTCTCTCCATTGTTTTTACAAGCCCACTTTAATTATTGAAAGTCTGCAATAAGACAAAGCCTTCTCTTCCCCAGGCTGAAGAACCCCAATTTTCTCAGCCCTTTTTCATAGGAGAGGTGTTCCATTCCCCTGTCCATCTTTGTGGCTCTCCCCTGGACCTGCTCCAACATGTCTGTGTCTTTCTGCTGGGAACCCCAGAGTTCAACATGGTGTTTAAGGTGGAGTCATGAGAACAGAGAGGGAGAATCACTCCCTTTGACCTGCTGGCCACACTTCTTTTAATGCAGCTTGGGATACAATTGGTTTTCTTGGCTGCAAGCTCATTGCTGCCTCATATTCCATTTTTCATCCACCAGCCCTTCCAAGTTCTTATCAGCAAGGCTGCTCTCAATCCATTCATGGGCCAGTCTGTGCTGATATTTGGGGGTTACCCCGACCCAGGTGCAAGATCTTGCACTTGGCCTTGTTGAACTTCATGAGGTTCCCAAGGGTGTGCTCCTGAAGCCTATGAAGATCCCTCTGGATTGTGTCTCATCCGTTAAGCACATAAACTGCACCACTCAGCTTCATGTCATCTGTTTAGAACAGGTCACATTTACCTCTATAACCAAAATTATAGTGGCAATTTCTTATGACTGTACTTAGCTAAGCTTTATTTAAAACTGCTTGCCTTGAAACAACTTTTTCTTTTTTCTGAATACTACAAATACCCCATACAAATGATCAATAATTTCCCTTTACATTTTAGATGCCAGAACTGAAGAATTTTTCTGTCTTGTCTTGCAAAGAAATAATAAGGAAAAAGTGAAGAGCACTTTTCAGATATAAAGGCAGGAGGAAACGCCTGAACTAATACACTTGTTTCTCAAAAGCTAACAAAACCGTGATCCAAATTAGCTAGTTAAAAAATATGAGGAAAGGAGGTTGGAGGCTGTTTGCCTCCATCTTCATAGACACATAGTAACTATGATAAAATCAAAAGCAGTTACTTTCAAAAGATATTATTTAAAAATAAGAGAAAAAAAGATAGATTAGGTTCTGCACCATATCTTCCTCACAATAATTCAGTACTCCAGTGGCTATAAGGAACAATTATGAAACTGTAGCTATTCTTAGGAATATGTACATTGGATAAGCAAAAAGAAAAAAAATTGAAATTACATATACAACACACAGATTTTTGTGAAGTCTAAAGAGCAATGAGAAAGATAGCTCCAATTAATAGGAAGAAATACTCTTAGTGACAGAAATGTGGGCACAGGACATGAAACTTAAAAGACAATAAATGATCTGAGATTGGTCTACTGACATTATTAAACTGGAATTAGATCTCTTGATAAAATTAAAATGGTGACACATAATTAGCAATAAAAGTCATTCAAATTTTTGAAATTTTACATCTCTGACACTTTAATATCATCTTTGATTTGGTACCAAAAGCAAATGTCATTTTGTTTTTCATACCTTGTCAGATATTCTGTGCTCTTCTGACTTCAATGGAATCAGGAATAGAACTGGATCTCCTGTGTATTCATGGAGTTTTGTTCTTAAATTATTGTTAAAAGTAATATTTTTTAATATGCAAGACATTTTTGTTTTTCACAAGCCTCCTAACCTATAACAGCCAACATAACCATCTACCTCACCACCAGTGGTTCCATTGTATCTAATGGATACAGTGTATCCAGTGAATACCTTGTTGACACCTTAAGGGAAAGAAGCTGATGGCACATTTTGAATTCGTTTTTTAACCTTAGGAGGAATATGAAATGCTTATTCTGTACTGTATCACAGAGATGAAGATATTTAATTCAGACCTGCATTAACTTGTTCAGCACATAACGCCGTATGGAATTTATTGTATCATAGAATTGTTTCTATATAAGCCTAAGAATAGAATTTTACTGCCGAATCAAGTAACTACAGAAAACAGATCACAGAAACTCCCATCTGTTTACTCATTATTCCCCCTTAAACATCTTTCAATCTTTAAATAAAATCAATCAAATAAATCTTCATATGGCAAGCTTAAAAAAAGCTAAGAAAACAACCAAGCAACCAAACAAAAAAAAAAAAAGAAAAAAACCCCAAAACAAACAAAGAAAAAAACCCCAAGAACCAAAAAACAAACAAAAAAATCCCCAACAAACCAACCCCTCTCAAACCAACCCCTCTCAAATAACCAAGAATACTGAAGTGAGATGTATGTTATGGATTCAAAATAGAGTAAGTAAATCCTAGTAGCTATTTTAATATAAGTTGTAATTGGCTAAGTAATAAATTTCTAATATAACTGATTAGGTAATTGATTTCCTCAAAAAATAAAGTTAGTCTTTATTTTCATTAATAAATGACAAATCCTTAAACATTTTGGCTACACAGAAGACTATTCTCTTAAATTTACATCTTCTTAAAGAAAAACTAAGAAATATATCTAAACAACCTTCACAGGACCAAAAAAAAAAAAAAAAAAAAAAAAAAGAAAAAATTTGTTTAAATGACAGTGTAATAATTTCTTATATAGAAATTGTCCTATTGATCAACTAGAATTGTTTTACTGGTGAGGACTGGGGGTAGTTTTTGTTATTTTTATGCAAACAAGCATATAATATCAGAAAATGTAAAAAAGATTCAATGGCTTGCCTAGACACTTTACTAATGCTCAGTGTGGGTATTGGTTTACCTGTGTGCAAATATATACAAGTTAATTCTATACCATCCTGGAGTTCAGTGATAATCAAAGCAATGAAAAAATGATGATGTGTTGATGTGTTTTGGAAAACTAAGCCTGAATTTAATGTTAGAGATTGATTTGATTATTTTTCTTCATACCTATGCAAATTAAGTTAACAGATTTTTGGGTGGGCTTTTAATGTTTTGTTTTATGAGGTTCATGAGGTTATAATTTCCTCAGTGATGCAATGTACTATGATATCAAGACAACGGCAAACACCCAGAACATAATGACATTGAATTAAAATTAAAATTTAAAAATCAAAAGGATAAAATTTAGGTTAATTTTAATAAGACCAAGCTCTAAACTCTGAATTTTCTGAACTTATTTTTGTCGCTGTCTTTCCGTGTTTTCATCATGTGAAACTAGCAGTTCATAGGTGTATTGCAAAGCTCAGTTTAAAACAAACCCTAAAACTAGCATAAAATTTTTGAGAATATTTGGACAAATAACCCAAGTAATATATAGCAAAAATCTGTGTTGTCTGAAAGGTAAGCTCATTAATACAATTTTTTAAATACTAAGGTCTATTAATGAAAAAACAACCCCAGCCTTCCACATAAAACAGCAAAACGTGCTGGCAAAGTGGACTGAATCCTCTGCATAATACACTGCAAGGGCTATATCAATTATATTCCAGAGGGATACAGACTTAGAAAGCCAGGTTAGAAACTAATATAAATTAAGAATATTCTGATAAATCAAGCAGCAAGTAAAACAAAAGGAATTGAAGTACTGAAAAACAATCTTTCGTGCTGACACTGAGCTTTACCTAAAAAACATGAATCACAAACAATATGACAATTTAAAAGCATTTTTAATATTTTAAAGAAGTATCAAAGTAAAATTTTTATGGATGTAGATATTGATTATATATGTCATACAGTTATTTGTAACTATTTCTTGGATGCTGATAGTTAGTTCAGAATTCAATTGCATGACACCAGTAACAATGGTAAAGAATTTTTAATAGAAAAGGCTTGGTTTTTTCCCAGAAAAAAAAAAAAAAATTCAAAAAAGTCAAGTTAGTGTTAAAAGTAATTGCAACTTGTGCTACAGATTGCAGCAGGCAGACCATTTTTACTAAGGAGTTAAATTGCATTCTTTCATGAATTAGGATAATGTCAAACCTGGATCAACAGAAAGGAAGTTAATTCCTCCTGACTTTTGATAGAGCTTTCTGGAAGCTCCTTGAAATCAGATTTCTGAAACCCTATATCAACAATAGCAGATGACAGCATTTCGCTTAGAGACTCATTTAATGCTGTGTCTAGTCTAGAGTAACTAGGATGATTCTGAGTTCAAGCATACTGTGTTGGCACCTAGCTAGATACAAGCCATCATCTTCTACTTCCCTTGTTTGCTGGAAAAAGTGAATCTAAATGGTTGGTTTTTAAAGATGATGTGAATTTCTGCAGAGCCAAACAATCTCAGCAGTGAGCCCTGCAGGATCCCATCTAAATAAGAAACATCCCAGAAGGTAATTGAAGAAGCAGCCTATATAAAGATTGCAATAGTGAAAGTAAGTCATCATGGGAATATCTTAATTAATGTGTAATTTTCTTGTCTACTTATTCAGTATGGAAAAAATTGGAATTTCAGGGTACTACAAAAGAAGTCCCTTATTAGAAACAATGCAGAATAACCTTTTAATATTTATTTAATAAATTTCCATTTCTTCAGGTGACACTGTGAGAGAGAAATCAATAGGTCTTCACAGAGATTTAACTGTGTATCTACCCACATCATTCAAATCTAACCAATTGCCTTCCCCCCAAAATGTAACATAACTAAAACTTCAGCAAAGCCTTTCCATATGACCATCAGACAAATGTCTACTCTATTAAACAAAAAAAAGAAAAATGCTACAGTGTATCAAATTAAAAAATGTTCAAATTTTTTTTGTGTAATTTTTATTGGTGTTATTTTATAATCAACACTTAATAATAGGTAGATATATTTATTTAAACAATTATATTTTATAGTTACAAATTTAATTAAGCAGGATTACTTGCACAGCAGTTCATTTACATAATGCAATCTATTTTATACCAGTCCAAATTCCCTTGGTATAAAGCAAAACAGAGAATTCTTATTTTCATTATGGTATTTTTGATCAGTTAATCAAGGCAATGTTCTAGTTACAAGAAAACAAGAAAATATCCATGCAAAGCTAATTTTCTACTGCACNTACTTGTTGTAGCCTCTTTTATTCTCTTTTTTTTTTTTTTTTTTTTTTTTTTTTTTGAGTTGAGAAGATTCAATGGGATTAACATTGTCTCCAACAATAGCAGTGACAGTTATATATGCTGGCATGTTCTTTTACAGTATTAACCTTCATTCAAAATCTTCTATGTAAAATATGCCTCTCATTAAGAGCAGCAGTGAATTCTTTCAAAATCCCTGTTTCAGCAAAACATGTGAATTTGGTACTCATCTCCACTATATAGATATAGCTGAATAATTCTGAGAATCACAGAATCACAGAATGGCTGAGGTTGGAAAGCACGTCTGGAGGTCATCTTATTCAACAGCCTGGCTCAATGTGCAGGCAACTTTTGAATATCTCCAAGGTTGAAAACTCCACAACCCCCCTGGTCAATTTATCAGTCATCCTCACAGTGAAAAGTGTTTCTTGCAATTCAGGCAGAGCTTTCTGTGTTTCAGTTTCACGTGTTGCCTCTGGTCCTGTCACTGGGCAACACTGAAAAGAGTCTGGCTCTGTCTTAGTCATACCCTTCCATCAGATATTTACATACTTGCATGCCATCCCTTTAGGGCTGCTCTTCTCCAGGATAAGCTGTCCCACTTCTCTCAGCCTTTCCTCACATTTGAGTTGCTCCACTCCCATGTTCTCACTCTTCTCAGTGGTCTACTGCTGGGCCCTGTCCACTAGTATCTATCTTGTTATTCAGAATAATTTGTTAAAGGAAGAAACAGTCTGGAGGCTTAAGCAAAGTCTAAACAAGGTAAGAGATAAAGGCTGAATTTCACTGTGCTTCAGGATAGAGATTAGATTCCTCTCCCAAATTCTCAGTGTCTGAGTCAGTCTTTCCAATATGTGAGAAACTTCTGCAGAACAGTAGTGAAGCAAGACCATGACACAACATTCTCTCTTGACATTTCTATCTTGGTGAAAAAGTGTCCAAAAGACACTTTTGGAGTCTGTAGACCACATTTCTTTCATTGTCACTGCTTTGTGGTGTGATGCAGGTAGTTTCAGCAAGGCCATAGAAATGTTAACATGGTTAATCTGTCTTCAGTAACTTTCCCACACAGTGTTATAATCACACATATTATAATTATTTGTTATTAATTTCAAAATTTATGCTTCTAACTGGGACCAGTTGCAAGATTTGCCCAATAATGATTTACTTTGAGAGAACATTTCAAAGACTGTCATTTGATATAACAATGCCTTATTAATTTTGTGAAGTGTAGTAAACCAAAGGATTTTTTTTTTTAATATCTGATCTTATCTGATTCTTTATTCTGTTATATTAATCTCTAATCTGATTAGAACACCAAAGGGATGGGTTTCTTAGTAGAACAGTTTGATTATGTTGTGTATACATGATATTAAACCTCCAAAATCTAGATAAATTTGATTTTGTTTCCTTATTTTTGTTTTGGTGTTCTTTGTTCACTTATTTGAGTGTTTTCCCAGACTGTTCTAAGGATGGCAAGCTCTAGGTATTGGTTGAAGTCACTAAAGAATCTTTATATCCTGTGAGGGCAAAACCCACAAATATAGCGATGGAATTCTGTAGACAAATTTCTTAATTTTGAACAGTGAATATTCAAGACTTTTGTAGGGACATTAAAATGGGAAGTGGAGTCTTTTTATGTTACTTCCCCTTGCTATCATACTACGGCTTTTATCAAGATGTTTGAGTCAAGCTTCACCCCTTTGTTTCTTCTTAACCTTCTGCATTCATGAGAAACTTGTTCCCCTCCTTCCTTTTCGGTGGAACTGACATTTGGTTAATGACATAACAAGTTCATTCAGCTTACTAGAGTGTCAGAAAACAGTTTTCTGTTTTGCTTGTTGGATTAACTTTCTGTCAAAATAGTAAATTGGAATGATGTAGTGTGAAGTCAGGCTAGGAGAAAGTGGAGGAGAACTGAGTAGAAGCCTTGAGTAGGAGCAGGTTATCCCTTTTTGCAGAGCATAAAGTCACTCTGCCAGCTCATCCCATCTCTTCCAAGTTCTTTCTGGGTCGCACTAGCTGCTCTCCTCTTTACAAAAGGAGACCATCTTTCAAATCTTTCCCATCAGTAGGGTCTGGGCACCTGCTTCTTTCCTTACCTTCTCTCATACATGAGTAATTCATTGGTCTTATCTGGAGTTTGCTGTTTTCCAGATTAATATTTTTAATGGGATCCGACTGGTCTATCATTGCTTCTTACAAATGCCATATACTCTGGCATAAACTCATCCTGTTGACAGTGGGGTACTGAGTTAGGATTTGACTACTTTATTCTAGGATAATTTGTCAGTCTTCAGCCAACAGGGACCTCAGCATAAAAGGAGGAACTTACCAAGACAGCTATAATAAAAAGTATTAATGAAAAATGAAGAACACAGCTTGGAGTAAATTTCTGCCTAATATTACATAGAGATTAAATTAGTTGTCCTTTATGACAAGCAATAGAGGTGTTTTCTTCTCTTGATGCTGTTAGATCCCCCTTTGTGACTATATGCTAACATCATACACATCCCATTTATTCCTTATGTTTACCTTTAAGTCAGTCCTTTGAGTTTTAGTGCTTTCAACCTTCTGTCTATAGTAGATAAACACAATAAATAATCACAAATATCTATGTTATTGTTTAATATTACGGCCTTGCACATCTTGGATGTCCAGAAAGTTGACATATGTGGTAAATATTATGATATGTGGTAAATATTATTCTATTTGCTAAGCTTATTAAATTGAGAAGAATCTTCCTGGAACAGATAAGTATTCTGAAAATAACAAAAAGCTAGCTGTGTGAAAATTACAGAGAACTGACTGAAGGATACTTGCAAAGACTTTAAAAAACAACTAACGATGAAGAAGTCATCACTGTCAGGCTCAAATATCAATATTATTCTCTACTAAGCCACAGAATCTTTCTTATCGTACCCCATGTGAGGACATCACCAAATGGAAGGAAAGGTCCTGGCATAACAGGTTACAATGTCTTTTCTCCCATTTATTTAGTGTCTCAAAGTCACCCAGTTGCTTCCTCCTCTCAACTTAGTCTTCCTCCAATATTGATATACAGACAAAAAATTCACATTGATGTGCATAATGAACCATTATGAAGAAAATAGTAGATAAAATAACATTTCACTTGCTCAAACTCCTGCATTTTAACTTGAAACAACTTATCACACTTTGGTATTTGCCCACAGTAATTTTTTCCTGTGATATTAATTTCTCTCTTTGCACTGGGAGGACTTTTTACTTCTTTTTTCAGAATAATTGTTTTCAGAAGTATCATGGATTAAGAGTGCCCACTAGTGTCAGTTCCTGAACCTTAAAGCTTTTTTTATTCTTTTTCTGTAACTGAATATGCAGAAGTATTGTACTAGTACAGAAAACATTGAAAATAACAAAAGCAGAAAGATTGTCCTGAATAGAGTTTGATCAAAATTTAGTTTTAAACCTATGGAAGAAGAGTATGCGCTTTGAATAATTAAGGCTGTGAATCTCTGCCTAATTATTACTTTCACACTGTTTTTGATTTGAAGAAAGGTTAATTTGTGATTTTCAGCTGATACTTTCCATCATCTGATAACCAAACCATCAAATCTGGATATGATTTTAGTTGTATAACAAAAAAATCTCAGAATAACTTGAATGTTTCCTATGTACATTAGTTGCTAGAATGAGGAAAACAAAGAAATCAGTCAAGCAATTCTCTTTATCCTTATTTCCATTTTGTTAACAAGAAATAAAACACATTTGGTCATAAAATGCATTACTGTAACTTGAAAAGCAGCATTTAGAACTTGTGCTGCAAAAATGTAACATTTGTATAAATCGTGATGTATGAAGTTAGCCTCTAAAGTAATAAGGAAGAATGATATACCAGGGTTTCTAGTCAAATAAGCATTGCACAGCAACGACAACAACAACAAATTTGCAATCCCCTTATTTAAAAGAAGGTAAATATTTTATATTGAATGTACTTTTCTGAACACATCACTAGATATTACAATTTTTGCTCTCCCAACTGCAGATTTAAAAAGTAAGACAATTTCTCCCATGATGAAGGATATATGTGTGCCACTCTCAATTATATCAACTAGAGTGATACCAGAATATTTAAGTTAGGAACTTGCCCTATGTTGTAGAATTTACCTGACCTAGTTATGCATATGAGGAAAAAGTACTTGTATAAGAGAAAATCACTTTTGTGGATACAGGACTGGGCATGACTCACTTAACAATTTAAAAATGGAGCCCTATATCATATATATCATTCTAGACAAGGATTGTAGAATTGTTACAAGAAAAAAAAGGCTAATCCTCAATGTTTCTAACATTGCTGAGATGTAGCAGGTAAGACAATGGGAACTCCACTGCTAAATGAATGCCCTCACTCTCCAGAAAACAGCAACTCTGACTGACAGATAGCAAATATTTCATAACAATTTTACAAATGCATGGGAAGGATTAGGCAATGTGCCTCTTCAGATTTTTTTATTTAAAAAAAAAAAAAATCCAGTCCTTAGAATGAACCAGATAATTTGTATATAGACAGGAATAATTAAGTGGAAACTGTGTATTTGCTATTTAAAAGTACCTTTTATCATTTATGTAATTTACTTAGATCTGATGAACCCAGGTCATTCTCAGATGTCTGTAATTTGTCTTGAAATTTGTCCTCAGATTTTTGTTCATTTGATCTTCATCATCGTTTTTGTCAACAAGATATCATGAAGAAATACACCCTCTGACCTATGTACTTTCAAGAAGAGCAGAAGGAATCTTAAGTAAAAGATGTGAAGCTTATCAGATAATGCTTCAGATATCTTAGACAGAAAGCTTTATTTCAAAAGAAAAATAAAAAATTACTGCATTTCAGGCTCTTAAAATACTTAAGTCTTTCATTTTCACTGAGTACCAACTAAACTTGGATAAAACCCAGAGCATCAGGAAGCCTGAGATTTTGTGTTTCAAATGTTATTGGGCCTTCCAGCACAAGGTCTATATCTATTAATGGTGTTTACTTTCAGAGACAAATTGTTTCTTGTGTAAGTGGTGATTTAAATTGTACTTAAATAGAAATATGTGTATATTTTAACATACATCTGAGAGAGACTGTTGAGTTGATACCTGCAGTGTAATATCAGTTGCCTTATTAAAAACAGACTAATCCAGAAAAAATATATTTTCTAATTTTCCACCCAAGATAATTGCAACCACCATTTTTTGAAAAATTTGGTTATAATTTATTCCTTTCTGGTTTATAACAAGTTTTTTATCCTAAATGAGATTTATGCTATCATTTAAAATAAAAATTAGTCTATTGAATATTTTTTGAATGGCTGGATTATTGCAGGAATGCTTGATGCAGTGAATATCAATATTTTAAAAAGACTCAGGCTCATTTTCCCTCCAGGGATAATAGATTAATGCTGAAAATTATACTATGTACAAATAGTTGTAATGGTTATGCATCAAGCCAAGGGAATTATTCCTCAATGAAACCTTTTGATATCTTATTATCGGACTACTTTTAAAGATTTAATTTTTTAATTGTATTATTCTGAACCATAAAATAAAAATATTAATTACGGTAAATAGAGTCAGGGTCAGCTTGTCATAGCCCTTGGCAAATGTGGTGAATTGGGGAGTTAAACCCCCCCCACTAAAAACAATATCCACTTTGAGGGGACAGCTTCCTAAGAATACCTGGGTGAAATATGTACCATAACATTGACAAAGATTGTTATTTGAGGTTCTTCTTTGCCACTGTTACCTTTGCTAAAGAGCTATTGTTCTGACCATGCCTTTTGGTCACTGAAAATCATTGAAAAAACCTCAGACATAAGGCTTCTATATATCTGGTCAAATATAGGTATGTACACCAAAGCTAGTTCCCTTGATTCCTTCTATTTTTTTAGAAAAGACATGCCTTTTAGAATATATTTTGTGTATTTTATGGTGGGCATTTACATCACAACAACATGAATTTTACTGTGAAAGTATCTCTAAAAGGAGAAGAGGGTGACTGGTTCTTGTGTGACTAAAGAATATACATCTCCAACTGGCCAGATAAAACCCCTCCAAAGACATACCCTGTGTGTTTTGAAAGGACTTAAGCAACTGAGTTGCAAATAAGCTCTTCTAAAATCCTCACTAAGTTTTTATATCACTTGAATTCATGCTAGCAAATTTTAGATACTCAAAGAAGTAATTGGCTTAGGAAGCTTGTCACTCTTAGATGTCTTCTGTGTTTAGTGAAGAGATCTTAAAATGTTTCTGTAGTTTTCTTTGTTTTGTAATGTAGTAAGAACAAAAAATAAAAAGACGCCTAATTTTTGCATCTCATTTAGATGCCTACAGTCAATTGCATTGAAAAAAGCATAGCATTTATTTGAAATTAGAGTAAAAGCCAGGGAATAAGACTTAGGAAATAGATTATAGATAGATGAACATCTGCCCCTAGATCTGGGCTAAATGTCTCTATTCTTTTTGTAATTATTAGATAGTGATAGTTCTCAGCAGAGTACAATTCTACTCTGCGTTAGGTAGATACAAATGATATACAAAATTTATCTTTTTTTGTCCATGATCACAATATCTTAACTCATGAACGCTCTGAACTATGAGAAATGATTATAATCTCATCTGTTTTGGGCAATACTAATGGAAAAAGTTCTACTAGGAAATTACATACACATTCAACCAATCCCAAATATAGTAAAACCTTCTTATATCTGGAATTAAGAAAGTTTTCAATAAGGCTATTGGAAAGATATCATATATCTTTACTTGCTTTGGAAACCTAAGACCCTTGTGCCCAACCCATTACGAGGACTTTCCACTGAACAGTCTTCTGTTTTGGATGTTGGTCCGATTTACTTGTTCAGGGTCAGAAGCCAACAGCCCAAGACAGACTCCTTCAGGTCTCCACACTTTTACTCAAGTATGTTACCTGCTGCTGGTGACTGCCGGTGTCCTTGAATGACTCAAACTAAGTTTACAGAATAATACTTATTGTATACAGTGATAACAGAAAATTGTGACAGGTTAAGGTTCAAGGATTGCTGGTGATTGTATGTGACTGCAAAAATGTATTCAAAGCAATACACAGACAAGCTCTAGTCACCAATCAAAGCCAGCTTGAGATACTCAATCAGCACACATAAAGTACGGATCTTACTCGACAGACTTGCTTATGGCGGTGAAGACAGGTTCAGATTGTTGATTGGTCCCAGAAGTTACAATGGAATCTTCCCTAATTTCTCCTCATTCCTAACTTCATTTTATACTATTTTTTTATGTTTAGATGGAGCTTGAGTGGTTCTATTCATACCTACTTTTGTTACTGATAGGTGTAAATTCTCTCACTCTGCTCTTAAAGGGGCAGTCAGTAAAATACAGAGCACTTCCTCAGTGAGTGGTGGTCGTACCTTGTGGGTGGGCGACTTTGGGATAGAGGTGTGCATTAGTTACAATTAGGTTATATCGAACTAAGTGCTTCCAAGGAGAGCGATTTCTCCACAGCTGCTGGTTCAACAGCAGGCATCTGTCTCCCTCAGCTGAAGTCTGCTACGTGTTCTTTTAGCTACAAAGTACCATCGAGTTTTCCTTCCTTCAAGGATTGCACCAGAGCCTGGACTCCACTCAACCCTCCATTTCATCCCCTTAACAGGTGCTTGAAGATGCAGATTGGGTGTGTGGGGAATCATTGTGGCATAAGTTTTGAGCATTCCAACCACATCCCATCCAAGGAGTAGTAACTGTATTTCACCCTGTAATTTCCACACTGTTATAACTTCTATTAAGCTGTGAATATAACTTCCCAGTTTCTTCTAATTTTACCCCCACCCATCTCTACACAAGCACTCATTAAGCAGCATGAGTAAAACTGCAAATAGTTTGTCTCCTTCCAATTATTCAGTGCTCAAGCAGTGTTGAAACATTCTTGGTGTGTTCAAATATCCTTTATGACACAATGTGTTTTCCTGTTTTCCTGATAGCACTGTGAAGCTTGAAATGACCTTTCATCCCAAAAAACCCAAGAATTACTTTAATTTATGCAGTAAATGAAACAATATATGGGGTATTTCAACTAGTAGCACTCAGTCTGATCTTGAGAGACTGTGAGTAAGGTAGACATACATCTTTTGGATAAAATGCAGATGTACCCTCAGAAGTGCAGCTATGGATCCTTACTGTACATAAACAGTTCAAGAATAAATGATAGCTTTTATAGTAGCAGAGTTAATAACCTAAATATAGTCCTTGTGGTACCTGTTTAAGAAGACCCAGATCTTCAAATAAGTTTCCCTTTTTGTAAATGCAAAAGTTTTGAGCTGGAAACATAAATCATTGTTTGTTTTGTTTTGTTTTCTACTGTAGCAGATTGTGCTACCCTTGGGATTTGTTTTTCACCTTTCCAAAGATTTTATTACAATATTTAATAAAGCTCTATGATGTATCTTCTTTATTAAATTAGTTCCTACAAGGAGTATTTTTGTACCCCGCAGTTCTTCTTTAGTTGTTTTGATCTGTGCCTGGCCGGTTTCAGTAGATCAAAAGATTATAAATTGCTAACTCCTGAGCTGATTGAAAAGTAGCACCACTATAAATCCTTGTGATAGATTTTCTTGTATCAAAATTACTTTCTTTATGGTTGGATTTTTTTGCATGAAATGATATTGACAAAAAAAAGTAAGTTAGTTTACACAGTCTAGTATAAAATTCTTATTTACTTCATCAAAGCCTGGTACTGGATACGTTCATGGTACTTTAGCAGAGTGAATTAGATATATGTGGTGTCTTTTTTTCAGAAAATACCCCCTAGACAGAAGCATAAATTCTAATTTAAATCATAACATGAAGATTATACACATGTAATACTAAACAGAGGTTTCAGAAGAAAGACTGGACTAAAGTTTTGAAATCTAATTTTTTTTCTGGCAGAAGAAAGTATGAAACCAACAAGAAAAAATACTGATTAAATTTCTCTGTGGACAGATACTTCCAGATACTTTGGGTTTTTAGCAGCTCAATGTTTACTTTAATTTTAATACTATTTATGAACTAGTCTATCTCACAACAGAAAATTTGGCGTAACTAGTCTCTATTCTTTTTTTGATTCCAGCCGACCACTTGTCCATCACCCTGCACTGCTCATACAAAAGTATGTGTAAAAATGTCTAGAAGCAATGAGGAAAATAATTTCCATTATATATAATCCAAAACCCCACAATTGTCTGTATATCACAGATTAGAGGGTACAGCTGGGGGAAACAGATGAGTATGGTGTAGAATTTGAAACTGTTTGAACCTATTTTAGCACTAGTAAAAATAACTGCTGAATGATGACAAATGCAACATAGTATGCAAGTGAAAAAGCAAGTAAGGGGGTTTGACCATTTTTAATACCATTTGTTGCCTCTGTTTCTGCTGTCCTCTCAATTCCCTTCCCTTCACACCCTGCCCTGCCCCACCTCACCCTGCCCCACCCCATCCTGTCCCATCCTTCTCTTTATCCAAGACAACACTAGAACAATGTGGAGACTTCTGGTTTTCCCTCTGGTCATGTCGCTGGGCACCACTGTAAAGAGCCTGGCTCTATCCTCTTCACACCCTCCCTTCAGTCATTTATAGCTATAGTATCATAAAATAATTTAGATTGGAAAAGACCTTTAAGATCATTGAATCCAACCATAAACCTAATATGGTCAAGACCACCACTAAGTCATGTTCCTAGGTGCCACATCTTTAAAATAATTCAGGAACTGTGACTGAAAAAGTTCTTTGGGCATCCTATGCCAACACTTGACAACTCTTTCAGTGAAGTTATTTTGTGTAATATCCAGTCTAAACCTTCCCTAGTGCAACCTGAGGCAGTTTTCTCTTGTCCTATGGCTTGTTATTTGATAGAGAAGGCCGACTCGCACCTGGCTACAACCTCCCTTCAGACATTTGTAGAGAGCAATAAGGACCCCCTGAGCCTTCTTTTCTCCAGGCTGAACACTCCCTTGGTTGCTCCTTGTAAGAGAACTAGATGTATGCTTTAGACTCTTCACCAGCTTCTTGGGATACCTTCCAGCATCTCTGTGTTTTTCGTGTAGTGAGGCATCCAGAACTGAACGCAGGATTTGAAGTGTGGCCTCACCAGTGGCCGAGTACAAGGGGATGATCGTTGCCCTGGTCCTGCCGGCCACACTGTTTCTGATAGAAGAAAGGATGATATTTGCCTTCTTGGCCACATTGAGATCTCCCCTGAGCCTTTTATTTTCCAGGCTAAAAAGTTCTCTCAGCCTTTCCTCGTTGGAGAGATTGACCATCCCCTTCATCATCTTTGGTGGCCCCTTGCTGGAGTCCTCGCAGTAGGTTCATGTCTCTTTTGTACTGAGAATGAGTTGTAGTCAGAATGAATGAGTCACGTTGAGAATGAATGAAGTCATGTGGTTCCAATCAGCTGCTCCTTCATGGTTGTTCATCCCATGGTTCTAATTCAGAGGACTACAGCTAGATCTCTCCAAAGCAATCCAGCAAAAGTGGGGCTAGCTCTCAGCATCCAGAGCCACAGGGATCTGAGGCCAGAAACCATTCCCTGACCTTTTTTATATAGTGAAACTTTCCTCTCTTACGTCCTTCCATATGCATTAAAAGTACAGAACACATATTTATTGTGAACAAACTATTAGAAAAAAATGGAACCCACTTTACTATTTTAAGCAAAAATAAATCACAAGCTCCCAGAGCGAGATAAATCTGTTTATGTTGTCCAAAACACAGATGACTTCCATTAAAATCGTGTGTTCATAGGCAACTTTTAAAACTCATTTATCCAGAGATATTTTTGCATTTACATTGAGTCCTGGGGTGGGGAGGGGCTGGGAAGTGCCTTTGTTTTGTTTGTTTGTTTGTTTGTTTGTTCTTTTTAACACCTAGCTCTCATTGTTTTGGGGGATTATTTGTTTGCTTGTTTGGGTAGGCTTTTTTTCTTTTATTGTTGTTGTTGTTTTTTAATTCCTTTTTTTTCTCTGTGATGTTATTGATGGGTTCTCTAAGCTACTGTTGCTGTCAGGATGTCTGTCACTTGCCATGGTGAGGATCAGGCTGCACACAGAAATACATTTTCAGTGGATACAGGGAGAGATTTCTTGGGAGTAATGGTAGAAGGCATCTAAAATAAGAAGTGTCATCATGCTATAAGAAATGGGTTCCAAGTAAGGTATCATTTATAGAGTCTTAGCCTGAGAAAGTCAGGCTCCTGCATTCATCTTTTCTCTCTTTCTCTTTTCGTCCTTCTTCCTCCTTTTCTCTCTTCCTCTCTTTCTACCTTCTCCTCCTTTTCTCCCTTTTTCTCTCACACCTATCTGTTTCATCCATTTATATAATGGGTTTTTTTCTTCTTTATGCACTGTGTAATTCTGGTATGGTTTTAGAAATGAGTTTTCACAGGAACAAAAAATAAATGATACCCAGAGCCGCTGTTGCCCCAGCAGGCCAGAAATTAACTCAAATGCATACAAATTGGTACCACAATAATTCTCAAAATGTTCAACTTCCACTGCTTTTTTCTGCTATTCCCAAAACTCAAATTTCTGTTAACACAGGGTGAAAATCAATGGTTGGTTTAAAGACTCATAAATTGTGTCTGAAAACAGCCTAAAATAACTGCCAGTACGTATATATTACAGAAGATCTATTGACTTCACAGTTCTTTGAAAAACAGTTTTGTATATGATAAATACCTGTGTCTAACCTCCATCACCTGGATATTCCATTTTTACCTTATGCCAGGAATCTAAGCTTCAAGCAGGCATCCTAATGAGGGTGCATGCTGTGACAATCTGCTGGGTAAGCTACTATATGCAGAGCAATTTCATTATTTTTAATATATGTGGTCTGCCTATGAATACTTGATGTTTCCTTTTACTCCTATCTCATCAAATTCAGGTAAAGATCCATGAAAAGGCAACAATGAAAAAAACCACCTGAGTGATATAAACGCCTTCTTAGCTTTGCATTTTTAAGCCATTTTTTGTTAGTGTAATTGAATTTGCTGATAAGCACCTGGGACTTTATTTGGTTGTTGTCCTTAGATTAGTAACGCCTTCTCCTAACCTAATGTGCAACAGCAACAATTGCAATTTTTGTCTGTTCATGACTCCTTAGCTAACAAAATTATTTTCTACATATGATATCTTTCCTGTTGAGTTCATGTAGTCAGGAATTTCAAAACAGCAAGAATCAAGATCTGAGAAGAGGGAAAAAAAAGAATTACTTTTTCCTACCCACTGTTCCATTTCACATTATATACTTCAATATTGGTAGTTTATCATGAACAAGAATATATTATAATTCAGTAGCAGTAAAACATCATAGCTTTAAGGTAATAAATAAGGATTTTAATCCCTGCATATAACTAACAAATTCAGTTTCTTATGGCTTCCTTGGCATATCAAAAATAGATAGGGCAGAAGTAATGTTGGAAAAGGATAACCCGAGTGTCAGAATTGAAGCTGGTAATGCAGCCATGAAGGGTAGAGCATCCCTTGTACTTTCACACTGATTATTTCAGACAACTAAATTCTGCAGTCAACACAAGTCAAATGGATCCCACCTTCTGCCTTCTGGACTTGTAATAACTATTCTTTGTAACTCTGTGGTGGTAAATATTTTGCTGCAAATATTCTTCTGATCACAAGAGCAATTTCAGACACCTCAAGAACAGAAATGCGTGCTTGTTGAACATCACAATTAATTCACCTAATGAACTGTTTGACTAAAGTTGTTACGTCATCAAGATGGCTTTGAACATCTTCAAAATTCAAAATATTTATCTATTTGAATAAAACTAGATACTCTATAACTATAAATATTGCCTTAAATATTTTTTTAAAACTATAGAATTTTAAAATATATATGTATATAATAAAGGTATATATATAAAATCACATTAAAACATATTTGGATTTCTTCTGATAAAACACTTTACATAAACTCTTTGAAATCAAGAGGAGTTCTCACTAATTTCTTAACCAAAGATTATTGTTTAAAATTTGTAGCGTTATTCTTGCTCCATATTAATTTCTACTCTTAATTACAAATGCCAGAAAGGAATGATTCTGTTTCCTATGTCCTTCTATTCTTTCCTAGTCAATCCGTGATTAACTTAGATGGACCATTGCTAGAATTAACAGGATGTTGTTAATTTCTGTCTAATCACAGAATCAGGGTAAAGGGATGATTGGAAGAAACCACTGGGGTCCACCTGGTCCAACCATCCTACTCAAGCAGTGTCATCCTAGAGCATGTGGCAGGAGTTTGCGTCTGGACAATCTGTTCCAGTGCTTGGTCACACGATTCCAGTGCATGGTTCTTTACACAGTAAAGAAGTTCTTCTTCATATTCAAGTGGAACTTCCTGTGTCCAGGTTTCTGCCTGTTTCTTCTTGTCATTTTACTTGGTATCACCAAGAAGAGCCTGGCTCACTCCCTTCAGATACTGATACACATTGATGAGGTCCCCTCTCAAGAAGTTGTTTTCTCAAGGCTGAACAGGCCCAACTCCCTCAGCCTTTCCTCATAAGTCAGGTGCTCCAGTCCCCTAATCGTTCGTTCCTGGACACCCACTGGCTCTGCTCCAGGAGTTCCATGTCTCTCTTGTACTGAGGAGCCCAGAAATGGACACAGCACTCCAGATGTGCCTCAGCAGAGCTGAGTAGAGGGGCTGGATCACCTGCCTTATCCCGCTGACAGTGGTCTTCCTAATGCAGCCCAGGATACCATTGGCCTACTTGGCTACAAGGGCACACTGCTGGCTCATGGACAGCTTGCTGTCCATCAGGATGCCTAGGTCCTTCTCTAGAATAGTCCAGTAGGAAATTATTTCCAGAGCTGTTAATTTCTTTACTGGAAATTTTTAATGTTTCAAGTTTTTCAGTTTGTTTTCAATTCCTATGAGATATTTTTAGATACCTGCAATATCAATTTTTGCAATCAAAAGCTTTCAATTGGAAACAAAAGGACTTATCATAGGTATAATATGTATTATGTTAGGACGCTGTGGTTAAACAAGATGCAAAGTGATTTGTGATCCAGAAAAAAAAAAAAAAAAGAGACTTTTATACACTTTCATTAATCTATTAATTTATTGATAAGCCCTACCAGCACCCAATGACATCACAGCTCTCATCTGAACTACAGATTTCAAGAATTTCGAGTACGTATTTACTTTCTCAAAATTTTTGTGCAACCATGAGTAATTGAGCATACAGAATATTCCCTGTGAAATGAATGTAGCTAAAACAGAGGAAGTCCGAGAGTGGTTTAGATAAATCCAGAGTAAAACAATTTAATTTGAATGTAATAAAAACATAAAACCAGGTAACATCTGCTCCACAACAGGGTTTTATTTTATTGTCTACAATTACAGTGCCACAATTTTATAGGGAAATTCAATATAAAAATGGATTACATCTCATTATGATATCTAAAGCAAATTATGTGATGTGTATTTAATCTGAATACATATGTTTTTATATACATTTGTATTTATATATACATATAAACATGTACAAAGTATTTAACAAGAATTGTTTAGCATTGTGTAAAAAAAGAAGAATATAAGCGATTTATTTATTTGCAATTCAGTTTAGAAATAAGCACAATTAACAATTTTGGTATTTGAACCACAGAAAATAACACAGAAATGCTGATTGAATTTAATAAATATGGAGAAGTTGCAAGGAAAAGGAAAACACTGGTTTCTTTTCTCATTTTTTTTTTTCCCCAAGACAGTTACAAATTTGAATCCAGAGAGGAAACAGAATTATTTAGATAATTATGTTTATATTTTGCATTGTCAGAAACTCATTGCCTACCTTCACCATTTTCTGCTATGGGTTTCTGTGGCTAAAATATCACAACAGAAGGAAGCTCACACATTTAAATAAGGCAGAAAATATTTAATATTATGCATTTATGCATCTATGTGTTTTCCCATTTAATTTTTCCTGAGAAAATAATTCAGTTTGCCAAAAGGCTAAGAGTAAAACCAGTGTAATTTACATGAAATGTTTAACTCAAAGTAGGAACAGAAATGCACTAATAATGATCTTCAAATCAAGCGGAATAACAAAGGGCTCTATGAGGGTATCTGTCCTCATTAATATTACGATCAAACACCTGAAGGAGACAACGGAGTGCACTGACACCCAGCTTGCAGGTACACTGAACTGCAGCTTGTGAGTGAATACACTGAAGGGTAGAGCCACCCAGAGGATCCTAAAACAGGCGGAAAAACACATAAAAAGAATATTTTATAAGGACAAATGCAAAATCCAGCATCTGGATTGTGTGTGCTATGATACAACGAAAAAAGTTTATTTAAATAATTTGAAGCTTTAATGAATTTCTTGCCTTAAAAAGGGTAAAGATTTATGATTCCACATCCATGTGGTGGCATAAAATCATAAATACACATGACTGTGTGAGTGTGGATAAGTGTTTTAATGGGGAAAAAAGATGTTGGCAATAAAATAATAAATTTACAAAGATGATCTAAGTATAGTCCACTACCTACCTGAAATAGTCATAAATTTTTATGAAAGAAATGGTGAAATTTCCTTTATGTTAGTATTGAAAACCATGTTAATGAATTATTAGCTTATTATTATTTTCCTTCAAACGGAAAAAATATATGAAATTAAACAAAATATTAATTTATTTATTTTTATTCAATTCAGAATAATTTTATTTTTTAATCTCAGATAATCTGTACTCATAGCAAGTCACCAACAAAACACACCTTAAAATTATATTTCTGTGGTTTAAGTAGTATTCTACTTTCTGACCCATCCCATCCTTAGAAGTCTGTGTTTATTTCCCGGTAGTTCTGTGTTAGGGTAAGACAGAACTTTGTGTTCTAGACAACTCCCTATCAAAATCGTTGATAATCTACAAGTTCAATGTGTCCTCAGGAAACGCATTTTTCTTTTCTTGCCTGAAAAAGGTACCAAACCCATCATGTTGTTCATGTTTTTGATAAGATTGTTACATAATAAAGATGAAGCCACTGATAACACATCCACAATATATACACTATGCTTTCCTTCATAAATTAAACTTCAAAATTCAATAGACAGTATCATCTACTTTCAAGGTTTTCATATTACTCAACATTGCAGATAACTGAATCAAGATGCTTATAACATGTACATACATTTCATGCCTCAAATATTTATTTCTAACTTCATTAAATTTATCTTCAAGATGGCAGATATATAGGGAACACTGCCTTTAGTCAGCGGAGCTGTATCAAGACAGCTTAGCAATGTCAATCCACCGACACTGCTTTGTGTTCCTTTTGGTGAATTAATCCTCACCAAATGAATGATAGAGGTGTCTTTATGCTTAAATCTTTGATAATAAGTGTGAACATTCAGATGGATCAGAAGACTGCAGTAATTATTTGATTTGCCTATACTAAGATTTATGTTAATGCCAAACATGATCCTGTCACTAAAAGCCAGAATTTAATTTAAAGAAAGGATTATATGTAGATTATTATATGTGCTTTCTAAAGAAAAAATAGAAAAGGAAAGAGAGAAAAGAAAAGAGGAAAGGGAAAGGGAAAGGGAAAGGGAAAGGGAAA
>VZRN01001098.1:149730-170091 GCA_013397935.1 Dasyornis broadbenti | reverse complement strand
GGAAAGGAAAGGAAAGGAAAGGAAAGGAAAGGAAAGGAAAGGAAAGGAAAGGAAAGGAAAGGAAAGGAAAGGAAAGGAAAGGAAAGGAAAGGAAAGGAAAGGAAAGGAACCAAACACACACATGAACAAATTTATGTATGAGATATAACACTGTGAAATTATTTTTTATTAGCTTTGCATAGGGGGTCCTATGAGACATAATAATTAGACACAATGCATTTAAATGCAATTCGAACAGGTCTACAAATAACTGAAATAATTTATATTTTATAAATTAAGATAAAATAATGATCTTCAAATTGTATATAAATGATGAGAATAATGCAAGGAGAAAAAAGGAGTATAACAAAAATGACACAAGTATGCTATTTGCTTAGTGATATGAGACTGGTTTACTAAAATATGCTTCAGTAGAGTGTGTTAAAATGATGGTCCTTAGAAGTATATAACAAGCAATAGCAGGTAATGTGATTCTAAGAATGGATTTTAAAGGCGTTTTGTGTTGCTGGCATATCTTTTGTATTTTTTTTCCCACTATATACAGATATAACTACATATGAACTCAGTTAAGGATTTCATTTTCACTTCTCACTTTAACATTACCTTTCACCTTTCAGTTTGTAGGAAAAGACTTTTTACTTTGCAGTTGCAAAAGCGGTGTTAGAAAGCAAATTATTCTTTTGGTTCACAGACCAAATACAACTGAACTTCTGAAAGCATTTTTGAGACTCAATCTATTGGGAGGAAATAACTAAAACTATACGAGTTGTGGTTTTAATGACTGTGTTTAAATTTTTAACTTAGGTTTATGTGGAAGAAGAAGATTATCTCAAGATTCACCCGAAAATTGTATCCTTAAATTTATCATTAGTTCTTAGATCTAGATTTTTCTAAAGCAATTTTCTATGTCTCAGCACTAATCCTATTTTAATTAACATTGTGATTTTTTTTGCTAAAGGCCTTTGACTGCAAAACAATTTTTGCTTTTCTTGTGTTTCTGTTTTATTCTATTTGAAGCTTATTTTGTGTCAAATACTTACAAAACCTTAGGTGAAAAGGGCCTTTACTATTAAGATTGGTAATAGGATGATGCTAGTATTTATGATTAAATTATACAAAAGAAAATTTCTATGTGAACTATCTGAAGATGAACAGCAAGTCATAGAAAATAGGTCAGGTTGCTCAGAGCCCCATCCAACCTGACCTTGAAAAGTTGCAGGGATGAGGCATCCACCACCTCTCTGGGAAACCTGTTCCAGTGTTTCACCACTGTCATGGTAAAAAAATTACTCCTTTAGTTTAAACCATTATCCCTTTTCTTACTGAGAAGGCAGTGGCTGAACAGTCTGTCCCCATCTTTCTTGTAATCTCCCTCTAAATACTGGAAGGCTGCTATAAGGTTTCCCTGGAGCCTTCTCTTCTCCAGGCTGAACAGTCCCAACTCACTCAGCATTTCCTTATAGGAGCAGAGTTCCATCCATCTGATCATTTTTACTAATCTAATAGAAAGGTAATTCTGGAAATACTTTTAAAGTAAAAATCCCCATGCTTTCTCACTTATTGTTCATTTCTAGTTTAATGTAAGAAGCATAGGCAGAGTCAAATGCATAAAGTTATTATTAAAGTAGCAAATGTGCAAAGAATGGAAAATGCAGACAGAAGTCAATGGAATGTCAGGAGTAAGGAGATAATGAGCAGATCTTCTTACTTTTTCATTTTTTGTGTAGAAATTTTAGTGTGAATTCTTGGGGTTTTTTTGCCTAAAGGACATGACGGACAGGACCTTCAGCCTTGACCTTTTTTATTAAAGGCTGGTGCAAATTTGCCACAGACTCACACAGGTAGAAGATTAGACAACAAACAAAGCAGCTGCTGGAAGAATTGTAACATCAGTTGCACAGGTGTTTCAGGGTTTTTCCATTTTTTTTTTTTTTTTTTTGCCACAATCTTTGAAATTTTACAGAATTTTTTTTCACTTACGAATGACATTGAAGAGAGGAGGTCTACTTGGAAAAGAATTTTTGCAGTATGAACACTTTGCATGATCACTATCAAAAATCTAAGGTAGGGGGGAGGATGTTTGTTTGGAGTTTTTGGGGCTTTTTCTTCAAATAAATACTATGTGGAAGATCAGCTCTGATACTGGTAGTCTTTATGTCTCTGGAAGCTCAGTCTTCCTGAATTGAGAATACAACTTTTCTCAGGCTTGAAATTACCTGGGGTGAGCAACTCAGACAAACTGAAGTCTGTTGCTTTGCAGACACCACAGTACAACAGATTTGGAGGGCTGGAAACCCTAGCTAGGTTTCAAGTATAGAGTTCCTCTACTTCTATATTTCCTTCCAAATGAATTGCGGGAGACTGAATCTATTCAGGATCCAAAAAAAGATCCATTGATTTGTAATGCCAGTGCTTCTCTGGTTTAGGATTTTATAATATTTCTCAGTATACATGTACATGTGTATAGATAGATTGCCTTAAAGGAGTCCTACTGCAGGAATATCTCTCTTCCAAACTGAAAGAAAATGATAAAAGTCACTGATGTTAGCGACATTAAACATCACTTAATAATGAAAGACTAACTGAATGTCCCTTTTGTGTGAGAAAATTATTAGGACTTTGTGTGCTCCTTTTCTTCCTGGAAAATAATAGAATCAATTGAAAGTGCAATTTTGAAAGAAACTATCCAAAAGCTACTATAGTGCAATTATTCATGTGATTAGATAGTATTGAGAAGATAGGGTTGTGTAAGAGTTTAAAATTTGGATCATAATAAAACAGTTCAGATTAAATGCTTTGGATATGTTACAGAGATACAGTGCATTAAAAGCAACTACTCATCAGTGTTTCAAATTTTACTTCCAGATACCAAGGATCACAGTATTTTGATGATGAGGTGAGCCCATTTTCAACTCTGTGGTCTAAAGTAGAAGACTGCAGATTTATAAGACTTTTAAATTTTACATTACAGAAAAGTGCTCTATCATTAAGTATAGGATAATGCTTTCTTCCCGGTTTCTTTGAATATCAGCAATTTTACTCCTAAACTTGATATTAATATACTTTAAAAAAAATAGTTGTGAATAATATCTCAAATTCCATTATGTTCTTCTTCCTCTCAGTCTAAGGGGAGTAAAAAAATCAACAATAATTTTGGAAAAATAAAAAAAAAACCCACAGTTTTTTCTTGCATTTTAACTGGCTAAAGCAAATATTACTTTTTTTCCCCCTTGTTTTTATTTATGAAAAGGCATTGAAAGCATTTTTGTGTTGGAAGATTGAAAATACTTTGCATGAGAATAATAGACGGTTTAGACTGACATACTTAAATATTCTGCTGAAGTACATTTTAGTGCAGTATGCATATGAAAGAAAGATTATTCATGCTCACTGGTATACTTAATGTGTTATTTACCTAAGGTTCTTGAGCAATTCTTAGTTTCACTATCTAGCTAATATGCAAGTGAGTAATTCCCTAGTATTTCAATTTTTTGAGCGGAGCTAGTCACTAAATGTGAAAATAAAGCAAAGATAAAAATTAAAAGACAAATGGAATTTGGGATATGATTTTATTTTAAAATTTTCGTTCTATGACTGCTGACACTGTGACATCGTACACATCATGTTTGTGTTTCCTCCAGCCTGAAAGGCTTCTCTGAATCTGACAGACTTACAGAGTTTATTTATGTTTCCCCTCAGTGTAATTTGGCTCAACAATACATCTTCCTCTTCACACCTAGCTTGTTGTGTATTGGTTCCTCAGGAAAGAAGAAAAAAATCTCCTTAGAGAGGTTTTTGTTTGTTATGCAGACTTTTATCGACCATCTATATGAGAGATCATGTTTCTACTATCTGATGCTGTAAGTCCTTTGTATCGAAAATCTATATTCCTTTATTTAACTAACGTTATTTGTTATTTTCATTTAAGGGTTTGGGAAAATTCTAAAATATTTTTTATCTCTCCTTAAGTTTCTTTAAATACAGAATAGCCATTAGTCTCGCTTTCTTTCATGAGGTTTACTGAAAAATCAGTTTCAACTTAAACTGATCTCCAGTGTGTGAGAAGGAAGTCTCACAAGCTTTGGAAGCTTAGCACCTTTTTTTACATGTAAAATTTATGTTTCTGCAGAACTGGCATATGTGTTTTACTTTCTTCCTTTAGAGTTCTCTGCCTCATGTATGCTATCACTGAAAAGTAGTGTTTAAGATATTCTGTCACTTCACTAAGCAATAACTCAACCTTGCGATTTCCAATATGTCAAGACAAGAATAAAGCTTGGCAGAGAGGGATGAGATAGTGGGAATAAACAAACCAAGGGCAGAATAGTTCTGCTTAATATTTGTAAATACACAGTCTATAAAATGAAAAGGAAATAACTGATTCTTTAAATGTCATTTAAATTTTTTTTTGTAATTGTCAGTTATGGCTAAAAGTTTTAAAAATTCCCTTTTGAACTTACACCAGTAAGAAAGCTATGACACCCTGATTACTAATCGGACATATTTTACATAGCTGTATTTTCCATTGTCACATAAAAGAGAGATTTATTGTTAGAAATTACCTCTGTCTATCACAGACATTAAAGACTAGAACAAAAATAACTGGTGTCTATATCAATGATAGCCAAAGCATGTCTCCCTTTCTGAAAGTACTTCAAAAGTAGTATCTCCTTTTCCCCTCCCCAGATTTTACCACCTGTATTATAATTTCCTAAGTAACTTCAGGTATTTCCAAAGAAAACTATTTTGGATTTTTTTTTTTTTTTAAATTAATGTTTGTACCATTAATATTTCAGACTGTCAGTCTGAAAAATTCATAAATAACTGTAATATTAAAAGAAAAAGGGGAATTACTCCATATGCTTTCAAAATGCTTGAGAACTGTGAAGTTCTTTGTATGAAAATGGCAGATCAATCTTACTTTATCTTATCTAACAGCAGCAAAGGTACATTACAAAGCATGTGGCAAAGACACATAAATTAACAGTTTGCAAAAATTTAGCATTACAATAACTGTGTCAATCATAAAATCTTTAAAGTAGGAGGAACACTTCTTGTAGAATTATGATTTACAATTTAAATTTATTCTTCCTGATTAGAAAAAAGTATTTGTTTGACTTCAATTTAAGTATTGGGCTACATGAATATTAATGATATCCCTTTAGAAAAATAAAGGTACACTTAAGAAATCAGATCATTAGGTCATGCAGTCATTTATCTTCATAATGAGAGCAATAAATACTTGATTTATTCAAAAAAGACAAAATATATACCTATAACCATAAAGTAAGCTAGTCTCAACGGGTGATGAAAACTATAGTTTTTGAAACTAAAAGCAAGGATAATATAGAAATGTGGTATGGTTTGAATCGGAAGGGACTTTTAAAGATCATCTAGTCCTCCTCCCCCGCCATGGGCAGGGACACCTTCCACTACATCAGATTGCTCAAAACCTCATCCATCCAGACCTCAAAGACTGGGGAACCCACAACTTCTCTGGGCAACCTGTTCCAGCATCTCATGACACACATCATATCTTTTTCCTAATTGCTAATCTAAATCTACCCTCACTCTATGAATTAAAACTGTTGTCCCTTGTTTTGTCTCCACAGGCCCTGGTAAAAATTATCTGTCTTTCTTACAAGCCCCTTTCATATACTGATGATTCTGACATTCTCCCAATGTCTTATCTGAGAACTTCTGGGAGAGGTTAAAATACAGAATCATAGAATATCCTGGCCCTACACATAGAGGAGATTCTGAGGAATGAATTTTACTAGTTTCTTTGGATTGGATATTTTGGTTACAGTGATGTCCTGAAATGCTAAGCCAGTTTTAGGATTACTATGCATTGCTAAGTAGAGAGCTGACTGAGATGAAGGAAAGATGTAATGTTGTAATGCGTTGTCTTGAGTACAGAAATGTGGTCCAAACACGCATACACACACACAGCGTTTACATCTTTTAACAGTTCCTTAACAGTTTTTGAAATTCCACTAGCAAAAATTTTTATTCACTTTCAAAACCCATAAAATTAATGTAGATAGATGTTTACATTCTGATGCCTGCAATCCAACTCTTGGGATGGGAACCCCGAGATGGGATTTTTCTCACTTAATTTGTAATGTATACATCAAAATGAAACTAATTATGCCATAGGTAATCTAGACAGTTAACTGAGATCCCTCTCCTCCTGTCATTTATGCTACAATTATACCATTACAAACCTACTGAGTTAGCAACATTCATTCCATTTATATTTGTACAAGAGCAAGCACATATAAGTCTTGAGGGTAGAGACATAACCATAGCATAAATGACACAAAGAATGTATTTTTAGGAATTATTTTCCATAGGTACTTTTGAACCAGTTCCTTTTTAAATGTGAATCTGTGTGGGTGTGTGGGAAGAGCAGTTGCATGAAAAGAGATTTGAGGAACTTTTTGCGAGTCATATTATCTTCCACTTTCAATACAACTAAATTAATTGCTGTCAAGGATTTTATTAAAACATGACAAGATAATTGTTTATAGAATATGTAAAAGAGTATGCACTTAGATTTTTTTAAAAATAAATATTGTGTCAATAATTATATTAATGGAACCATTTGGAAGTTAACTAAAGCCATATTCATACAGGTTTAAGTAGCAATCAAAAATCATCACATCAAAGAAAATGTTGGAATTTGAATCTGGCATGTCATACATTCTTTCAAACTTGCTATTAAAAATCTACACATAAAATCACATCTACAAAAAGAGGGAAATCATAATATTTTCAAAATTAAGTGTGACAAATTAGGAAATTCTACAATCATTAAAAGGGATACTTACTAATGTGAATTCTAATTACTTTTTCAACCCACGCTATACATGGTTTCATATTTAGTGGAAAATATATTACAAAATGTCATCAGTGGTTTAGTCATCTAATATTTAGACATTGAGTTTTATCTAGATCACTAGGACCATTTTAATAGCAAATAGATAGCTATAGACACCACTAGAAGGTGCTCCATTTTACTGGTTTTAGTAAAATTTTTGAGTATTGGATTGTGTATGCTAACAGCCTATAGAAAATTGGGAGTGGGCAGGGATGAGTCATGAGTAGAAGGTTCAGTGTCCAGAACTGAGCATCTGAACTCTCAAACACAAGACTCCCACTAGATAGCATCAGTGAGAATAGATTGGTTGTAAATTTTGCAACAATTAAAGTGTATTGTTGTGTCCTGAATCCTCCACTTAATAAAGAAAGAATCATGGGACAGAAGCAGGAACTGGTTACATATGGTTTCTGCATATGCACTGCTAGACTGGGGAAGGCAGGGAACATGACCCACAAAAAAGAAACAATGCTCAAAACTTGGTTTCTGCAAAGAAGAAAGGGTTTTGGAGAAAAGAAGGGATGCTGGAAGGAAGAGGACAGTCCTGGCTGGAGGAAAGATCTGAAAAATGGGGGAAGAATCCAGAGATCAGAGAACAGTGTGGAGACAAAACACGGAGAATATGCAGGGAGGGACTTTTGCCAGTGATGCCCAAGAGTGGCAAATATGAGCAGAAGCACATCATGGACTATAAAACATTGTGCCCAGCCTTCCCAGACCAGAAGAGATCTTTGTATTGGGAAATGTAATGCTGTGGGCAAGTGAGTGAGCAAGAACCTGAGCAAGCTTGTGAGCTAATCAAGCAGTCTAAATGCTCCTGTCTCATTGGTTGTTATTCAGATCACCATTTCGACCACCATCTGGGTAACCCATATCCAGACCCACTACTATCTGATATTTATTCACTGTGGTTATTAACAGTGCTTGTAGGGTTCTTACCTGTCTCCCACACTGCTGTGATGAGCATTTGCAGGACAGATTGCACCAGCCATGACTTCTCAAGAGCTTTGACTGCCGCCCCTCAAACATTACACTTCTCTGTCACAAGCACAGCAAGGACCCTGCTGATTAGACAGACTCTAGCCTGTTGATTCACAGCTCTAGGGGCTGACATTTATTGTCTTGCCTGTGACACCCTCTTAAAGTGACTACCTTCTACATTTCTTCCAAGAAGAACCGTCATGAAATTTTGAAATATAACCATATTTACTCTGAGAATTACTCTCATTTACATCCTTATACATTCCTTCAAAAACTCTAACTCTTTCTACATTTAGAAAGACATTTCTTTCTACAAGTTTTGTTGACTCTAATCATTATATTTACCACCATCTCCACCTATTCCATTCTAGGCTACAATGTTTTCAAAACAGAGAAGCTAAAATTGCTTGTTTGTGATTCTCTGTGTTTCCCTAGAGTCCTTGTTAAGCTATTATTTTAGCTGACAAGAAGTTGGATGTTGGCTTTTCTAACTTTCTCATTCCTCGTGAAGAGTTTCCTCGCTAAGTTCCTTCAGAATTCATAGGCATCTAACATCTGTTGCTCCCAAACTGTGAACAAATGGTAATAACCTGAATGAGATAGGTTGAGTAACACTCACCCATTTGTTTATCTATAACCTTCTGCTAATATTCTACTCTAAATCAGTTCCTCTGATTCTTCTCTCTGATATGTGAACTTCTTTTCTTTTGTTCCTCCACAGTGACAGTGGTGCAAACAATTTTGTTTCATGAATTTTTATTGAATCATTTAGATGCCATTTAAACTCTCTGTCAGATTCTTGCTTCTGTTGTTATTAAAGCAGTTTTATTTAACAGTATTTTATTGTCCAAGAAGTTCCCACTCAAAACCTTTCCCTGCCATGTCCCATTTCAGGGAAATTTTTATTTGTTTCTTTTATTTAGTCTTGGGCTGTTTTTAAAATTTTGTAAGATTCAAAAGACAGAAAATGACCCTACAAAACATTTTAAAATATGAGAAATAAGATAGCAATCAATCTACCCATCATTGACACTTTCTAGAGACTTTAAATTTCTTCTTTCATACTTTCCATGTAATCTCTGTTGAGATGAAGTTTTACTTAGTTTAAGATTTGATGTTATTAAAATGGCATAAGGGAAAAGCATTAGGAAAGTGAATGTTTGACACAAAAAGAAAGAGACAATAATAGAAATCCTTGAAGGAAAAATAACTATTTCTAAAGAGAAGGAGAGCTAGGTGCTTTATGATTAAATTTCATGCTTTGACAATTTTCAATTCTTTGAAAGCAAGAGATAATAAGGAAAATTACTTCTTAGTTTGAGCAGCAGCTTAAATGAAACCAATAAAACCTAAAGATTCCAAATTTTGCATGTTAGTTAAATGTTCTTTTATCTCTTAGAGTAAAGTGGATAATGAAACTTGTTACTTAAGGGACTTATCAGAGGAAATTTTGATAATTTTATGTTGCATGTCTAGAGTGTCAAAATTACATATGATTAAAATGTTTCTGCCATGGCTAAGCCAGACTCTTATGGGTTATGAATTAACAAAGTCTAAGAGAACAAAAATTGAGTTAATAGATATTCATTTTTCTCTTCTTTTCAATTAGAGATAAAAATGAATTTCTTTTTCTGTTCATAAGAGTTTCAAAACACATTTTAAATTATTTAAGAAGAAATATAGATAATTCCCTGACTTTGTAGTCTGTTTAGATAAGCAAAAGTAGTTACTGTCAGATAATAAAGATGCTGATGGAGGCCTTAGGGTTAGACCCTGAAGATGGCAAAAAGCTTCTTTTTCAAGGAATGTAAGGTTCAAAGGATTTTTTAAGCAAATATATATGAAAACTTGACTGATGGGAAAAGCATAACTTCTGGTGTTATTTGGCTGAAGGGAGGTGATGGATCTTGAAGTCAGAAGACAACTATAAAAAAGCACTAGGCAGTACATAGTGTGAACCGAATTAAAAGAAGCTGAACATTTGTCTACAAGGTAGAACATGGACTTTAGACTGTGCCTGGAGCTTTCTAAACATACATAAAAATGTGTCTTTCCTAAGGGACTCTGAACTTAATGGACCGAGGAAAAAAAGTGCAGGTAAGATAAAAAGTTAAAAGTAACTTCTATTATCTTACACATAGAACACAGTGACAGAATAAAGAAAAATAAAGGTGATTCTCAGCCTTAGTCCAGTAACATGGCTGCTGAAATGCACTGCCTTTAAAACTGTTGATCCTCTAATTAGAGTCCTAAGACTTTGTCTACCTAGTCTTAAAATAGATCAACTTTAGCTACTGTTCTGCAATGGATCTGAATAGTGAATAGTATATATTTAAATGTGCTAACTTTTAAAAAGTTTAAATTCCAGATTTATTCTACATCTTGGTATATTGCAGTGTCTTCAGCACCCTCATGATCATACATTATAGTGATGGTTTTGACTACTCTAACTTAGGCACTAGAAAGTCATCTAAAATTATTAGTTTATTTTAAAAGTAGAGCAAAGACTGGAAAAAAATCAGGTATCTTCCATTTTGATGGCATCAAGTCTAGAAATGCTAGGAACTTATATTTCTGAGAATTTTTTGTGTTTGATGCGAAAACAACCAACCAACCAAATAAAAAATGTGAAAGAATACACATTCAAAGTCCTCTTTAATTAGAAACAATGTTTGTATTGAAAGGAATATAGTGTTATGAGTAATACTGATATGCAGAATTGAAGAGAAACTTAATTTTTCACTCTTGAAATTATTTGTTATTTGTCATGAATTGCTGAAAGCACCAATGATAGCCTGCTGCTTTAGAGTGATTTTCAATTCATTTTGCCTAAGATCTTTGTTAGGGAGCCTAATATCAGTTTGGTGCAGATTGCAGCATTTGGCACATGCTGAATGAGATATAGCAGCTTAAATTAATTTCAAGAAAATAGTGCAGTAATGACCACGGCAATTACCATAGTACCTCATATTTATATTGATAGCAAATACAATATTAATCTGAGCTCTGTATTATTCTATTCTCTAAAGTAAGCCCCGTAAGTTTATGTTGACTGCTAGAATAGTGTTGCAAAATGTTCCTGCAGGGATGGGTGAACTGGCGACTGTAGCAGGCATATAGCTTTTCTTTTTGTGCTGCACATGCAAGACATAAGTGAAGATTCAATCTTCTCTTTCCTATCTCATTATGAGGAGGGGAAGAGGTGATGTGTATGTTTCTGGCCCTTGGATTCACTTTCTCTGCTTCAGAAACACTCGAGAGCAGATATCTGGCTACAGCCATAAAAGCTATTAAAAAATTACAAAAGCTCGGATCAGCAATAGCATTTTGCAGTTCAGCCGGGGTTTGCAGCTCGAGAATTGCAAACATCTTGGGTCTGCTGCTCAGAAGTAGTGCCTTTGGGAGGATATTCTAAAAATTGTGCAGGCGCTGTAGTCTGACACACAGGTGAGGAAACAGAAGCTTGCGATAAGAATTCTAAGATACATTTTAGTATTTTTCAGAAGTGACCTAAGCATTTAGATGCTTGAACTCTGAGTGCCAAAACCACTTTTCAAATCACACAAGCTCCCAACCCACTTAGAATGCCTCTGCATCAGCATTTTAGTTCAAACCAGGGGTGCACATTGAGGTAAAGCTCTTAGCTGCCAACACTCCCCCCTAGTCTACCTGTCCCTCGCGATCCTTCGCATTGCAGAGCACAAACTCACTTGCTCAGGACTCCAGGGACTTACACATTTCACTAGCTAACAGGGCAAGGCTTACCCTGCCCTGAGCCGGCTGTAGCTTTTTGCAGCAGTCTTAGGTCTCAACCAATTGATCCCTGCCCTGCTGTAGGCGAAGCCGTGGGAGAGCCATATGTGATGCAGCACTTAAACTCCTCAGCTGTCACAGAGCAACACGCGCTCACCCTTTGCGTTAAGCTCTATGCAACTTTCCAGCTTAAGATGTGACACAGTGTGAAAAAGCAACGATAAAAAGCCCTATAAAAATAGCTTCAAGTGGCCCCCAGCAGGTCAGTGAAGTAAGGACCCTCGCTCCCAGCTATGATGTCATAATACAACTCATTCACTGTAAGCCTGGAAACAAATTGTATCCATCAAGCCTGGGATACAGGGGAATATCAAAAGAATCAGCATTGCCCCACAGAAAGGAGGCAGGTATCAGGAAGGAGGGGCGTTATGCATATTGAACAATTTGAAATCTACTGCTACTACTACTAATAGTACTGCTATTATTATTATTGTTATTAAGAGGTTTCTTTATTAATTAGATGTGGAATATTAGATGGTTAAAACTTTAACTAGACAAACACTAAATTTCTGTTTTCATATACAGAATATTGTCCCTTTTGACCATAGAAAGAATTTGAAGGAAATAATGTCTGTGAAAAAATGGATTTCAGAGCCTCAATACTAACGGCTTTGCCTTTAAAAA
Organism: Dasyornis broadbenti; assembly: GCA_013397935.1. NCBI lineage: Eukaryota > Metazoa > Chordata > Aves > Passeriformes > Dasyornithidae > Dasyornis > Dasyornis broadbenti. Next base: position 157,790 of record VZRN01001098.1, on the reverse strand, counting down.
CCTTATTTGTTTTAGTTGTAGACTTACCATTAGAATCTGATCCTTGACATGTCTCTGGCACCATAATAAGACCAAAGACAGCTTTATCTTTCTTTATACAGAAGTGATACCAAAACTATCTCTAGGCAACAGTTGTGAGGCTGTTTGGTAGCAAGTTCTTTCTGTACTTCTTTCCAAAGGGTATTTATCTGAAGGGAAATTTCGTATTAAAAGAGGCTCCTTGGCTGACCATTGTATAGCAAAGTTTGTCAAATTGTCTGTTTCAGAAGAGATAGTGTTTTAGTTTCTAATCTGTCCAGAACCTGTCCTTAAAATCTTTCTCTACTGTCTTGTCTGCTGGCCCATTCCAGTGGCCTGTTCTCAGACTGCCTGCCAACACTTCCTGTTATTTAGGATGAAAAGATCAGTAGGTACTTTAAAAAAAAAAAAAACAAAAAACCAAAAAATAACAAAAAAACAACCTGCCATGATAACCAGATCTGAGTGAGAGCTCCAAGCTGACCTTTTTAAAAGATTTAAATGATTTTTTGTGTAATTATTGGCAGTTCATATATCCCAAATGATGTGCTTTTAAGTGTTTAGTAGGTTTGCCAGTAACCAAACATCAGTTTGCTCAATTTTTAGTTACATATGAAAGGCTTTTGTTTTTTGTAGGGATTTTTTTTTTTTAGACCCTTATGCAGCAAAATATTTAAATAAAACCTCATAAAGCAAAGAAGGAACTAGAAGCTTCATATCCCTGTTTCTTTTTTGCTTAGTGTCATTTCTATTAAATTCCTTCAGTTTCCGTCAGGGTTATTAATTTGCATTGCTTGTGGATGGTAAGAGGAGGTGCAAGTTATTGGTGTGTCAATCACAATTACAATGAGCGGAACAACCAGTATGTCCCAATTTAACTAAGGTTAACTTGGATGATTGTTTGTTGTTGGGGGCATTTTGGGGGTGATAAGGCTTTTTGGTTTTGTTAGTTTGTTTTGTGTATTTGATTTTGTCTGTTTCTGTTGTTGTTTTATGATTAGAGGTTTTTTTAGGGGCGATATTCAGAGTTTGTTAACAGACTGGGTCAATTCCAGCAAGCTGTTTAGGTAAGATTTTATTTAAACAGGTTGGGACCTATTTCACAGTATAAAATATACACATGCAAAGCTACAACTGGGACACACTGTGTATTTACAAATAGAAAAACAATTGTCAGATTTCAGCACACACTTGGCAGATTTTCTGCTTATTCCTGGCAGTGTCAAAAGTATTCTAGTTCCCTTTTTTTTTCCTGTGTATACTAGGCCCAAAGCCAATACATACACACACATATGGGGAATGCTTGGTACAACCAGATGTTAAGAGATGAATTCTTCTAGTATTGGCATCTGGGTATGGGTCTGTTCCCTTGGTATATTCCTCTCTTTGACTCCTTGATTGGTTCTGCTGCTGGCTGCTGTGACATCTGTTTAGCTGTCTGCAGGCTTGGTAAAACGTTGCTGTATTTCTTGGTCTTTCTGAATGTCAGATTCCTTTGATACTCTCAAAAGCATTAAAAAAAAAAAAAAAAAAAAAATTATTTTGTTGTGCCAGTCAATAGGCCAAAACTATGTATTTGCTAAATGATTCCATATAGTGGAAAAGAACTCCATCCCCATGTCTCTATTAGTTCACTGTGAAAATGTAAAATCTTGTACATGCTTTTATATTTTCCTGCACAATTTACTCAGAAGGTGTTTTTTGTTTGTTTATTTTTTATAATGAGTAACCGTACTGCATTTGCTTTTAAGAAAAGCACTCACTACTTATGCTGTGCCTATAAAATTCAACCCTTTAAAACAAGACTGTTATGATCACCCATTCATCATTTTACCAATTTCTCTTTAAACAAAATGCAATTGTATTCAATGAGGTCGTTTTTGCGGCATACTTTAATAATTGAATAGTTTTAATAGCTAAAAAAGAGAGGTGAAAAGTCCTGGGGTGGGACAAGGATATGATGATACATTCAATAACTTCAGGTATTTTGCTACTATAACTGGTTGTGATCACGCAATCCTTTCCTGCTGCCATCAAAAGGCCTAAAATATGTGTGAGGTTTAAATAGTCTTAAAGTGCATGAGCAAGTTAATATATGTTGATACATATGAAGTGATATTAAAGATTGTTTTTCAATCAAAAAGGAATTGGAACCTGAACTCTTTAGGCTACTTCTTTCAAATGCCATATTTGCATTTTTCTCAGACTAAAATCCCTTCCTTTTCTAAGTGGGATTGCAGCGTCTTTTGTTCTGCACTTCACCACACAGCAGAGCCCAAGACTCCAGTGTTATAGAGCGTCTTTCCTTTGGAATATGTAATATAGTGACTCAGATCAACTCCTTTGAAGCAAATGTTTAACTACTCACAAGAGCAGAGCAATCAGAAAAAGAAAGGTTGAAAAAACAATTCTTAGTAGATCTCAGTAATTCCTCTAAGAGTTAGGTAGGTTTAATTTATGTTGAGTGTTTGAACTCTTCTGAGAAAAGAGTGTTTTCTTCTCATTGCTTTCTCAGTTACTGAAAGGCTTTCTTTCGTTTTATTTAGTAAAAGAGATTCTTTCATGTTTATTTACTCTTTATGGTTGTGGAGTTTTTTCTTCCTTTTAGTATAAAGTATGTGTCCTTTCAAAATCAGTTTTGAATGTATTGTCTCAGTACTTTACTTCTTACATTATATTTTGATATATATACATTATATTTTGAAACAGACAGTTAGAAGTCTTGTTACCCTTAAAGGAGAACTATTTTCCCAGAAAGAATGTTTGTCCTATCCACTTTCCTTTCAGATTTCTGACTAAACTTGTTGAGTAGAAATGACAGTCATGTTTAACCTAAACCCAGAAACCTGGAGAACAGCATGAAAAAAATAAACAACCCTGAAAAATTGGTATATACATTTTAAGAATGAGACAATCTTTGGGAACTGGACTGGAGAACAGATATCCCATTTCAAAAAGAGAAAAAGTAAGATAAAAGTGGAAGCATAACTTGAATTAGAATGGAAAAGGAATCCTCAGAAGTTAGCATTGTATGCAGTCTGCTATAGATTCTTAGGATTATGTTTGTGTATATAAGTAATCGCTGATCTTTTCCCAGAGTAATAAAAATACAACTACTCATTATTCTGACAGTCCTCAGTAGAAGAGGAATACTGTTAATGATGCTTTATACTAGTTATCCCTGGACATAAGAGCTGACAGATTTACCTATGTGATAGTAAAAGATTTTATTAAAAAATATGCACCATTCTTGACATTGTTAAGCAATGAAGACCTTATGATGGACAAGTACTAGAAAATAACTTTGTATCAATTGATGCCCATATGTTCCTCTTGAATTAACTGTAATGGATCTGATTTCAAAAGGAGGTCTTGATCAATACTGCCATGTAGTCAAATTTCTTATGCTCCATGCAGTCTAACATGATAATTTAAAGCCTAGCATAAATCAAGCCTAAATCAAGCATAAATCAAGATTGAAAAATTCTTAGATTGAAAAATTAATTGCTCAGGTTCTACCAATCATGTACAACACCAATTCTAGTGTTACATATAAGTACTAAAAATAGTTAATTTCATCCATATTACCTTGTAGCATCATTTAGCTGAATAACTTATTTCCTAGCTGAATCTTACCCCAGTACATCAAGCTAAAAAATGGTCTAGTTCATCCTATACAAACCATAATATGGAGGTTAAACTGATAATTGTTATAAAGAGGGCCTCCACATGCCAGTTGCATTTCCCATTCAACATGCAGAGAATGTGGCAACTAAGCTATTTATTCTTATTCTACTTACTCTGTCATTATTTTACATTACATTAACTGCATACCATCCGCCCAGCACACTTAATCAGGTATGGGTCCTCTAAACCCCTGCATCATTAACCACTTACCAAAAAGTCATTATTATCTGATTGCTGTTCAGCAGACTTTGTAAAAAGAATTGGTGGTCTCAGGCAAATGTCTGCAAGTCAAAGAGTTAGTGCATAGTTGGTATTGCTTTACTCTATTACTGAAAGAGTAAGCAAATAGAATATAGAGTGGTACATCACCTACTGAATTATACTGTGACTTGAAAAGGTGATCTCTGCAGCTAAACCTTATAAATCTGCACGAAAATTTTATAAAATGTCAAGTTAAGGTAATATGGGGGTTTTTTTTTGGCAATCTCTGTTTAGAAACAGGGATGATCTGTGTCTGGAATTATCAATCAGTTACCATAGACTACAGACACATGGACATTACAGAAGAATTCAATTAGGTAAAAACATAGGTTAAATGTATATATTTTAGTCTAAGAAGGTTAGCATTGAAGAATGGCAAAACTCTAAACAAATTTTGGAACATTATTAGTGTAATGCCACAGAACTCTGGGAATTGGTTAACAGTAATAAAGACTGAGAAGAAAACAGAAAAGTAAATCTGCTCTGCAGTGAATATTTTTCCATCTCCAGCTCCTTAGTTCCAATAGTTGAATGAGTTGCTGTCTGAATAACTCACTCACAGATTCAGTTTCTAGTCCTAGTTCTGATTTCTGCAAAGAAAGTAAATGTGTATAATGTGTAAGTGGACCTGTGTGCATTACTGGGAATACAAATGTATTTCATGGAGAGCTGAACAATAAAAAGTAAAAAATTTTTTCCTACTGAAAATACAGTCTGTGATCCTAAGGGTAAGAATTATGAAGGGTAAGAATATAAAGTGGATATTTCAGTTCAGGAAGTCTTTCAGTGTGTTTGACTGGAAAACCTTTGCACATATTGATGAACTCTAATTCAGACTAGTATTTTGAATATGAGTAAGGCTATTCACATTGAAAAGATTAAATTAATGAAAATCTGCATAAAAAATAAATGCCATAAGTTACATAATTAAGGACAAAATTAAAATAAACCAGTACAGTTTAGTCTCTGTATTTTATGCATTTATTTATTGTCTTTTGCAATCCATAGAAATTCAATGGGAAACAGGAAAAAAAAAAAAAGAAGAAATTTCATATCAAAGTATTCAAAAATAGGGTAAAAATTCCCAAGAACAGTTGACATTTAACATTGTTGCTACATAAATATTGTGTGGTCATTCATGCAACACAGTCATCAGAGATAATGCTATAACATTCTATAATGATGTCCTGTCAATACATAATCATAGTCTAACACGACACGATGACAAGAGTAAAGAATTAGCTTTTTAAAAGGTAATGTATTCCTAGGTCCCTTCTGTACCTACTAGTTTCATCCACCTGTGCAACTGTCAATATCAGATGTACTAGGAAAGCTGTAAAGGAATCAGACTGGAATAAGCTCATTCTTTTATATATTTATATCTTGCATAATTCTTGAATCTGTTGCTATAGCAGGAAATAAGGCATCTCTAGGGAGAACAGTGTGATAGGCTTATCTACTTGGTAGTTAAGTGTACCTCAGAGGGTGCTGTAAACAAAGGTCACATATTTAAGAAAAATACATTTTCTCATGTCAGAAATATTGGCAAAGGTTGCTGAGAATTTGGCAAATATTCTTTTAAAATAGTGTGATTCCAGAACACTATTCCTATCCTCAGCATATTATTCCCCACTGTTCTCTTACAGATAAGGACACTGGCATCCATAACGCTCAGGATGAGAAGGGAACTGAAATATCACGATTTGTACTTTCGAACGAATGCACCCTTTGCTCTTTCTATTGTACTTCTGTACAGCACCGAGCTTACTTTTCATTGCAGTTAATTGCAGCTTCAATTTCCAGTTCACGATGTTTTGAAGCAGGTTCAAGGCAGCACATCTTGTACATGTGCGACTTGTGATAAGAGTTGTGAGCTCTTTATTTATGTAATGATAAGATGAGTATCTCAGCATATGAAGGAAGTGATAAAAATTTGATTTTGGCACTACTTGCATACTAGTTTGGTGAGTGCAGAAATCTTACAGTACAAAAAAGAAATAAAACACAAGGAACTACAAAGAAGACATTAAATGCAACATCAGAGAATGAAATTGTTTCTACTTCAAAAGAAGTACCTATGATGAATGTGGCAATTACTGTGAACAGACAAGGCAACAAATGAAAGACTTGGAGAATGGTGCAGATAGACACTCATGACAGATGTTATAAGGATGCCAAGGGACAGATTGCCAGACAAGTAAGTCAGAGAAGACACTGACAAATATACTGCAAGGGATAACTTTTCAAAGAAGGTCAGGATAGAAGAAAAATGAGCTTATATAATGCAAATCTATACAAGTCTTTGCTTAGCATCTTAAGCAATTACAAAGCAGCATACAGAATGATAGAGGGAATCTGCTATGTCAAATAAAAGAAACCTGTACACTTAAGATGTTTCTTTGTCCCAAATAATTGTTCCCGCTAATAAACTCTTCCCTACAAAATTGCTTCACCTTTACAGAATTGCCAGAGGAATCAAGACTTTCAGCATGCTCAACAGGACATGGGAAGAGGTACAGAATGGAGTTTAAAGGATTCACTGTAAAGCAACTTAAAACAATCAGCAAAGACATTTTGAAGACATTGTTTGGTATAAAGAACAGCACAGGAAAAGGTGTTTATGCATTTCATCTTAATAGGAAAATGCAAGGATCTGTGCTAATGTTTTAGGACTTAAACTTTTTTGGACCAATTTATGCAAGTTATATCTTTTCATTCCTCTGTCTCTCTCTCCCCTTCCACATACATGCCTGTCACTTACTATGTCATAAGTCACGTACAGAAATACAGACTCCCATGTAAGCATAGAAATCTATGCCAGTCACTTGGATAAAAGGGAGTCCTGTGTTCAGAACTTCTGTTTGACTTAGTTTAGATGAGGAATTTGAACTGTCATCACATCCCAAAAAGAAGTTCTAAGCAGGGAGACTTTGCACCATATGGGGGACGATTAAGTCCCACTAAAGGAAAAGATCTCCTTGCTAGGTATTTTATAGGGCAAAAAAATAATGATCAGTGTGGGAATAAGAGGTTGCCATGCTATATTGCACCATATCGTAATAATCTTGGTAGTTTCAGTTTGTCTTTACGTAGACACCTATTAAAGATAAAGTCAGCATATTGGAAACTCTTATTTCCATTCTTTAATAACATGCTTATAAGGGGTTATCTCAGTAAAAGTGAAAAGAAAAATACTTAATAAGCACCAAGTACTTTTAATATAAATATGTGCAGTAACTGATGAATTCTATACCATTGTTCTGCAATTTTTGCCACTTGCATTGGCAAGCAAGTTGATTGGACTGTTTTTCCATGCAAGTAACCCATGGCTGGGTTTGGGGTTTTTCTTGGCTTCCTATAAGTTAATCATCAGTGGCCAAAATAAGAGACAAGTTGCATTATGTAGGTGATTGCTCAGATTTGATTAGGCTGTAATAAAATGAACATACTCAGAGCATTCCAGGCCAGTTGTTTGTCTGTGATATGAACAAAACTAGACTTTGATGAAAGACAAGACAGTGAGAGAGATGAGACAAGATTTTGTTCCCCATCCTTATGCACTTATTGCACATGAATGTATAAATGTATTCATTACCTACATGAGATCTCTGGTTAACAAAAGCATTTCACCACATGAAAATAATGTCATGAATATTTTTGATGCATTTGGACACTATAGAGCTAAAGACTGAAATGTAGTGCATTAAGATTAAGATCGCAAAGGAATTTGTAATACTGACACTTAGCTTGTCACTGCTTTACTTTGTAATTTTCATATTTTGCCGTTTTAGATTTCAGTTGAGTTCTCTTTTTGTATAAATCATGTATTAATATCTGTGAATGTGCATGTGCATTCATGGTCTGTAAATCTACAGCATGAAAAGAATTCCAAGAAATTACTGAGAATTAGAGAGAAAAAGAGAGGCAAAGCTAGAATCTATATATTTTTTTTCTTCAGAGCTTATTTACAAGGCTCCATTGCTTGAGCTGGTGAATTAAAAACAACTCTCCACAAAAGCAGATTATGATTGTATTCTTTCTTTCTTTCTTTCTTTCTTTCTTTCTTTCTTTCTTTCTTTCTTTCTTTCTTTCTT